>WAAF01014959.1:557243-734127 GCA_013400475.1 Tricholaema leucomelas | reverse complement strand
CCCACCCCGCGCTTCCTTCCTTCTCACTAGCGCCCCACCTCCTCCTCCCGCTTCACCGCCAACAGGCCTTACCCAGGCCGGGGATCTCGCCCTCGGTCTCTTCGGTATGACAAGGATCCATCTTGGCCGCGCCTTCCCCACAGGGACCGGGAGAAGACAAAGCTCGGTAGGGGCGCTCGGGCGCTGCGCAAAAAGAAACAAAAGCTCAGCGGCCACCGCAGGGGCCCTCCGGCAAAGGCAGATCGAGGCCTTTCAGATAGTTTTTCCCTGCTCCCACGGGGATGAGGCGCGATAGAAATGCCGGCCTTCCCGGGCCCAATCCGCCTGCTAGTTCCTTCTACGCAGCGCCCCTCCGCTCCTATAAATAGCCGCGCGGCCGCGTTGCGCAGCGCCATGACGTCACGCAACGCCCGCCAGCCAATGGCAGCATGACAAATTCAACCAGCCAGTCACGCCCGGCAGCCACGAGGGGGGGGGCTGGTGAGGAGGGTGCTCGCCCCGGGGGGTCCGCAATGGCTGTGGCGGGCGGTAAACCAACACATACACCCACCATTACCTAACCCCCCACGCCTCCACACTGGGTTCGAAACCCCTCACTCATCCCCGCTCGAGGGCCCGCCTCGCCTGTTTTTTTCGCCCAGACCCCAAACATGGCGGCGGCTTTGTCCCTCCCCGCCTTCTGCGCCGATTGCTCCCCTTCCCCGCCTTTCGAACGCCATACCACCCCCCCAGCACCCTTGCTCACGGCGAGTTGAGGCCGCAGAGCTCCGGTGACGAGAGGAGAACGGCGGCTCCGCGCACTGCAGCAGCGTCCGCCGCCGTCAGGTGGGCTGGGCTCCGCCTCCCGCCGCGGCGCGGGGGGGGACACGACGGGGCGCGGGCCCTCGTCGCCGGGGCGGTCGCTGTGCAACCTGATCGGGCTGGCCTCGGGAGGCACAGGCCGCAGGCCTTCAGGGAGAAATGTCAGGCCTCGCTGCTAGCCCTGAAGGCGGCGGCGGAAGAAGCGAGCGGCGCTGCGCTGCCGGCCGGGACGAGGCGCGGCCTGCGTGAGGCTTGACGCCGAGATGGCGGCCGCGCAGGCCGGGGCCCGGGCTGCGAGAAAAGGCTTTGGGCAGACTGCCCGCGCTGCGTCCCAATGACGAATTTTACAGGCCTGGACTCGGAAATACTAACAATGGGGATAGTAACCGCAGCGGCTGAACAGCCGCCAACCCCGACCTTTCCAGATCGTGTTTTCAAAGCGACTGTTTATTTGGGCTCAGATACAGGCAGGCTTATTTGCTGCATCTCCAGATGAAAATTAACCAGTGCCCTGGCAGGGGGATACAAAATGCTACTCTCTCGCCTGCCCTCTGCACCCTGCAGTTCATTTACTCCGTGCCTTAGCAAACCAATTCCCTCTGCAAAATACTGTTAGGGTCATTAGCTAAAATAACTCTAGATTAAAATAGGTGTAAGAGAGTCAGTGCGATTAAATAGATAAGTGGTGACCTTAGGACTCTGGAGGTGTGTCATCTACTCAGCTTTATTTCTGACCGAGTAGTTAAAAGGAAATCCTGCTAATCCTTACTGAAGCCAACCAGTGAGTTTTTGCTTCCCTATAATGTATATTAATAATTATACACTGGAGTACATTCACTGTGTGCCATTTTATCTGTCTGATAGGTCTTTTTAGTCCTTGTTACTGTATGCGAGTAATGGAAAAATCAGTTCTCTGTTGTTTACACATCATGATCCATGTGACTTGATGGCTTCTGGTCAGGGCCTATTGGCTGATTTATTGTGCTATAATTTTCAATAACAAAGCCTAATCTGTCAAGTATATCTTGATTGAAAGTTTATTGTAATCAAAGAGCATTCTGCCCTAAGTTTTCTCTTTAGAGGTCTGTTAGGAAACTAAAATCATCCTGTGTTCACACTTACAGGAAGTTCTGCTGCACACATTCATCCAGTGCTGGAAGAAAGGTTATATGACTTCTTTGCAGAGATGTGATTGCTATTGAGCATAGGCAAAATACCTGCCTGCCCTGAAATGTGACACAGCCAGCAGGAAGTTTGGTACAGACACTTTTAGGGGAAGAATATGACTCTGAATAGCTGGGACAAAGACATAAATAGTTACCAGAAGAGTCATAATTAGTCAATATGTATGTGGCGTTTGAAAGAACAAAATAACAATTCAACTGGAGTTCTTACTTGACAGCAGCAACCTTTTTCCAGAGGGGCCATCTCAGATAACTGCTTTTGCAAGTTAGGGTAGTCCCATGCTATGTGAGCTCTTGCAAAGAAAGAGATGGGGATAAAAAACTTGCTGGAGGCACCTATACAGGATTTTTTTATGTCTATTGAGCAAGGGGATGTATATATATATAATATGTGTAACTTTCTGGTCTTGCTTCTGTGATTTCTTCTAGGATTAAGGCATCATCATTACTTGGCTTTTTTTTGTTCTATGGTGGCAGCCTGATACCTGTACCTTCCTTTCCAGCAGACACCACTGAACTGCATTGTATCTGTCAAGAACTCAGGCTGCAGTTTCAGGTACAGTGTTTTTTGTCTGAAAGGGCTTTGTTCTACTTGGGTATTTCACTGGTCTGTTCCTGCAAAGGGGAGAGGCACATCCACATCCCAGACTGCAGGAGACAGGAGCTGCTCTTCTTCTCCTAATTGCATGCCCAGAAGGTAAATTTCACCTTGTTCACGTCAGTCTGGGGAGGGCTGTAATCCAAGTCAAGGTCATCCTGCTGTATTTTGTAGTCCATCTGGGAGAAAATGGGCAAAGAGGTGGCCTCATGATCTGCCAGATAATAACACATCTGTGCAACATCCTTGGTTGCCTCAGAGTTCATGGTGAGTGGTGCTGGGAACAGAGACCTGCACCAGGACAGCATGAGCACCAGGCCAAGCTATGGAGAGATGCATAGGGCTGAGTAGACTCAAGTGTTAAGATGGACCAAAGTAAAGCTTTTCCTTGAAGCCTGCTACCTGCTCAGGACATTTCTGTTTGGTACGAGTTATAAATCTCTATTTGTTATCTTGTTTTAAGTTTCTTTCCTGAGCAAGAAAATTATGGAGAAAATCTGCAGCTCTAATTCTAGGGGTGTATGGGCACCTAAGTATATGGAAACATGTGGTGTGTCTGGAAGTGATATAGAAGCTGTTTTCTGAATGGGTTTGGGGGATATTATTGCAATGTGAAACAAACAAAACAAAGAGCAATGACAAAAAATATTTTCTGTGTCAGCACTTCCACTTCAGGAAGAAGGGAATAGTGAGGAGAGTTTACTGCTCTAACAGCTGACACTCTCAACCTGAGCCCATGGCTGTATGTGCCTTCCCTTTCTTTCCTAGGTAGATGATCTACCTCCATCATAACTTTCATCCTTTATGTCTCACCTACATGCTGCATGTTTCTTGCATTTGCATATAAGCATCTATAATTCAGCATCTTACAGTTAATTTACAAACCCGATTAAGTCTCACCAAATACTGCTAGCAGAGAGTTTGAAAACAGGGAACATATGGAAATATTACTCTAACCAATGAGGTGTCTCTGTGTGTGTGACCTCCAGTCCAAAGCCCTGGAATTCAATTATAACCTTTCTGTCCCTACTCATGACTTCAGAAACAGCCTTTAGCTGGCTGCTGTGACAAACACGAGCTAAAAAATGCTGTTAAATATGCATGATCTGTGTTCTACCATATTAGATAACCTGGCCACATTCATCATCTGCTAATGCTTCCAATTCACAGCTTTGCTAATGCAGCCTCTCTCCCTCTCATTTTTGCTTTGGGCAAGTTAAGAGACTTTTAGGTTATTCTTCATGTATATTTTCTTCCTTTTTACTATTTTAAAATCTTTGATCATTACTCTGGACATGGTGATCTGCAGCAGCAACTGGGCAGAGCTCACATTCCCAGCTCTCCTGAAGTGTAGTTCACTAAGAAGCCAAGCCCACCTAGAAACCAACTGGAGAGGTTGACAAGTGCTACTTCAGTGAAAATCAGAACCCGGGTCCTTCCCTGGGGGCCGCTGCTGTCCAATTTGAATTGATCACCCACCCCTTTATACCACCATCTTACCCACAGCTTATGCTCATCGTCCTTTGTCAAAACAAAATAGAAGAATTGCCTTTGTTCTGTTTCTTCAATGATCGCATCCCCTCGGGGCTCAGTTGGGAGTTCACCTCTCTGAGGCTCGTTAGTGTAACTCGGGCCTGTTACCATTTCAGTTCTGCAGCATTGTAATAATGGCAGTTGGCAGAACACCTTTTCTTTTTACCGACACAGCTAGCTTCCCTGCTGTGAATGCAATTACAGCAGTATCTGAGGTGTCTTCTACCAGCATATTTTAGGTATCTGCATGTTTTGCCTGACTCTGAGCTAGGTGGGCATGAGTCAGCTCTGATCCAGAAGCCATCTGGCCGTGCAGTGTTGCTCTGAGCTCATCAAGCTGCTCTCAGAGGTTTCTTCACTCAGGCAGAACATTTACAGCTCTTTGGCAGTTGAGCCGTGTACCTGCCAGGAGATTGGTGGGCAAGTGTCCATTGGCATCCTTTGCCACAAGCCTTGTCTGCATTTCCTTACACCCTTCCAGAAGGAGAATGAGCTGTAAAGCTGTAAGTACTTTACTGTGGGGTCCATTCTTCAAACAGTGTGCTGCAGTATCTGTATCAAGGCAGATAAGACAGTGCCTGAGCTCTTGTTACTCTAGCCACCCATGTTGATGAAATGGAGCCTATTTTAAGCACTCACCAAATGAAGCTTGCTCACTGTTTTTGTCCTTGCTGACATAAAGCTCCCTGACTTCCACAGCCTTGCAGGTAATGTTGCTTTAGTTGTTTGGGGTCACCCAGCTTTCTCTTGTCAAATAGTTCAATGTCAAGCAACACAACACAGATCCTCTTTTATGTTCTCACTTCAGAAGCGCTCTACAAGTTCTCCTGAACGCTGACCCTATTTTTGCTCTTCCCACCAAAATTTTACATTTAGCTCTTAGACCCTGGACATCCCTAGACACAGAGTCAGGGGCTGGAGCAGGGCATAGACTTTCCTAAGCAACCACAGCAAACGTGTAAGTTTTCCTTTTGAGGGGTGGGGCGTTCACAAAAGGGCACATTAAGCCCTGTCTGCCTTGGACATACTGTGGTTCTGCCTTCACTGGGGGAAAGATTAATTCTTGGTGCTGTCTTGTAAGTGGTATGTGCTTGGAGGTATAAAACTGATGAAGATGAACCTCATAACCCCAGAGCATGGATTTTCCTGGGCTTCTTGTCTCAACCTGCAGTAGCAGATAGCTTTGGGTTTGCTTAGGTTTCACTGGCACTATCTAACCCAGGAATGTTTTTTTACTGTAAAGAGAGTATTTGCCTGCAGGCAGGGGCCCTGCTCTCACAGGCCTGTCTGAAACATCCCCCATCTGCATCTCTCCTGCGATGCTTTCATGTTCAAACCAAACACTACTCCCAGACTGCAGGCATGTCATGGGTCATCCACAGTCCACCTCCATCTCTGCTTTGAGGGTTGTGCTCTTGCACCTACACCCTCCAATTCACCCTAAGCCTTCTCTGATCTTTCTGTTACACTCCCAGCACATCTGTGTGTCTACGCATTTACTCAGATCAAGAGAGTTCTGGATCTTACTGCACATGATGTCCTCAGTTCTGTCAGTGACAGATACATCATCTAAAATGACAGTGGTGTGCACAGGCAACCCCCAAAACACAATTACGTTAACAGCGAGGCCTCTGCAGACTCAGCACATAAAATGGGTCACTATCATGGTTATTTCGGTTACACAACTCCAGTGTGCCTTTCTTTTTTCTTGCCCTTGAAGTCACTTGAATGTGAACAAGTATAACCAAGACAAGGAGTAACAGAATCAGGATGAGGAACAGAGAGGGGAAAGGAAAGTGTCTGCAGACTAATCTCCTCACAGCTCCAGCCGACTGCTTCCCCAGAGCTCTGATCCTGGAACTGCTGCAGAAATAAAGAGCCATTGAGCAGTCTGGCTCCAAATTAGCATTTGAATTCCCTTGTAGTCTCTGGTCAGATGGGCAGGAGGTGGGTGCTAGTTTCTCAGTACTGTACAAAGGTGGCTTTAAAAGCGCTTTATTTTTTGAGGGAAAGAAATGCATTGCTAAAGCTATGAATACTTTGTAGTTCCCCCCCCCGCCTTTTTTTTTTTTCCTTCTCTACCCTTCCCCAAATCAGGCTGAGACAGACACGACTCGGTATTGTTAGCCCACTCTGACCTACTTTTCCCCTCCCCTTGGCCCTGTGTTATGGATGCTGGTGCTATGGAAACCTACGTGACATGCCAGTACCACACAGCCCGGACCACCAGCTGCAGGCTTCTCTCAGGCTCGGAGGCCCTTCCCCTTCCAAACACACCCCTAAAGAAAGTTAGTAGTGCTGCTTCCCACTGAAATTCAAGGGTGTGCTCCTTCTGGCCCACCAAGCCGTGCGCCGGAGAGAGTGGGATGCTCTTCCTTGGGTTCCAGTGCCTGGATGCACTTTTTCCCTAGTCCAGTACAGTGTTTTGGTGCTGAGAGCCAGGTGTCAGTGCAGGTATCCTATATGACAGGGAGGAAAAGTACATATGGGCGCCCTTGAAGTTTTCAAGATAAAAGCAAGCTACAACGTTCTGTGACGTGGTACAAAAGCCTTAGGGGCATCTGGCTGGGTTCCTGCCAACACCGGAATGGGAATGCCTGCAGCAGTGAGTGATCATCCCTACAGCGGATGGCAGCTGCTGCACCAGTGGGGCAGAGCTGCGCAGTTTTGTTCTCGTTTGCTGACGTGGAACCAAGCCCTACCAGGGGACAGAGGCTTGTTTACAAGTTCAGCCTCCATGCTTTTGTGATAAAAAAGTTCTCGCTGACTCTGCAGCTTTCCTTTTCTGGCCTCCTGTCCAGCTATCTGCCTTGCCTGGGCAACTACAATAGCATCGCAGTGGATTTGCTTCCAGATATCTCACACCAAAGCGTTTTTCCCTGCCGTTGCTAACATTGACCGGGTGGCTGAAGGGAAGGGTGCAGGAAGCAGCTCGGGAATCCCTGAAGCACTTGCAGGAGGCTCTTTTATCTGTTGTAAGCCGCCTCCAGGAAATTACTGCGGGGCTTCAGGGCTCCCCCACCCCAGTAACTTTAGCACCAGAGCTTGACCCAGCACAAACGAAGCCTGAAGCAGGAGGACTCGTGCACGAGTGGCAGGTGGATTCGTGCACGAGTGGCACAAAGCACGACACTGTCTGCAGACAGCCTGTGCAACCTGCCCTCAGCATGGCTTCGGGTGCAGCGGGGGAGCCCTGGCCACTTGGGGTGCAGTGAGGGACCCTTCTGGCACAGCTCCGTGCTGCCAGCCCTCCTCAGACAACTACCGATCCCCCTGGTCCTGCTACCGCTCCCTCGCCGGTCCCCGCCAGTCGCAGCCGCGTCGCACCGGCGCCCTCTCCCGAGCGGTGGAAACCGCAGCCAGCGAAGGGAAGCGGCGTGGAGTGGGCAGCGCTCGCTGCTTGGTTTGCGGGTTCTGGGGAAGGGCCTCAGTCTCTCCCGTCAGTAGAAGCTGCTGTTCTGCAGCCGGCGGTGCAGCAGTAACAGTGCGCTGGCGTCAGACTGGAGCTTAAGGAGCCGTGGGGTAGCACGGGCAGACCCTGTCCTGCCCATCATGCACGCTGCTAGTCCAAAACTGCCTCCCCAGGATCTCTGCGGCAATTGGCAGGTTTCATAGGGCACCAGTGTGTGTCGTGTGCCAACAGCATCCTGAAAACATCAGCTGCATCGCTGAACCATGGTCCAGTGCAAAGTGATTTTCTTCAATCTGTAGAATCACAGAATGGTTTGGGTTGGAAGAGACCTTCTCACTTCACCTAGTTCAACCTCCCTGCTGTAAACAGGGACGTTTTCAATTAGATCAAGTTGCCAAGAGCTCCAGTTATGAAGTATTGCAGTAATAACAGCATCCCTGGGTGGGAGGGGGGACTTTTCTTCTGCAGAGGCACCTGAAATGACTCCCTGACAGTTGTCTGAAGGGGCTGATGTGCGAGGTGTTTTTTCTGTGGCAGAACTAGCAACAGCAGGCAGCTGAGGCCAGAGCCTGACTGTACTGCACCAGGAGTTTTAATGGTTCTCTGCATCCAGGGGGAGAAGCTAGCCTGCCACAGCCTCACTGCTGAATCATTAACTTCTCCCCTCTGAGTCATTCTGCAGCCCTGTCACATACAGAGCTGAGACAAACAAGGGCTGTGGTGGGTAGCAACTCCAGGGCAGTACAGTGGGGTTAAAAAACTGGTTGCCGTGTAGCAGGTGGAAGTTGTGTCTACACATGGTGAGCATCCCCTTGGACTAACCTAAGGCGAGGTTTTGACACAGAGCCGGGACCTGCATCGGCAGCTGGGGCTGGTCCTTCTGTATTAACCCTCTGGGAGCTGATTGGTTATGCTGGTAAAAACATCAGGACTGAAAATTCACTTCAGGAGGTGGTGGGACATGTTAATGTGAAGGTTAAAGTAAAATCTCACAGGGAGCAGCTGTCCTATCTCTTCTTCCCTGACCTTGCTAAGGCACAGACTGGATTAAACAATGCTCAGCCTTTAGCAAAGTGTTCTGCCACAGCTGCTAGAAAAGAATTCATTTTGTTGTTTATCTTGCTGTGACAGCTGGGGGTTCCTGTGAGGATGGGGTCTCAATGCACCAAAAACTTCGCAGAAGCAAGTGGTGTACCCTAATTTTTGTTTGGATTTAAGCCTTTCCCTGCAATGTTTGCCAACTTCAACACGGCAGCATGACTCCAAGGCAGGAGGGCCCAGAAGGGACACAGGCTGGGGGCTTCACTGAATAAGCTGATTTAAAAATGAAGGAAGGAAATAAAACAATACTAAAAATTAATCACTTATTCCAAGTCCCTCCTGCCTTTTGTTTACATAGTCTAGATATGCCTAATGCTGGAGAAGGGAGAGGAGGACAGCAGGCTTTAAAATGTGGTTATGATGAAAGGTTGTAAATTAAACCAAAATGATACATTTCACAAGACCAGGCTTTGGGAAGAGGTAAGAGTCTAAATAATTCTGCAGAAGACAGCAGAGCCTGTCAAAACAGAGAAAAAAAAAAAAAAAGAAACAAGGAGATTTCCCTGGTCATGTGCCAAGTTTGGGGACAGCAGTTAGATGGGCAGCATGGTAATGCAGTTATTGTTGCTCTCTGGGTTTTGTGTGAAATCTCTGTGTGGTGATGGCACAGAGAAATGCTGGTGTTTCCTGAGCTCTGTCTCTAAAGGAAGCAGAACGATGGCCAAAAGCATCAGCACTCTTAACACTGGGCTGCCATCAAAACCCATCCCTTCCTGCCACAGCAGAGCCATGCCTGGAGGCAGACCCAAACACTGGGCAAAATACCCAGTGGGGACCACTCCTTGGTGCTGAGCAGCTCAGCCCCCAGTCCAGGAGTTTGTCACCTCTGACAATCAGCTGATCATAGAATCATAGAATCAGCCAGGTTGGAAGAGACCTCCAAGATCATCCAATCCAACCTACCACTCATCCTTGTCCAATCAACTAGACCATGGCACCAAGTGCCTCATCCAGGCTTTGCTTGAACACCTCCAGGGATGGCGACTCCACCACCTCCCTGGGCAGCCCATTCCAATGCCAATCACTCTCTCTGGCAACAACTTCCTCCTAACATCCAGCCTAGACCTCCCTATACCACCCTACTCACAGCTCTCCTCCTATGGGATGTAGGGCTGGAGGCTGCCTGCATGTCAGAGAAACTGAGGCAGCTGCCTTGCTCTCAAACACCCAGGATTTTGTTCTGGGCCAGCTGCAGACTCACAGGGAGACACCCAGCACAGCAGGCTCTGTGCCCTTTCATTTGTGTATGTTGTTGCTCATCAGTATCCAAAGTCATACATGCAGGAGTGGCTCTGATTTGTGCAGTCTGATTTATGATATCACTTCCAGGAGATGGCTAACAACCATTACAGGGGCACCAATAGACTTTCACATCACATGGGGATGGCTTACTTGTGTTTATCCCTTGCCTGCTTTGTTATGCCACAGCCCACATCTGTTTTCAAACAAATGCCTTTCTTAGATGTGGGCCTTGAAAAACTGAGATGAACCCTGGTTTGGTGTCCAGGCTGAAGGCGGAGCTGCTGGAGGAGGGGAACACATGGCAGTTCCCTGCAGCAGCCCAGCAGGAAGCTCAGCCTGAGATGAGTTTGCCTTCACGTGTTTGGTTTTCCTAAAATTTACCTTGTTTCCACATCAGGCATGATGGAGCTGCCAGATATGGCACAGAATGCCATGGGGAAAATTACCTGCTGAAGAGGTCAGCAGTTTGTGCTGCTGCTGGGCAGTGGGAAGGGAGGTGTTAAAAACTCACCTGAGGGTGGATTTGTCACTTGTGCTGTGTTAGCTACAGCCAGTCCCTCCCTGTGGGTGGGAGGGAGCAGGACTGGAAGGCGAGGACACTGTTGAGGAACAGAGGAGCAGGTCACGCTGTGAGAAGCCGGAGTACGTCCAGCCCCACGTAGTGGGAGAGGGAGAAATGCAAGACGCCCAAGGCTGCCGCTGCGAGGAGAACCCAGAGAACTCCAGCGCTGAAGTACATCGGGGCCAGCCTGGTGGGAGAGAGGAAGCCTGCTGAGAATGAGCCTCGTTGCTTCTGTCCGGGAATGGTCCCTCCCTTCCTGGGGAAGTGAGGTGGACAGGCAGCCCCTGGCTGTTTCCTGTCCCCTCCATGGGGACTTGTGCCCAGTTTCCGCCTGGAAGGAGCAGGGGCAAGCACTCAAGGCAGCTCCAACGTTGCCTTGTATCCGTGTCTCTGGCCCCAGCCCCGGGCCCTGTACCCATGCTCTAGAGAGACCTTGGCAAGGCTGAGTCATGCAGGGACCCCGGAAGAGCCAGAGGATGTGCAAAACTTCCCCAAAGCACCTTCTGTTCCCGGATGGAACCCCCCAGGGTGCTCCAGGCTGGCAGAACTGTTTACCTTTCTGAGGACGATGTCCTGTATCCCTTAAAGTAGCAGTAACGGCTGCAGAGATAGAGCAGACCCAAGGCTGCAGCCAGACCTGTGGTTGAGAGACAGCACAGTGACCATCTCCAGAGACTCTTTTAGAGCTACCCTGAGCCAAGCAGATAGCCCAAGGTGAAAGAATAAAGGCTCTGAAAGAATAAAGGCTCTGTCCTCCTGGCTCTACTCTCCCATCAGAGACAGAATTACTGACTCATATATTGTTCAGAAGGACAAGAGGACTGAGCCAGCACTCAGAGGAACAGATCCAGTGACAAACCAGGTAATGGACTATTCTCACCTTGATGGAAGAAGAGTCCAGCCTGCCACAGAAGTGCCAGGAAAATGGGAAAATACTCAGAGGAGTTCACCCTGGCAGGAAAGAGAAAGGTCATAAACAAGAGAAAGGAAGAAGATCCTTCTTCACTTCCCCAGGTAGTTCCCAGAGGTTTAAGGCCTTTGCTTTTTAGAGCTGATATCACCATAAAGAGCCTTCAGGCTTTCAACTTTCCCTGCAGTTCCCATCCCACTTTTATGCACAAGAATCACAGTGGAAGGAATGCTGTTTGCAAGGCATAAGAAGTCACTGCTGGATGAGGTTAATCTGTGACAGGTTTCTATCAGTACTGGTTAGTGTGTTTAGGACTTGTGAGCAAACACAGTCTGATGCTCACTCTTAAACCCATTAACTTAACCCTGAGGAAGGTAACTCCTGAATTACCTGAGAAATAAATAGCAAAGCAGGGGAGGGTCAGTGCCATTAGATGTGAGATCTGGAAAGCATCTTTTAAGAGGACTTTCTTACTGTGCTCGAAAGATCCTCTCAAATTCAGGTGGGCCTGAGATCTTTGGAGGAGGAATGCCAAACGCTCTCCTAGCATAGATCACCTGCAGGAAGAAATAGGCTGCAGCAAAAGAGAAAAAAAGTAACAGTAGTCAATGCTCTGGCTGGGTACAGTGGGGTCAGGAGACTGCCAGAGACAGGCGCAAAAGAGCTGCTTTCTCCTCCTATACGTATACCCCCTGTAACAGAGAAAGCTAGATGAAAATCACAGATCAAGTTAGAGACAAGGAAAAGGAATGACTCAGTGCAACAGTGAAGTGAGGAATATGCAGTCATGTACTACCAGCAGATACCTGCTTTCTCTCTTGGATAATTAACAGACCAGCTATTATCTATAGAAGCTTCTGCACAGTTCAGATGCATTTTGTTACTGCCCATTTTAATTTTTTTTCCAGTCTTTAATTTTTTCCCCTCTCTAAATCCTGATAGCTGAGTAAGGAGGGAACTGATGCCATGGATAAGCTAGCCAGACATTGAATTAAATTGTCATGCAATGTGGAACCACAGCTGGGAGATGTTCCATGTGACCCTCCACAGCCTGTTCTTCCACCTTGGCACACCACAATGCTCTTTGTATGCTAATGCCTAACTTCAGGGACTGCTGTAAACCCATTTTCCAAAGAAAGAAATTCTGCATGTTTGCAGAGAAGCTCTACCAAGACATTTCTAAACTGCCTGGGAAGTTAATTTTGTTGAATACTTTTCAGAACACTGACAAGGTATCAGTCCACTGTCTGAGAAGCAGAGAAGTAGAAGTCCAACAGCACAAATGAAATACAGAGGTGAAGTGAAATCAGTGGAGGTACTCGAGACCAACCCAGCAAGTATTTGGGGCGTATGTGTCCCGTGGTCCTTACCTTGCTCCAGGACTCCCAGGACTGTCACAGCAGACAGCAGATGAATCTGATACAACATACTGCCTCTTCCAGAATCCAGAAAAGCTGATTTCCTGATCAGAAGCTCCCCTGGCCAGGTGTAGTCCTTGCTGATGCAGCAGTCAGCAGTGATAGCTGGCAGCACAGGTTTGTCTACTTGAATAGGGAAGATTTCTATGTCATGCTTACAACCAGGAGGAGTCTTGCTTGCCCATTACTGTGTGCACTGTGGAAACAGAAGTCAGGGGAGAGAGAGATGATGGAATATTTATGTTCCCACCCTTCCTATTCCAGGAATGAGTTACCAGGAACTGCGAAACATCTCTTACATGTTAGCAGAGAGCTAATGTGAGAGATAAGAGAGGGGAACTGGAAGCTGAGCAAATCTCAATGGCCCAGCAATGCATCCACGGGGGGCATTGTCACGGAGGGGGATTCTGCCGCCTATGCCGATTATGGCGGAGGGAAGAAATTAATTGGTGTGAGATAATGTTCTATAAAAATATATATTCAATATTCTGAACTCTTGCCACCCCCAACCACTGTATTTTAATATTAAAAGGATTCTACATGGTCAGGGAAGACATTCTAGGATTAATACCACACTATAACTTACTAATAACTAGCAAACAGCTCAAACTATAAACAGAGAGAGGATTTTCCCGGCGGGTTAATGCTGCTTGGGGTCTATATACTATTTGCCCAGCAGAGTGGGCTGAAAGCTCTTTCTGCTCTATGGCAGAGGCAATAGAAATTACAGAAGCATTAAAGCATATACTTACAAATCCTTATTAATTATCAATCACCCTCCGGGGCTATTACTAGTGTCCAAACTTCAGGGGAGTCTTTGCCCGTGGACTTTGAGGCTGGAATCCTCCCAGCTTCAGGGGAAAGGAGAATCTTCTCGGATTCTGGGGAGATGAACAGTCTCTGACCTTGTTCTCCTGGCGAAGGATGCAATCTCTGCCCTTGTCTCCTGGCTTCTTGTGGACGCTCTGCCTGGGGACTGTTGGCAGGATCTCAGGTGCAGGAGTAGGATGCCATGCAGTCTGAGCACGGTCTCACACTGGCTAGCAGGCAGATTGTGTGCAGACAAGTGGAGTCTGCTCCTGGTAACTCAGCGGCAGTGGCGCTTACCAGGCAATGATAAGGCAGAGGGTATACAATAAGGTGCAGGCTGCAGGGAGTGTGAGCTCCGTAGGTAAAGGCAGGCAATACAGGATCGCTTCTGCACAGCTGGCTGGGAGACTGTGGGAGAATCTGCCTCTGTAATAACAGCAAAGCAAGCAGGCATAAGCAAGAAGCTGGTGAGTCTGAATCTAATAATGAGCGAGTGTGCCTGAAGGTGAGCGATCGGGGGAGTCCTGAGCGTGAGCAGTGGAGCCCGAGCACGTTATTTACCCCTGTGCCTCTATTTATTACATGTGGGCTGAGATTAATGTCCCTTTGGACACTAGAATGACCAATCAGGGTTTGGCAGTCAGCCAAACAATACCATAATAGGCAAAATCCCAAGCCTGGACTTTCCCAAATATGGTAAACACACAGGCTAGCACCCGGCAAGAATGAGCTAGGCTCCTGGGCTTACACAACATGTTTACAACCATCTTATACAATCAGGGGTCCTGGGCAGGCCAGATGTTATGGCACCAGGCCTATTGTGCCCCTTTTACCCATTTAATGTGTTTACCTCTGGTTTGGGCTGAAAAACATGTCCAGGCAGGGCAAGGCATAAACAAGCCTATTTTCGGGCCTTCGAGCCCTCCACAACAGGCATCTGGTTTAAAACCCATTCCTAAGGAAGGCTGAGGCATATCCCTCTTGCTGATGTTGCATGACAACCCACAGCCTCGTTGGAGCTGCTCTGCACCACTTCAGCATCAGCACAAGCAGCATTTCATGTTCTGCAGCTCTGTGTGCACAGAGCCTGGGAAGCATGTGCTGGACAGGGAGCACAACTTTCAGCTGTGGCACTGAGACCACATCAAATAAAGTCTCTGAGTGAATTACCCACTGCAGCTGTAAGATAGGATGTGATAAGGTATAAAAGGTACAGATCTGTCTTGCATGGCAATATTAGCCTGCAAAAGAGGGACCTTGACAGGCTGGATGGGTGGGCAGAAGCCAATGAGATGAGATTTAACAAGGCTAAGTGCAGAGTTCTGCACTTTGGCCACAACAACCCCAAGCAGCGCTACAGGCTGGGGACAGAGTGGCTGAGAGCAGCCAGGAAGAAAGGGACCTGGGGGTACTGGTGGATAGTAGGCTGAAGATGAGGCAGCAGTGTGCCCAGGTGGCCAAGAGACCCCATGGCATCCTGGCCTGGATCAGGAACAGTGTGGCCAGTAGGATGAGGGAGGTTATTCTGCCCCTGTACTCAGCACTGGTCAGGCCACACCTTGAGTACTGTGTCCAGTTCTGGGCTCCTCAATTCAAGAGAGATGTTGAGGTGCTGGAACGTGTCCAGAGAAGGGTGACAAAGCTGGTGAGAGGCCTGGAACACAAACCCTATGAGGAGAGGCTGAGGGAGCTGGGGGTGTTTAGCCTGGAGAAGAGGAAGCTCAGGGCAGACCTCATTGCTGTCTACAACTACCTGAAGGGAGGCTGTAGCCAGGTGGGGTTGGTCTCTTCTCCCAGGTAACCAGCAACAGAACAAAGGGACACAGTCTCAAGTTGTGCCAGGGGAGGTCTAGGCTGGATGTTAGGAGGAAGTTCTTCACAGAGAGAGTGATTTGCTATTGGAATGGGCTGCCCAGGGAGGTGGTGGAGTCACCGTCCCTGGAGGTGCTCAAGCAAAGCCTGGATGAGGCACTTAGTGCCATGGTCTGGTTAATTGGATAGGGCTGGGTGCTAGGTTGGACTGGATGATCTTGGAGGTCTCTTCCAACCTGGTTGATTCTATGATTCTGTGGTTTCATTTGAGGATGGGTCCTGCAGAATGACTTGAATAACACATGGATTTCATAGCCAGCCTCTCTACTGGAAAGACTGGGAGCTGTGTATTTAAGGCTTCTGATCAATCCTTGACCAAACTAACTCTTGTTGTAAACATCAGAGAGAGTTCTCTGTGGATGAAAACGTGCACAATCCATCAGGAATGTTTTCACATGTCAGGAGAGGCCTGCTCAGCTAATTCCTGTCCAAGAGCAAGAGCTGGGCACGGCTGGAAGCTAATGAGGCTGCCAGCTTTGTTTCCTTCCTCTCTACTAGAATAATTTTCCCTTCAGACCAGAGACAAAGGAAAGCAGGTTAATATAAAATGATTGCTAAACATCACTATTATAGAAAATAAGATCAGATTAAAGCAGTTTAGATAAATTACACTGCACACCTAATGTCCTTGACAGACTTTCTAAGAAGCAATAAGCTGCTTCTGTTTTTTTCTGCCTGTCTATGAGGGCTAAAGGCATCCAAAGAAGCTGTGACAATGTCCCAGCTTAGCATTTCTCCAAATGCCAAACACGGACACCATTTTTCAAGCACCAGCTCTAAGATGAATTCTCTCAGAATTGTTCCTTTTTCATTCCAGCAACTGTTTAGAAATACAAGGAACATTGTGTTTCCTCTTCTGCCATTTAGCTGTCACAGAAATGAAGGATCTCCCTGTGTCAGCTCAGAAAGGGCAGAGGTCTCACGGTGCTTAATGCCGTTTGATTTCCCTCTGCTCCTGTCTGATTGCAGCCTGCTAGACAAAGAAAATACAAAGCAAAAGAACTGAATAAAAGAGGATCCCAGGTTACATCCCTGTCATATAACAGAGCAGTGAGACCTGCATCAAAAGTGTCAAATGTATGTAAGGAGCCCTGGGCCAGGAGGAGCTGTAAAGGCTGCCATAGAGCACTCCTGCTCCACAGACAGGCAGTTAGATGCAAAATACTTCTAGTAGTGTCTAGTGTAGTCTAAACATAAGAAGGCTGATGGAAACACGAATGAACCACCAAGCACAGATGTCTCTCCTCCTCCCTCCTCCATAATTTTTCAGTCTGTCTTTACCTTCTGAAGGGCACAGTGGTTCTCTTGTCCCGGCTTGTCACCAACAGATCTCGCCTTATTTCTGTTCTCACTTGGTGTCTGCAAGAAGCAGACACAGGTACCCTCCTCCCAGCACCAAATGTCCTTCTATAATAGGACTGTCACTAGTGGACAGCTTCAGTATCCTGCAGACCACAGTGGCCACCAGTATTCCTATACATGGAGTGTCACAGCAGGCTCTGGCTAGCAGATATGCCTTCCCTTGGCATCCTGGCCTCTGCCACCTTCCTGCTGGTTGCATCCGACCTAACAACTGTGCAGCTACACAATGACTCGGATCACCCTGTTGATCAGGTAGAAGCTCTCTAGAACATTAAACATACTGCAAACCTTCACTGTCCAAGGCTGATGCAGCCTAATTTCCTTCTAAGCAAAGTCAAGTTATGTGGCCCCAGGCTCAGCAGGGTGGATTTGCTAAGCAAGAGCTAACAAAATGCTGTCCCCCTCTCCACTCCTCAGCATGTACTCTGCTTTCTGAGTTACACTGTGTGAATATGGCCCTGTGCTACGAGGCAGCTGAACATGGCATGGTTCAACTCCTCACACCTCCCACTGACTCATCACTAGAGGTATTTCTCTGTGCCCAAGGTAGCTTCTGCCACCTCTTCCCACAGCCATTGATCCTCTCTGCCTCCTAACTACCACTGTAGGGCTGCACCCGCCGTGAACTGGACTCCAACACTGATTTGGATTCAAAATAATATTGGGAATGAAAATAAGCAACACAAAAGGCTTGTAGGAGCTTTAAGCAGCCAGTGTTTGCAGTATCTATTGCTCCCCATGAGCAGTGGGGCAAGGAGAAGCCAACAGCACTAAGTCCAGCAACATTATGGGCAGTAACATCCCCCTATAAATGTATTTCATTAGGCTACATCAGGCCAAAAGCTTTCTGTTAGTGGACTTTCTGTTAGTCACTTTGCAGCTGAGCAACTTACCCTTCTGCTGTGAGGCCTGGAGACACCCGGTCCTTCCAGTTGTGTTATAAAAACGAGGAAGGCTTTTCTAACCCAGTGTGGGAAAGCTTGTGCTGCCTTTCCCCTCAAGTTCTTCTGCAGCTACTGAGCACATCCAAACCCGTGACTATGGAACTGCTCGGGAGAACAGTCACTGCCTTTCTAACAGCCACGTGGCAAAAACAAGAGAGGACTTTTCATGCAAAAGAATTAAAAGCCACATGGAGGAAAAAGAGTTTTTCTAGTTCCAGAGAACCAAAGAGAGCTCAGCCCCGAGCACCTCCATCTGTTCATCTAACAGCTCCTTCAGGGTGGGGTGAACATGACCTCCCATGCCTGCAGACACTCCTGTTAACTTGGACCATGTGTTTAGATATTCTTGAAATTCTTGGATTGTACAGCCTTTAGAGAAAGGACAGGCTGAAAACATGGCAAGCAAAGGCCAATTCACGAATTCATCTCCCCTTGTGATGACACAGTTGCCATATGTGGCCTTTGCTAGGAAGCTGCGCCAGCTGCAAGCAATTTCTGCTCTGTGGTTTCCACCAGGGCTCCCAGCAAAGCACAAGAGGGCTCAGATCTGCTGAAAGTTCTGGAATGTGTCCTGAGCTCTGCATTTTGCAATAATCATGCATAACAATTACCATGTTTTCTTAAAATGTGCATGTATGTGCCTCTTCTGCCAGGCAACCAGCAGAACGAGAGGAAACAGTCTCAAGTTGTGCTGGGGGAGGTCTAGGCTGGATGTTAGGAGGAAGTTCTTCACAGAGAGAGTGATTGGCATTGGAATGGGCTGCCCAGGGAGGTGGTGGAGTTGCCATCCCTGGAGGTGTTCAAGATAAGCCTGGATGGGGCACTTAGTGCCATGGTGTAGTTGATTGGCTAGGGCTGGATGATAGGTTAGACTGGATGATCTTGGAGGTCTCTTCCAACCTGCTTGATTCTATGATTCTGTCCAGAGGCTCCTTCTTTCAGACAATGAAATAGTAGGTGATTAGTTCTGTCAGTAACATCCTGGCTGGCAATAAGTGAAGCATCCCTTGGAGTTCAAACTCAGTATGTATCGGAGGTGTGTATTAGCCTTTTCACCTGCACAGACTTCAGATGGATATTCTGAGACACCCATACCTGTGGCATGTCAATGAGGTCATGTCAATGTTCTCAAGGTGTAGAATCATAGAATGTTTCGGGTTGGAAGAGACTCTCCTTGCCACAGGAAGGGACACCTTCCATTAGATCAGGTTGCTCAAAGTTCCATCCAACCTGGCTTTGAACACTTCCAGGGATAAAACATCCACCACATTTCTGGGCAACCTGTTCCAGTGCCTTATTACCCTCACATTGAAGAATTTCTTCCTTACATCTACTCTGAATCTCCTCTCTTTCCCTGTAAAGGCATGACCTATTGTGCCTCGTAAAAACTTTCTTCCTATATTTCCTCTGGGCCCCCTTTGAGTACTGGAAGGCTGCTATAAGGTCTTCCTGAAGCCTTCTCTTCTCTAGGCTGAGCAACTCCAGTTCTCTCAGTCTGTCTTCATAGGAGAGGTGCTGAAGCCCCTTAATCATCTTTATGACCCTCCTCTGGACACACTCCAACAGGTTCATGTCCTTCTGATGAGTCACAGCAAAATTTCTAAAGACTAAACCACAAATTCACAGAATCACAGAATTAACTAGGTTAGAAAAGACCTTCCCATCCCCACCCAACCCATCACCTAACACCTTCTCATTAACTAAACCATAGCACTAAGTGCCTCATCCTGTGTCCTTTTAAACCCCTCCGGGGATGATGACTCCACCACCTCCCCGGGCAGCCCAGGCAGCCCATTCCAATGCCAATCACTCTTTCTGTGAAGAACTTCTTCCTAACAGCCTAAATCTGCCCTGGTGCAGCTTGAGACCAGTCTTCTTTGGTCTGCTTGAACACCACTGCATGGTGAGGACCTTGGCCAAATGCTCTTATCGACAGTGCTTATCTCTGTAAAGGTAAAGGGCTTCACTTCAAAGATCACACCAGGAAACCATTCAAAGCCATTTTCAAAGAGCAAGATGAAGCTAAGGCTTTGGGAGACTACATAAATGAGTATATTAGACAGAGAGAGAGAGGAGAGAGGAGAGAGGAGAGAGGGATGTGCGTATATATGTATAATGAATATATAAATACTCATTTAATTAGGGATAAATTGGATAATTTATTTAAAGCTTTCTTCTGAAAGAGTTTGAGCTTTGTCTGTCTGCACACCAAATCTGACTAGAGGGCACATCAGGATGGAAGCAGTGCCACAATTCTCCCCTTCACCCACCACCAGAAGGCACTGATAGGTGCACATCAATACTGCCCCTCCTATGGCAAACAACTGTTAAAAATACTAAATAGGCAAATTAAATCCCTCTGTCGTCCTGCCTGGTCTGGTGTTATTGTCACACGAGGAAACTCCTTGCCATGTGTTTTGTCAATTTTCCTACTCCCTTTTCGGCAGAATCTTGGAGATAGCAAACAAACAAAAAAGAACAGTGCCAGAGAGGCAACTGCACTTCTGGCTAGCTCAAAGAAGAATGAAACTCTGGAGTGATAAGTGCATATGGCAGGGAGGGGGAGGATTTCCCTTTGCAGAGGGACAAACAAGCCTTTCAAACATCTTTGGCAGCTCCCACGTTAACATACACTTAGTATTATCTTATAATGATGTGGAGGGGTGGAAAATTGCAAGGCTACCGAGCACATTGAAAAACATCAAAGGCTAAAGAGTGGTCATGGAGTTCAGCTTCCCTTTCTCTAAATTACAGGGGTGAAGAAATAGAGCTGGTTAGCTTTTTTCTCGTTTGGGTCAGAAAGATGGATTCCAGCCAGCCCTACCCAATTCTGGGACAGAGCTGGGCTGGGTGTGGGAGAAAGGCTGATCAAGGGCAGCTCTAAGATGACATTTTCCATGGGAGAGACTGGCATTCCTGACAGGTCTCCTCTGAAGGAGAGACCCTTGGCTTGGCCAGGCCCAGAAGGAGAGTGGGGGGCGTTTGCCTGAACTGGGGATGTGTTGCTGCAGGGGTATGACAGCCAGGAGGGCAGTGCTCCTGCTGCTGTTATGGTGACTTTTCACACCAAAGTCCATCCTCTCTCAAGAGGGGTTAGGAGAAAGGAGGAATTTCAGGAAGATAAGGGAGGTGGTCCAGGGGGAGACCTGTGGAAGGCAGAATGCAATGTGCACATAGATGCCTGTGTTGGAGGCCAGCTCTGTGGATGGGGATCATGCTGTGGGAAAGATGTCTGAGCTGCAAAAAGCTCTGTGGGGACTTCCTCATTTGGTCAGGAGCTGAATTTGACCTCAAGACCTTGCATTCAGTTTTTGCCATGTTCCCATGCACCCAGCCATTTGAGTCAACCCTGAGCTTGGCTTCCTCAGATGATACTCATCACAGTGGGCTGGTGTGGCCATCTCTGAGCTCTGTGGGTCCTGGCAACCCTTATCAGAGCTGCTCACATCACCTTGCTTGGGGCTGCAGGACTGTGCCTGGTAGGACGAATATCCTGCCCTGTGTCACCTCATCCATGACCCTAGGACACAGCAGAAAGTGAGTTCAATGAGCCTGCAGCCATCAGCGTGGGATAAGGGACAAGACCCATGGAAGAGCTTGTGAGAGGGCAGAAGGTGGTAGGGCTAGCACAGCCAGATGTGCTGGGAGCCAGACAGATGTTTCTGTAAAGCTCCTCTGACGTCAGTGGTGTTAAAGGATTTTGAACAGTATTTCTGGAAGGAACCAAAGGCAGATGGTGCAGATGACAGCACGTCATCATTTGCACTGTGGTTCTTTGATTTCATTCTGGTACCCCCAGAAGGTGCCCAGAGTGATGTGCTCAAGGAGATGGGGTAACTGGGCAAGGAAGAGAGATGGGGTATGGGGTGGGATGCTGGCAGCAAGGGACACAGACACCATGCTGCAGCCATGAGGCTGCAAGTGCAGCATAAGCAGTGTGGAGAGGCTGGCCAGGTCATGTAAACAACTAAGCTCAGGGGGGACCACGTTCTGTCCCTACTGCTGTCTCCAAAGGAGAAGTTAAACAGAGCTGGCCTCCGTGACTTCTGCTGGCACAGGATCAGGGAGAGAGCGGCAGCCACAGATCACAGAGGCAAGGCGCAGGTCTGGGAGTGGATGAGTTTCTGGTTACTTTTTGCAGCTTTTGTGTGTCAGAGCCTGGCAGAGGTCAGGCTGACCTTGGTGTACTCAGCAGTGGTGGCAGCTACAGGAAGAGCAGGGACAAGGACGGTCCTTGGGGAGAGATGCCATGGGAACGCAACTCCTCCAGCCACACGCAGAGTCCTGATGCTACATGAAGGCTGACCCAGCTCTACTCTGCACCTGCAGATAACTCTACTCTCAGTGTCTCAAGTTGGGGGCATCATTTAAGGTACCAGAATTGGAAGCTGCTCCTGAGCCTCTCCCTGTCTGTTGCTCCTCCTGGCTTGCAGAGATGAGCCAAGAGCAATTCTGGAGGTGCCATTGGGACCAGGCACCCATCCCTGGCATCAGCCTTTTATCAACACCTTCTGAGCAACTTCAGCTTTATAAGGGTGCTGTCCCACAGAGATAGCCAGGTGGGGGCTGTGTCATGGGAAGTCATCACTGACACCAAGACAGACAGGGGCTCTAAGTTGGGGGATCTTATTCTTCCCATAGGCCTTGAGAATCAGCTTTTGGAAAAAAAGACTATTTTCCTCCCCCCAAAAAACCCACCTCTGGCAAGGCAGAGTTGAAGGCAGTACATGGGAGTGTGGTCTTTGGTGTTTGAAAGCTGTGGCATCAGTGCTAGTCATGGCAGTTTGACATCACAAAATAGTCCTTTCCTTTATCACTTGCAGGGGTCTCGAGCAGATGCTATGCCACTTAATTCACTATCTTGATCTCCTCCTGAATACCTCTCTTAATTTTTCAGCTGCTGCTGTAGTTCTGCAAATACCAAAGAATAATTTGCTTTGCCTTTTGGGGGGACAAAAGAGCTCTGGCATGAGTGAGAACTAAACATTTGGCAGCAGGAAAACAGCACTAGATAATAAAAATAAAAGCAGATTATATAAGAAAGGGATTTATGAGAGCTCAATCTCAAATTCCTGCATTTGCCCAAGAAGAACACTGGTGTCTCACAATCTATTTAGAAGATATTTCACTAAGCCACAGAAAGAGAATTAGCAATAACCCATATGGCTACTCATCATTTGCTGTTATAATCCAATGCTATAAGGGGCATTGCCTGGGCCAAGGCAGCCAAATAGGACTTTTAATTCATCACCACAACTGTAATTGCTTGCTGTTTATAACTGCCTGACTGCCAGACTTTCTAGTGCAGGCAAGATGAGGAGTGATAGCTACGAAATAAAGCAGAGAGCTTCTGGGACTGGCTACAGCCAACCAACCAAGTGAATCCCCTTCCAAGCCAGTCACCTGTAGCAGGGAAGATCAGTGAGAGAACTGAAATTTCAGCCTGGACCTCCACTTGGAAGTGTCTATTTGAAGGAGAACTTCGATTCTCACCTACAAAAGTATTTCTCTTAGGCTGATTTTAAAGATCAGCCTCACCTTTTCTATAAAGAAATGCCAGCAGACTGTGCTGCAAGGAAAAGCCTTTTATTTAGTCTGATCATCCCAAGCACAAATCCAGGCTGGGCAGTGAGTGGCTGGAGAACAGCCCTGAGGAGAGGGACTTGGGGGTGCTGGTGGACGAGAAGCTCAACATGAGCCAGCAGTGTGCACTTGCAGCCCAGAAAGCCAACCAGAGCCTGGGCTGCAGCAGGAGAAGTATGGCCAGCAGGGCCAGGGAGGTGATTCTCCCCCTCTACTCTCTCCTGGTGAGACCCCACCTGGAATACTGCATCCAGTTCTGGAGCCCCTGTTACAAGAGGGATGTGGAGATGCTGGAGCATGTCCAGAGAAGGATGCTCAGAGGGCTGCAGCAACTCTGCTGTGAGAACAGACTGAGAGAGTTGGGGCTGTTCAGTCTGGAGAAGAAGAGGCTCCCAGATGATCTTCTTGTGGCCTTCCAGGATCTGAAGGAAGCTACAAAAAAGCTGGGGAGGGACTTTTTAGGCTCTCGGGGAGTGACAGGACTGGGGGGAATGGAGCAAAGCTGGAGGTGGGGAGATTCATAGTGGAAGTTGTTGAGCATGAGAGTGGTGAGAGCCTGGAATGGGTTGCTCAGGGAGGTGGTTGAGGCCACATCCCTGGAGGTGTTTAAGGCCAGGCTGGATAAGGCTGTGGGCAGCCTGCTCTAGGGTAGGGTGTCCCTGGGCATGGCAGGGGGGTTGGAACTAGTTGATCCTTGTGGTCCCTTCCAACCCTGACTGATTCTATGATTCTATAAATAGCAAGGTGGAGGTCAAGAGACAACAAACTCCTCACAGTTTTTGTGGGAGGTTTGGTTAGAATGCTGTTTGTTTCTGGAACACTTAATGTCTGTTGAAGAAGGATGTGGCTTTGGTACAGGACTTATCAGGCAGCAGCATTTAGGTTATCACTAATGCAAACAGAAAAATCACCTCCTGTTATTTCCAGAGGCTCGATAGTTACCATAAATTAACACCTGCTCTCTGCAGAAGACTTCTTTTCACTCAGTCAAAATGAGTTCAAATTCTTCTCCAAGTCTTCTAATGAACTTGACATTTCTTGTACTTTCTTGGTTTTCTTAACCTTAAATGTATGGTTTCTTAACCAACTATATATGTAAAGAGCTTTTTATTATACATATTTTTAGTACTTATAGACTTTTATTATACATATAGTTACAGATTATATATATTTATACATACATTATATATATTTATACATATCTCTCTGTGTGTGCATATGAGGAGCTGTAAAGTAAAGCACACAATGGTTTACTAATCAGTTACAAACCAAAATTAGAAAGAGGTTTTGTGTTATATTTCATTTGGGGATTTCTCTGAGTTGGTCTCAGATGTACATCTTTATAGTCACAAAGAGAGGAAGATCTCTTTGATTCTTTTTGCTAACTTGTGAAAAAGTACCAGAAAATAGCCTTTAACAAAAGTGTGTCTGGGATTACAGAAAGCTTGCAGCTTTCCACTTATATCTTAGGTAGAAGTGCCCAGCAGGAACAAAAAGGAAAGAGCCTTGTCACCAAGGTGATGGAGAGACTAAAAATGTACCTGTTCACAACATAAAGCCTTAAATTATAATGTCCCAAAACAAGACAGGAAGCTTATGATGTGCTTTTATGAAATAAGTCAGAGCCAATTTCAGTTCCACATACAGACACTTGCACAAAAAGTCTAATGGGGGAAATGTTTAGAATAAATTAAAGGAATTACTGGGAAATGTAAAACCAGAATAGTTTGTCTGATATGCACCAAATAGTTACAATCCAGAGGCAAACAAGGGGGCAGTTCAACTGCAAGCCTCTTCATCTTAGCAGGGTTGGCATGCTCTGGAAGAACTGAAGCTCTTACCTAGCCTGGATACTTGAGGGAAAACTGAAGCAGCACTTTTTGATTCTGGGATTTGTGAGTGAGAACAGCGACATTCCCTGAGGCACAGCTGATATTTTTATTAGCCTTAATCACATCTCTCTCTTCCTTGCTCCTCATTCTTTTGAGTTTCCATTGAGCTTGGAAGCAGATTGCCTTTATAATGTGATCTATTTCTTCCAGTTATAGTACTCACCCCATAATTAATTCAAATCTTGAGTGATAAGATCTAACCCTAAACTGTTTGACTTGAAAATGAGAGCAAAGGTGGCCATGTTTCACTTGTGTAACCTTAACCATTCCTTCCCTTGTGCTAAGCAGACATTTTCTGTGGCTGGCTACCTTCATTTTCCTATCAGCACATACATCAGAGGAAGCCTCTCATCCCCCAACTTCTGTTTGATATTTTAATAGCCAGCCAGCTCTGAAATAAATCCCCACCTCCACACTCTCTTGGGTTTCTACATTAGAAAGCTTCTGCATCTTCTAAATCTACAGAGAATTCTGCACGCTTGGTGCACACAGCCACAGTGCTGCTTTTCAATCTGTGACTCACCATTTTGCCTGGAAACATTATTGGAGCAGCTGTGTTTAGAGGTTTCTAACAATTTCCAGCTTTTCAGATGGCTTCATTGAAAACTTGGGTGAATGTAGGCTCAGGAAGGTAAAGAACAGCAAGAACATCACACCCTTAGGGTCACGCTAATCAGCCGAACCAGAAAACCCAGTGGATTCCAGATGCTTGCTTTACGTGGCATGCTCTTGCCTGGATCTGCTTTGGAAAACGTTGTTTGGTTTCCGAATAACACTAACAATTGTCCCTTTCATTCCCCCCTAATCAACAGCAGGGGCAGCAAGACCCAAACTCAGCAGGACAGGCTCCACTATCGCCTTGGTCAGTCAGAAGGGATAGAAATGTTTGGTGTTAATGAAAGGAAAACCGCAGTCATTATGTCCCTTATCTCCACTTTGTCATGCACAAGCAGCTCCAAAGCAGAGCCCTCAGGCTGATGCTGGGGAGGACTGCGGGGCACTCAGGGGCATTTGCCCACGTGGACAGCCTTTGCTTCTCATCCAAAGGGTCTTCAGATGTCTGCAAAGGCAAGATGGACACCACAGGCTGTGTCTCAGAGTCATCTCTCGAAAGAGACTTTGGGAGCAGTTGGGTCAGCTACAATATAAACACAGAGATTCTCATGAAAGAAATCTCCAGTGCCACTCCACGGTGCACGCTTTTGCCCATCACCAGGTGCTTTCAGGCAAGAGCTCAGGCTGACAAGAACAAGTGAATGGAAGGAAAATTTCTCCTGTAACCATTCAAACGAGGGAGGGAATCCGTTCAGCACTGTGACGTTAACTGGGTTTTGTCAGCCACAGCAATGCAAGAAAATGCAGCATACTCCCCCAGAAAGCTCTGGCAGACCACCAGCTTAGACCGGTCGAGGTGGCCTTCACTGCCACACAACTCCACACAGTGATCTGGAAGCAGGGGCCGGTCGTGGTCCTTCTCTTTGCCCTGCTCCCACAGCTGTGCTGACTTCACTGCCATTCCTGGTTACAGCACAGCTTGGCAGCTGCTTGCTCCGGTGGTGACAAAGTCCTCAACACAACCTTTGTTCCTGCGGGACTTCAGAGGCCAGGCAGACACAGGACCACCTCCAGACCCAGCAGCTAATCCTTTCCTAGGAGATGACTATCACAAATACAAGCAGCAACAAATCCTTAAACCCTTCGTTCTTGGCTGCTTTGCTCCCAGCAACCAGGGGTGGAAATACAATCCCCATTCCCAAGCTGCTACTGCTGCTGGGCAGCTGGAGCAAGAAAGAGCCTTCGACATGTCTCTGCTTCTTGGGGATGTTACAAGGAGCTGCCAGGAGCTGAGATCCCTTCTGAGGCAAAGGAATGTTGGAGACACATCTCACTCCCAGAGGCAGAGTTGGACCCCTAGGAACACAGGGTTTGTTTATTGCACACCTTGCTTTCTGGCACAGAGCGAGCCTTTGACTGCAGAAAAGAGGCATTTCAGGGCAGCTCTGCAGGGAGGGGAGGGGCAGGAGATGTCAGGAAGGGTGTGAGGCAGGGCCGCAAACCACACACCCAGAGCAAGTGTTTGGCGCCGGCTTGGGAGAAGCCCAGGCTGGGAGGGAGCTTTGGATGCATTTTTGCCACCAGAAGGCAGTGGGGAGCTGCGTTTGTGAGCAGCGGGTGTCCATCGCCACCTTCCTCAGCCAGAAACAGCAGAAGCAGCCTCTCCTGCCTTTGGCCCTGCTTGTAGTCCTCCCGTTTAGCCCTTTGGCCAGGAGACTGCAGCTTACGATGACGCTCCCGTCGGCATTTTCTTTGGAAAATAAATCTGCATCAGTCTCTTTTTCTGGAAAAAAAAAAAAATCTATACGGGACAGGAAAACAAAACCATCAAAATAGGAAGGTGGGGATGGTCTCCAGGAGCTTGGATGCAGAAGCAGCCACAGGACAGCAAATGCATTGCTGTAGCTGGGAGCATGGCAGCCTCCTCAGCACAGCAAGTGATGTCCTGCCTGCAAAGGGGGGGATTCAGCCTGGGATTGAACATGCTGGAGATCTTCCAGCCACTCTCTGGGGCAGAACATCTCTGTAGCTGCACAGGTCACCTTCCTGCCAGGCATGGTTAGGTCAGGGAACACCACAAGCAGCGGAAGGAAATGCAGACACCGCTGCGGTTCAGAGACTTGAAACCGGTCCCAGCAAACCAGCCTGGAGGGAGCACCACTGGCCAGGCCAAGGGGAGGCGCAAGGACTGGAGCTGCTGTGATCACAGCTTCCACAGGGACTCTGGTGGGTTTGTCAGCAGGCACCAAGAAATAGCTCTCAAGTAGTTTCCATTTATAGGGCAATATTTTTACCTGATTAATGACATATGTATATCTAACTGAGAAGTGAATCCACCAACTTACCTTGGCCTTTCATTGCCTCAGACCTCCCTGGGGTGAGCACAGGCATGGACCACCCCCTCAGGCAGGGTTTCTCATCGCTGTTGTTTTTGGAGGAGAAGCTTGAAGTGCAAAGTCACTCCGCCCTGCAGCTCCAGTGCATGACTGAGTGGTGAGCAGAGACACAGTGACTGCACATGAAATTCCTGCTGGGCAGTCACAGCCACCCTGGCCACAGTACAGCTGTGCTGTGACGCTCCCTGCGGGCATCTGCTCCTCCTCGCATCTCGAGCATGCTGCTCCTAGGAAGAATTTTTCCCTGTAACAGTTGTTTCTTAGAAGCAAGTCTCTTCCTGCACGTTACTGATTTACAGAGCACCTTGATGGCAATTTAAGAGGTTGAGGAGCTCAATTTTCCACCTGAGCCATCCACCAGAACATGATGCTCCACAGCAAGGGCAACTGAGTAGGATATATGTCCTACCTCAGTCATTCTGAGTATTTCAGCACAAACCTACCATCAGTAATCTGACTGGGTGTCAGAGATTCAGTTTCATCAATTGTTCAACTATATCTACATCTGTGCTGCTCCTAGAGAAACCAGTCCTGTTGATTTGCCATTGGAATGGGCTGCTCAGGGAGGTGATGGAGTCACCGTCCCTGGAGGTGTTCAAGAAAAGCCTGGATGAGGCACTTAGTGCCATTATCTGGTTGACTGGATAGGGCTGGATGCTAGGTTGGACTGGATGATCTTGGAGGTCTCTTCCAACCTGGTTGATTCTATGATTCTAATCTGAGATTAAACCATGTGTCTTTCAGCTGGGACAGGTGTCTGGCTCCAGCCATATCAGCATGAAGGAGAAAGCTGCATGGAGGATGGCAGGCTGGTAGTATAAATGATCTCATGGGAAATTGAAGTGAAAACAGTAGAGAAGTGTAAAAAAAACAAGGCTGAGAAGCCAGCATTCAGAGCACCATCCTCACCTTGGTTTCTGTCTTCCTTCAAAGAGAGTGATGAGGGTTTCCCGGTCAAAAACAGACAAAGACCCACTAAAAATGACTGAAATGTTTGTCTCCTTCCATCCAGCCTCTTTGGCTTCAGGACCTAATGGCTGTAAGCAGGAGAGTGGTGTCTGGAGAGGTCACCGAGTTAAGTGCTGCTAATTCCCTGTTTATTGACTTCAGCAAATTGGGATTAGGATGCCGGTGCAAGTTGGCCTTGTGCTGTTTACATGGCATGTCAGGAATGCAGCTGCTCTACCACGACTTTGGTCTGGTTTTGAAGAAGAGGACTCTGTGGGGAAGGCAGGCAGCTGCCAAGGGGGATGCTGTGCTGGAGCCTGCCCAATCGCTCCAGGGCTGCACTGGCCCCAGGTGCCTGGTTTCTCCTGCAGGGCTGGAGGCACTCGTGTTTCCTGAAGCCAAGCCCTCAGCGAGGTGCTTCTGGGCAATGCTGGCCATGGGACCTCACCGTAGCCTGGAGCAATCGGGTTGGCATGGAATAAAAGATATCCTGCCTTCCTTCCTTTGCAGAGACATTATTCTACCCCTCTTTTCCCCTAAATCATAAACCCATTTACCTCTTTCCCTTCTCCCTCTGGTATTCTACATTTTGATGGAATATCAGCTGCCATTAATCACACCCAATCAGGCTGTCAAAACTTGCAAACTCGAAAATGGTTTTTTGTTTTTCAAATAAACCAACCAAACAAAAAACTTCCTGGGCAAGACAACAGCTGCCAACCAACCACCCAGCAAGCCCTAAGCCAGGCAGCCCCTCTGCTGGCACATGCAAGATGGTACTGACAGCAGTCATGGAGTAGTTAGCATGGAGCCATGAGTTGCTGAGGGAGAGCAGCTATTGTCAGTCAGCACTGACCCCAGCTGATCTGAAACTTGTGAGCTAAAGCAGAAAGACTGTCTCAGCACAACGTTCTCTCTATTGGCCTCACTGAAAATAACACTCACAACCACCCTCTGTGCCCTGGCTCTCAGTGTGGAACTAAAGTTTTGTACTTTGCAAAACATTTTGGGAATTGATGATGCACTCAAGCCACTAAGGTGGTAGAAGCATGTGGCTACTGCTGGCAAGGCTTTAGCTGTTTGGGGGATGCTGTGTTTACACCTGAAGGGTGATCTGCTTTTCCCTAAGTGAGGCAGCAACAGCACAATCTTAAACACGTCTGATGTCCAAGTCCTGTTGCATGCATTGAAGATAAAAATGTCTCAAATGCAATACCCTCAGGGAGGCCACAATTGTGGGGACATTCAAAGGTCACTTTTAAGCAAACCTGCATCTGTTCTGCGGAAGAACTGATGGAAATGGGCACAGCAGGAAATAACCAATGCCCAGCAAAAATGGTGCAGTGCCTAAGGGAGCCACAAAAGTTGTGTACAACCCACAGAAACCATCAGGCTTTCCCTAGCTTATGTCCAGACAAAACTTGCACCTATTGTCTTGTCTTGGGTAACTCTGCTTCTGGATCCCAGGAGTTGTCTGTAAAGTTCTTGTTCCCAGGGACACTTCCTACCTAGTGCATATGGTATCAGGCGGATGGATCTTCTTTCTCCTCAGAACTGTGGCTCCCCATCTCCCATCCATCACTGCTGTTCTGCTTCTGCTTCTTTGTGCTTTTGTTCTTTTTCTGTGTATCTGCCTCCACTTACTACAGCTAATTCATAACACTTCTTACATTCACATTTATTAGCTTTGAAAACAGCAGGACTTTATTATTTCCTGTAGACACTTAGCCTCAGCCCCCCTTTGAAGAAGGTCAGTGTATCTTTTCACATCCTTTGCTCAGGCATGCTCTCCAGAGGTGTCACTGTACAGAAATGTGTATTCCATGAAAAGCATAAGAGGGCACATGGACATTGCCCCGTACAGGGACGTGAGCTTGTCTTCCCTCCTGCAGTTCAAAGTTTGAAAGAGCAAAAGTCAGCGTTCCCCTGCTGGTCATCTGCCTTGACTGCCGGCTCTCTGCCAGTATGGTGTCACTAATGTCCTGCCACTCTGACCCGCTTGATTTTCCACTCACTTCTTGCCAGTTTTCCAGAAGAGAATGAGTCTGTAAAGATCTACTACTAATGCTTGAAACGCAAGGAGAGCACTAGCGATGTGGCAGTGCCCTGCAGGGATTAAAGAAGGAGGAATTCTTTGGAGATCGAGGTTAGAGAGATTTGAGAATGGAAAATACCAGCTGAAAGCACGGGAAGTTCCCCTGCCCAATATCAGACAGGGCAAGAAAAGTTTCCCAGAATACAATTACTCAAAGCTGTTCACTTACAAACTCAGGATTGCCTCTCACCTCCGAGTTCTGCATGCCCAGGCTCTGCCAGCCTCACCACGCTGCCCATTCTCTGCCTTTCCAACATTTGCTGCCAAACTCCAAGAACAGAGCGTTCCCCAAGTGTCTGTCGGTGAAACCAGGCAAACCTCCTGCAGCAAAGCCTGAGCACACCTGCATGGTTTTCATTGACATGTTTGCCTTGTGGTAGCTGGCATCCCCTCTTTCTTTCATCATCCTTGCCCTGTAGTTCTGTCTAAAAATATCACCTGCTTGGCTGCCAAAGCAGTTAAATCTCTCTGCATGTTTCTTCTGTTCCCCTTATCCCTTTTATGTTTTGGGTTGGTTTTTTTTTTTCTTTCTGAATTACCTATCTCTCTTGTGATGATTTTGTAATCCTTTTCTCTAAGTTCAAACATCTTGAATATCACAGTGTAGGATATGCTTTCAGCAGCTTCTTTTTTTTTTTTTGGACTTAGGTTGTTCTGTTACCCTCAATGACAAAGCAGCACAGGCAGGAGCAGCTTTCAAGGCTGCCTGCCTGTGCCATGATTCAGCAGGTTGTAAAAGGAAGGAATGTCTTCTTTTTTTGGGAAAGGGTGGGAGAGAAGGGGGAAGTATGTGTGACAGGCATGTGTGTGTGCCTGTATTTGACTTCCTGGTGCCTGTGTGACTGCAGCAGTGGTATTGTGCTGTCCAGGGAGTTATGTTGGAGTTAATAACCTGTTTCAAAAGAGGAGGTTGAAAGATATTTGGTGGGAAAATGGATTTTTTCCTAAATTAAGGAAGGAACCTACTGCATTATACTGCTTTGTTACCCTTTAAAGTATTCCTCCATGGCATTTTAGTTTCTTATTTATTTCTTGGTATCTCCTGTGCTGCCTGTTTGTGGCTGTTTCCCTGCCTGTCTGTATCTTCTGTTCAGTCTCTGGGTGTAGCTCAGTCAACAGGCAGGCTTAAGAGCCAGCTTGGTGGCTTATGTTTGATTCTAAACTTCAGTGTAAACAGGGATTTGCTGATTTCATTTATGCTGAGCCTTATTTCTAAATCCTGGGGCCCTGCTTGCATTGTTCTAACACGGTGGAATTTTCTCTGTGGTGAGACTTATGTTGCTGACTCATTGCATCAACTCAAACCAGATTTATCTTTACAAAAAATAATTAAGAAAAACAAACAAACCAACCTCTTCTTCCCATCTCTCTTAGCAAACTGAATATGATATTCCTTACAGAATACCTCCTATCTGCTGGAACATGCTGCAGACCACACAGGAGCTGGCTTTAAACTGAGTAGTTCAGATACAGCTTTCCATAGAACTGTTCTCAGCTGAGGTACAGCTTTAAAGTGGTATTACTGATAGGGTAACAAGAGTCTGCTTTTCCCAGCATGGGGCCTTTTTCATTGCCATCCCATAGTGCTGGATATGTGCAGCAGGAGATGGAGGCTCCTGAAGTTTAATCTTGCTCTGACCGCTACCTGAGCTGTCCCATGTGAAGTTAGCTCCTTCAGCCTCTCCTTCTCAGTCAGTGCAGCAAGGACAATTATTATTTTTGCTTTTCTCTGTGGTCCTGTACTTGCTTGAGTTCTAGGTGTTGAGCACTTATAGAGTGTTTCACCTCTACGGAAAGACATTGGTAAATTTGGAAATGCAGCATGGCTTAAAGCTTCCATTACACAAGGCCTTTAAATAAACGCCTGCTTAAGCAGCACCGCCATGAGCTACACATCAGAGCATGTTCTTCGTTTTCTTAACCCTCTGCTTGTACCCGAGTGAAAAATACTGGGTATGCTGAATTTCTGAATAGCCAGGGAAAACTTCAAAACCCTTTCTAAGGAGCTCAGGAAACAGACGCAAAAGTGACTTCGCTGTTTAATACTGTATCATGGTGCTCAAACACTGGGACAGGCAGTGCCTCCCCGGACAGATTTGCTGGGTGAACTTCCCCAACAGCTGCACAGATAGACCAAGGGCTTCTCCGCTACACGGGCTTAAGCAAGTTCAGCCTTTGCGGTCTCGCCTCAAGGCCCGCGGTAGCAGCGGAACTAGAGCCCACTTCAACCTTTCCTCGGCACCGGGACCGCTTGGGGCACCGCCATCGCCAAGGAAAGTGAGACGTGAGGCGGAAAAGGACTATGAAGCGATGAAGGCGAGGCCGTGAAGTAGCGGGGACGGGAACGCTCCCACCGGGCAGCCAGCGGCCACACCGCCCTGTCAGCCTCCGCAGCGCCCGGGGACCGAGACGCGCTGAATCCCCACCCACAGCTCAACGGTTCCCCTCAACTAGCCAATCAACCAACACTTCCTGCAACCCCACTAACCAATTACAGCGCTCCACGAAGGGCAGCGCCGTTGGGGCGTGTTTTGGGGCGGGCTGGCCGCTGAGCGGCGGCAGCGACAGCCAGTCAAAGCGCCGAACTCGTGGCGGAGGGGGAGGGCGTGCGCACTCTTCGCCAATGAGAAAGAAGAAACGAGGTGGCTCGGGGGCGGGGCTGGCGCGCGGTAGATAGGCGGGCGGCGGCGGCGCTGGGCGCGCGCACACGTGACGGAGGTGAAGGGAGGCCGGGGGCGGCGGCGGCGGCGGCGCTGGTAGACGGGGGCTGCGGCGCTGTGGGGGGGTGAGTGTGGCTTCTCCCCTTTCGTACGCCGTCCAACCGAGGCAGCCTCGCGACAGTTGCCGTGGGGGAGTGAGGAGTAGGCCCACCCGCAGGGCATGCCGGGGGATTGGCGGGGTGAGGCGGTGGGGGACAGTCCAGGGGAGCGGGGCCTGTTGGGGATCCCGCGACGGGTAGGGCTCGGCAGGGCTCTGTTGGGCCTCGAGTGTGATGGGTGGTAGGGAACCCTTGCGTGCGCCGTGGGTCGCCGGAGGCAGGGGGAGGTGGGACCCTCTGAAGCTGTTGCAACAGGGCGGCGGTGCTTGGGGAGGCCCTCCGGCTGGGGGCGGGCATGGGGTTACTGCAGGCGACGCTGGCGCCCCCTGAGCCCTTGTAGGCCTCTTCAAGGCCTGGTGAGGAGCGGCGGGTCTTCTAGTAAGTTCTGGGACCTCGGGGCTGGGCAGTGGCTTGTCATAGAGCCGCGGCTGAAGCGGGACCGATGGGGTGCTTGGTTGCCCCCTCCCCCAACAGGGTGGGTCGAGTTGCGGCTTCTGAGGAGGTGGTTGGAGGTGGGTGTGCGTTGGTGTATGGTTTTGAGTTTTGTCTGGTTTCGTGTTCTGATGTCGGCCACTAACGTGTGGAAATAGTCTTGACCTACCTAAAAATGCTCACCATGAGTAGGAAGCCCCGCAGAGTGGAGCTAAGGGAGTCAGTGGGTGGGGAGCATAGCGTATGGCCTGGTTCGGGTTGTGTGAGGGGAATTAGAAGTCTCTGGAAGGGGGACTTGAAGGCACAGAACTGAAGGCCCAACAGGTGGGGAAAATGTGGTAATCAGACAGTGAGAGAGGTTGAAGGTGAAGTACAGACGAGAAGGCTGCGGCAGCAAGGTCTGAGAGTTTTTGGGACTTAAAATACATGCTTTGGTATTTACCACTCAAATGTCATTTATGTTGAGTGCCTTTAAAATAACATATAGACTCACAGACTCGTTTGGGTTGAAAGGGACCTCCAAAGGTCATCTAGTCCAACCCATACGACATCTTGGTTCTCGTTTTTAGTCTGAGGATTGCATTGTGTGCTTTTAAAACAAAACCCCTCTCTCCTTTGAGTTAAAGCATGTGTGGCCTACTGCTTTCTTGGCGGTGCTGGCTCTAAAGAGTGAACTTTCACAGGCAGTTTTGTGGTTAAGAACTTTCTAGGCTGTTGAAAGAGAAATGCTGCAGGTGATTTGGTTGTGAAGGAAAGCAGACTTGTACTAATAGTAGTGATGGTAAAACTCCAGACTTTAGTGTTAATGTAATTAGTGCTGCAGCCTTTCTGTAGAGTGGTGTGGAAAACTGTCTGGAGCTTAGTGTTAGATGTCTGGAAACCGGTCTGTAGGGATGTCATGTGTTTCTAGGTGCTGTATGTTTCTTAACATTGTCAAGTACAGCCAACACACAGGTTTTGTGGGATGTGTGCTCCACTGTGGTTTGGGTTGTGGCTAAAATATTTCAAGAAGGTAATGAAACTATAATAATGCACGAGATAACAGAGATCAAATATTGCTTAAATACAGGTTGAAATTTGTTACTCTAGGTTCTGCACTTGGAGTCACTTCAGAACCTATTTACTATTGGTTTGGCCATAATAGATGGGCTTATCTGAAACTCTTAAAACTAGGAAAAGCTTTCATGTTAGACTTTGCTGATATTAACTCTTAGTATTTCCAGTTTTAAAAATAAAGTAGCATGAAGGGAATACTTACACAATTCACAGACAACTTCACAAGCTGTCTAAGATGGGAACTGCTTCCTGATATTAACTGCCCTCCTATTTCCTTGCCTTAGGAAGGGAAGCCTAATGCAAAGGAGTAAGAGAACTTGCAGCTTCCGTTAGATTGCTCTCTCATTTGGTGTGCTGCAGCACTTCCCTGTAAGTAGATGCATAAAACTTTTACTGAGAATATGCTATGACTTATGCTTAGCCTTGTTTCTTACTTCTGTCTTTGGTCTTTCAGGTTTTTGCCTCTACTAGTAAGTGTGGTAATAGCCTGTTCTTGCTGGAATCAATTATGTGGCAGGGCAAACCTGAAGTGGTTTTTAGACAGGAAGGTCTGAAAGAACTTGGGGTACCTCCAGATCTCCCCCACCTAATATAATTTCCCCTAGCAGACCATCTGTTTTATGGTCAGAAAGCCTTGCAGTTCTGTCTTTGCCCTCTGAGGACTCTCAGTTCTGTGAGAATGATCTCTTTGCTGACAAACAGTACATGGTGTTTTCTCCTTTACTTCATCTACACTCTTGGACAATATTTTTAGAAACTGGCATTTTTAAAATGCTTATTAAAAGCAAGCTTTGTTGCTGTCCCCTTTCACATCTAATCTGTTGCCTGATTTGTACTCCTTACAACCCAAACAGAAGGCAGCTTTTTGTGTGGGGTTGTCGAGCTTTCCAGGAGAGGTTTGGCTAATCCTTTCTAGGAGAATTCCCTCAAATTTTGTGTAGCAGTCTGTGCAAGCCACACTTTATTGAAAACAAGAGAGGTACAAACTACCCCTGGACAGAGCTCCTGCCACTGGGCTCTTGTAAACCAGGCAGTTTTATTCAGCTGTATCTGCTGATACGTTATGGCATTAAAGGCAGAATCTTCACAGTACTGAAAGTTTTTCAGCTGCAAAATGGAGCACTTAAAGGGAAAATGTGTTGACTGCATCATATAAATTGTTGCATGTAGACGGACATAATTTTAGTCTGTCCTGAAGGGTTGATGAGGTAGTGTAATGGTTGCTGAAATTACAGAGTTTGGCCACACAGTTGTTCAGCTTTGCTGTGGTGTCAGTCTCTCAAGTCTGCCTAAAGACAGGTTGGTGTGTCTCAGACAAGCACAGGTGATGGATGCACTTGAAACTGGCATTAAGCTGACTCTGCTGCCAAGAGCTTTATTGCCTTTATCCTTGACTGCTTTATCTGTCAGTCCTTTCACTTGTCCTGCTGCAGCTCCTTTTGCCTTTGCATGCTGGATTTGATTGAGGTATTGATTCAGGGTTAAAATAACACAGCAGAAGGACTTCAAGCCATCTTAAACCAGCTGCTAGTTCATCATGAGGCTGTGTAAACAGTTACCCTGGCACCGCAGAGGAGCCAGGATGTGGAAGGTGGAGGGATTGTGAGATGAACAGATTTCCTCTGCTCTTCAGTTGTTCTGACTTTTAAGAAGCCAGTGGGCTACCAAGTATGGTAGCCAAGCTTTTTTTCAGAAACCATAAAAATCTCATTGGAGAGGAAAAATGGGTATCTGTTCCTCAGCCTTTCTGTTCTTGTCTCCTTGTGTTTGTGATGAATTTCCTTTTGTCTAAATTTTCCTGATTCTTGCCTTGAATGATGATGCATTGTGCTTGTTTTCACTGGTGTGCTTCCACTGTAAATATTACACTGAAATCTGGTATTTAGAACATAGGACTTTGCTAGCAAATTTTGCTCTTCCTATACTTATTCATCTGTTTCTTCAGATGCTGCTGGAATAGAAACCATTGATACTCTCCTGAGGTGCAGTTTGTCATAAATGAATGATTTCTAGTAAGACACATTTAATCTGACTGTTAACTCTTAAGGAGTAAGCTAGATAGCTAGTAGCAATTCAAATGTAGTTATACATTCTGAAATATGCAGTGTTAAGAGCTGGCTTGATGAACTATTCAAATAGATTAGTAACCAAGGAGATGATTAAACTGGCTTTCCAGGCTCTATTTGACCTGACAGCAAAGTTCCCTTCTAAATATTATGTTCTGGAAATGTGATAGCAAAGGAGCTAGACTTCCTTTGTGCAGGCCCTTTCACTGTCTGTCCATCCCCAGGACATATATGTTAGAGAGACTGGTAATAACCTGCTGTATGGGTTGAGTGTTTCCTGTGTCAGGCCAATAATTAAGAACTACCTTTCCCTTTTATCTCCAGTAAAAGGGAAATACATTTCTGAAGATGCATGACTTGTTGAAAGCCTTGAAATTCAAAGGTAGCAATAGCTTAGCACTCAGTTTTAAGAGTTTCACTCCTGTAGCAAGAAGCTGATTCTGTCTCTAAACCTCATTCCAATTTGGTCTAGTTTTTACTTTATGAAAAGTAAACTAGAAGTGTTTGCTGTTGCAGGTGTCTGTTTTCAGTGCTCTGATATAGGTCCTGTAAATTCTAGGGGAAAATGCTTCAGTGTTTGGACAGTCAGGTTAACAGTGCTTAAATATCAGCTGTAAATGTTACAGTAAAAATATGGGTTACACTGGAATGGAGTATGAAACACTCTCCTATTATGAAGGGGTTCCCTTGTTAAAGGCTTTTGGTAACTGCATGGTCTGAAATATGCTAACCTTCAGAAATATTATGTAGTTAAACCTAAAGGAGGGATGTGAAGGCAGTCAGAAATGGCTGATGCTGATACTTATGTGGAGATTGGACACTTTTTCAAGGGAGAAATGTGACCATAATGAAGTGGGTGGCTGTATCTGAAGGTTAGATTGCGGTTGAGGTGACTAACTGAATGCCTGTAGCTGGTAGCAGCTTGAGGCTCCACTGAAAAGCTGGTTTATGCCTCTCTCGTATAAAATCTGAGTTTGTTCTTTCTCCTCCTCTCTTTTTATTTTCTCTTTAGGAATAACCTTATTGATAGAGCATAATCATGTTTATGTTGTGTCCCTAAGGACTCTGTAAAGTGAAGTTGAAATGTTCTCCTGTAGCAGTGCATCCATTATGGACAGAAATAGCTTTTTAAGTACAAACCCATGTGTGCTTCATGTAAATAGCTCTTCAGAGAAAAGTGTCTCTTCCTGTAATTGAGGTAGTTTGTATACTGTTGCAGATTAACAGAGTAAGGAGCTTGACGTGACAACTGGTCAATGCAGGAGATGCTACCAGTCTGTACTTGAGGTGTGTGAATGGTGGCTTGTGTTGAATCTGGGCACTGATTTAATATGTTGAAGGTGTCTTAAACAGCTTTCTCTATAGATACAAACCTGTAAATGTAGATTGCCAATGGTTATAGAGACAAGGACATGAAACTGGATTAGTTTGTCCATGATTCTATCTTGCTTTTGGGACAGGAAAAAAAAGTCTGACTTGAGAGCTTGAACAGATAGTACTTTTAACTTGAACAGACAGTGCTTCTACCTTGAACTGGAGGGTCAGTGTGTCCTCAAATTCAGACAAAGCATTAACTGATAAATGCAGACCTGCAGGGAAGATGCAGAGCTTCTGCCCCTTTTGTATGAGTCACTGAGTTGTTTAGTTTCACGGGGGTGCTTTACCAGAAGAACTTCTGGAACAGCCTGGTCTGTAGTATGAGGCTCTGCAGCTTTGCCTCTTAGGTGCTAGAACTCGCCAAAGTCAATTAGCTTCTGACAAATGTTTCCAGAGGGTCGTAGTTGGCGTGGGATTGTGAAGTAGGTAATTATTACATGTGGCATGAAACTGGCATGAAAAGCAGGGGGGATGGTATAATTCTTTCACCAGAACCATTGCTGGTTGGCCACTGGTGAGGTTGCTTAAGGGATTACTTGCATGCTAAATCATTAATATCCTTTTCACAGGCTGGGGAGTTGGTATGTAGAAACTCCTTCCTCTTTGGAGGAGGAAATTGGGCTATTTTTAGCCTTGCTGTATTTTTAAGATTGATTTCCTCATAACATTTCAAATCATCAAATAGTCATTCCATCTGAATAATATGATTTGAAAGAACTTAGAAAGCTTGGGGTAAAATCTTCCTGAATTTAGCTCTGCTAAAGAAGTGTTTAGTAGGGCCTTCTTGGTAAGGTAAAAGTAATCCCTTCCCTTGGAAAGGTGGCTTTGTGCCATCTCACCTGTAGTTGCTTCAGTCACACAGGACACATCTAGAGCTCTAAAGATCACTTTTCCAAATAAGGTTTCACACAGTTGTTTTCTGTACTGTTTTGATGCTGGTAGACGTGAACTTATGCAGAGAATGTGCTATCTGTGCAAGAGGAACTTGAACTTCCAAGGGTACCAGTGTTTGCTTGACAGTTTTCATTCCTTGGTTTGGTGTTGTGGTTCCCACATTAGAGCTATGAGCTGCTGCAAGGCCCGTTGCTGTTTTCAATTTTGGCTGTACACTGTGCATTAAGCAAACAAGCTTTGCTCGTGTAATGACATTTGAAAGTGTTTGTCAGCTCATGCGGCGAATGGTGTCCTCTTGGCTCAGAGGTGTTCCAGTGCAGTTGCCTGAGCTGGGGGAAGGGAGAGGGTTGTGAACATGCATTTAGACCATAATCCTCAAGGCCATCACTATTGTTAGAAAACTGGCTATGGTTGCATGTTGCTGTAGTGACAAGCTGGCCATGACCCCATCACAGGTCTTTAAAATACAGTTTTATTGTGGTTACAAAACGTCGCTGTCATTAGAAGCAAGTTAAAGAATAATCTAAGAATACTAGATCTGGAGTGCAATGTAGTTTTGGGATATTAAATAGTGCTGATAAGCCTTTAAGACTGAATTTTCAGTTGCCTAAATATGTGTTGGAAGTTTGTTTTCTAGCATGATCTTAGGCACTGTTAACTCTGCTTGAATTATTTGTAAGTCTCCAGGACTATAGCCTGAGGCTGGACTGTAGGGAAGGAGGCATGTTTGGGTTTAGATTTGCTTTCAGAAAAGTCTATTACAACTGTGTTTGTGGAAAAAAAAAATTAATGTGATTCAGAGGAGAAAAGGCAAGAAAGGGGCAGACACACAAGTTGTTTATGTGGGTTTTTCGTGGAGGTGGGGTGGTAGAGCTAATAACTGAGCAAGCATGCTAGAAGCGTTGCCTTCTGCATCAACCTAAAGGTGCCATGATCTTACAGTTAGTCTAGTAAAAAAGTGAAATTGAAGCCCATTTTACTTACAATATCTTCTGAGCTACGCCTTGCCAAGGTCTATCATGTTTCAGATGTGGCAGTGTACTACCTTTTTGAATTGAAGTGTGATATTTTAGTTTGGTACAGCCTCTGTTAACAGCCTTTCTTGGGTCATCTTGTTAACTTAAAGATTGAAAGAAGAATTGGATCAACTGTTTAAATAGTAAGAAATGCTCTCTTAGGACTATCTCAGTAGGCTTAACACCTGGTGGTTGTATCAGTGATGGCTGGCAGCAATTCCAGAATAAAACCTGGGGAAGGGGACTATTAAAAACACCACTGTCCCACAGTTAAAGTATGGGAGATGATGGATTGATTACCTACCCCATAAATTACTGTCTGCTTGCAAGAGCTAGCTATTTGTATTTCATTCAGTTCCTGAATGGAATGGATGTTTCAGTTTGTGTCATGCATTTACAGTACCTCATAAGCAAGGAACAGTTTTTGTGTTTAGGCTTTTGCAGGTGCGCAGGTTGTGGTGTTGTGAACACATGTTAGCTGGTCTGCTCATGGACTAGCAGTGCAAGAGCAAAACTGATCTGTTCTGCACTATGATCTGCAGAGCTTGCACACATGGTTCTCCACTCAGTTGTCTGTTTTGTATTAAATAGTCGAGCTTTCTGTTGTATTTCTCTCCAGGTTTTAGAGCTGTCTCAACCAAACAGCTGTAGTAAACAAGAGCTGTAAAGATAAGTTTGCTCTATTCTTTCAGTGCTGTGACTGAGCACTTCAGCGCTTGGCTTTATACAGTGCTTCACTCCGGATGCAGTTTGACCTCTCTGCCTTCTCTTTACTCAGATCATGGAGCTGAAAAGGCTACTCTATGTGACCCTGCTTGCTCTCGGGATGTTTGCTGTCCAGGCACATGATATAGATGATGACAATGATGGTGATGACATAGTTGATATTGAGGATGACTTGGATGATGGCATTGAGGAGGTAGAAGAGTCAAAATCTGAAACGAGCACACCACCTCCAACTCCAAAGGTTTGGCATGGATCTTCTTTTAAAAATTGAATTGCCACTTGTGTTGTGGTTGATGTAAGTCTGATCAGAGTTGTCTTTACTAACATTCAATATATTGTTGATGTTATTAAAGATTTTAGCTTGGAATTAAGCCTGGCTTTTGTGTTGCTATTCTCATGTGCCACATGCACTACTCCCTAGAAAGTTAGATCCACCTTTGGAATCTGATGTGATTGTCAGGAGTTAATGGTAGTGTTTCTAGCTAGATCTAGACTTCAGTTTTAATTGCAGACAATGGCACAATGGATTTGTACAAGCAGCACTATGTATGTAACTTCTGTATTTCTGATGCGAGGGTTTTCAGGTAAGATGTATTTAAGTGTAGAATGGGACTGTGAGCTGGGTATGCCTGTGCTTCTTAGAGAATGTGCCTTGAAAGGTGCTTAAATGCCTCTCTTCTCCATAGGTTACCTACAGGCCCCCAGTCCCAACTGGTGAGGTATATTTTGCAGAGTCCTTTGATAAAGGAACTCTGGATGGGTGAGTATAATCTGCAGGATGATTCATTATAGCAAAGAGTGTAAAATCTTGGTGGAAGGCAATGAAACCCTCACTTAGAGGCTGAGTTATTCAAAACTGAATTGGAGGGCAGTGATTGGCAAGGATTATATCAATGAATGTATGAGGCTGGCTGTTAAAGTGCTGAGCTAAGCCATTGTTTCCTTAAGTTCTTGTTACAAGGGGAAGATGAGCTATATGCATAATTTTTTTAGTCCTTATCTGACTTCTCATTTTCTTCAGAAAATGTGAGAGTGGTAAAGTTTGGTGTTTTGTTGTCTTTCTAGTAGAGTAAGACACTGAGACCATGATCCCACTTTGTGGGTGGGAAGTGGTAAATGCAGAAAACTTTAGAGTCTTGGGATAGTGCTCTTCAGGGGTTCAAAACACTGGAGTTTAGTCATAGGACAGCAAGAGAATTTTTAGTGGAGGATTAAAAAAAGTCTTTTTTCAACTTTGGGATGTCTGTCTTCTAGGTGGATCCTTTCCAGGGCAAAAAAAGATGATACAGATGATGAAATTGCAAAATATGATGGTGAGTCCAACACAGTTTTCAAATGATAGATGTTTCTGGTGTCTTTTATCATATCTGAAGAAGAGGTGCAAGCCTTTGTTTCCTTTCCCAGTTAAAACTTTATTCTCAGAAGAAAATGGGAGGAGTGTTTTGTACCTTGCTAAGAGTATCAAGTGCAAGTCTGGTTTAGACAAAACCCACTTGACATGTGAAAATAATTTTTAGTACAGATATTGTAGTTTAAGTTACTTTAGAGACTTGACTGCCTTGTTCGAAAATAGGAAAAGCAAACTCATCTGAACAAGTTATGATAATGCTTGGTTAATTTCTTTTCAGGTAAATGGGAAGTCCAAGACATGAAGGACACTAAGCTTCCAGGAGACAAAGGGCTTGTGTTGGTAACTCGAGCCAAGCATCATGCAATTTCATCCAGACTTTCAAAGCCTTTTGTATTTGATACTAAACCCCTTATTATACAGTGAGTAAAAGATAACTCAGTGTTCGGTTATTTGAAGGGTGACATGGTAGCAGGCGGAGGTTAATTCCGTAACTGACCTTGTGTTGACTGGGGGTATGGATGATGCAGGATACCATACTCTATTATTAAACTTGTTTAAGGAGAAAATAGCAACCTATATTCCCAAAGTGGGAAGCTAGGAACACCATGGGTCCCTCTTGAAGTCTGAAAAGGAAAATAATCTGAAGACTGGACTTGTAACCTGTCTTGAGACTTTAATTCACTTGATGTAATTGTAGTAACAAGGTCAGGCAACTGACTTTTGTACTGCTAATTGTGAAAGTCCTTGTTCTAGAGAAAAGCTGGTCTGTGTAGGTCAGTGCACTTTGTTATGCAGTAAACCATCCCTTTTTCCAAGGTGGAGTGGACAGAGTGGTAAAGATGCCCTTGTTTCATTCTTTTGTGTTAGTCCATCTGTCATGGAAGATGAACAGCTTGGTTAGCTCTGTTTGACCACAAGTGATGTAGTAGAATCTACTTGTATGTTAGACTAGCAAGCTGAAGTGAATAATCATTCCATGAGAATTGTGGATTATTGCCTACTTTATCAGTTTTAAACAAAGAGTCAGATAATTCATATTTACAGTAGATAATGAATTGGTCACTTTACTTTGCATGACTGTTTAGTTTTGGCTCAAAATAAAAGGCTAAAAATAAATCCCAATGGTCATTACTGCAGCTGCTGGCATTGAGAGAAGATCAAGCATTCTTACTCTATTCCTAACAGAAATTTGTTGCCTTTTTCTGCCTCCTTGGCATCCTAAATATACTGTTGTATGCTTACAACCCTAAAGGGGCTTCTCCTAGGATCCATCTGTCACTTTGTTGGTCTTGCAGATTGAGTTGTCTGTCTGCCATAGTAGTTGTGGGTAAAATTGGCTTGCTTAATCTCTTTTTCAGTGTCTTTTATGTTGGAAACCTTTTTCTTCCTTCTCCCTTGTTTCTAGATCATAATGTTCTAGATCAGTACTCAATCCTTTTAATCTTCTTGGTCAGGTATTTTTGTTGCTCAGGTCCATGTGAATATTTGCTTAGTTCTTAGAGGGCAGCAAGTATTTTTCAGTAAGAGCTGGGCTCATGATGGAAAGCAAACAAAAAAGCCCCAACCCTACTCTTAACTCATACTTGAAAACTGCGGTTGTGTATTGCAGTAGTTTTTCCTCACATATGTGTTCTCCTCTTCTCTGTCCAAACCTAAAATTAGGTATGAAGTAAACTTCCAAAATGGAATAGAGTGTGGTGGGGCCTATGTGAAACTGCTTTCCAAAACCCCTGAACTGAACCTGGTGAGTAGTGCTGCTATTTGAGTACTGGCTGTGAAAGAAAACTTTTTTCGTTTTGCTTCTTCCTGAAGAAACCTCTCCAGTGACAGCAGTGGAACGTATTTTGGGCCTCATCTTCTAAGGACTTTGCTCTCAGAAGTTTCTAGCTTCTTGAGTGAAAACTCTTGGAGCTTCCTAGTAGTTGAGCAGTTCTGGACCTTTGCTAAAGTCTGCAGTAATTTGAATTTCCCTAGATTCTAGAGCCGAAGAGGAGGTATCTTATAAGAGTAACCAGTGTGTGAGGAGCAACCTTCCTGGGAAGCTTTTGCCCAGAGGAAGAGACTGTTTTGTGTTCTAAACCACACTAGTGCAAATAACTCAAAACACACTTTGCATTGATCTTTGGACTGTGAACCTACTTGTGATTTACTGAGTATACTAAAAAGTTTTGAGGTTAGACTGATACAGCCTTACATTTCAGTTGCAGATGCCAGCCATATAGAACCTCTTGCTTCATAAATGTCTCTTGAATGTATTGTGGTCAATGGAAAACACCAGCCTAGAGCTCCTAAGGATTTTCTTGCCTCTCATTGAGAAATTGACCTGAAATGATTTAGCTTATTTGGACAATGCTTAACCTTGAATAAGTTTGTGTAGCCCATGGGTTTTCTGTGGCCATCTTCCTCAATTTTGTAGAATATACCTTTTATAGCTTCTTACCCATCCTTTTATTCTGCAGTCTTGATGAATTTGTACTGTAAGCATAGACTCCAGATTATTCAGTAGAGAACAGGACACTCAAATATCTACTTGACTGTCCAGCTAGTTTCATACATGCATTGAATTTTAAGATAACATCAATAAGGACAAAGAGACCTGCAGTGTTCAATGGTGAGATTATATCCAGTTAACTCTCAGACCGAGGCAGCGCACCACTTAAAGTGTCTAAGCTAAACACAGCTTGGCCTCTCTTTAATGCTTATCAGTTTCTGTGAAAGAAACTCACTGGACTGGAAAGAAAATCACTTGTTCATGATTACCAGTAACTGATATTTCTGTATTGATAGCTTTTAAAGCTCTTTAATGTAGAGATATGCTTAAACATTGTGTTGTCGCTTAATTTCCTATTTGATAACACTCAAATAGCTGTTTTCCATCTGGAAAGTTGAGACCAAAGGTGTAAAATAAAGTAGCTGAAGTAATTCTAGTGTTTTCTCTAGAAGCTTGCATTCATCAAGCTGTGGTGTGGGTACTTCATTGGCTTAGTGTCCAGCCTGCAGAACAATTTCTAATGAACTGGGAGTTCTTGTGCTAGGCAGTGATTTACATTGACTTCATTTTGAAATACAAGTTATGCATTGCTTTTGAAGGATCAGTTCCATGACAAAACTCCATATACTATCATGTTTGGCCCCGACAAATGTGGAGAGGACTACAAATTGCACTTCATCTTCCGGCATAAAAACCCAAAGACTGGCAAATATGAGGAGAAGCATGCAAAGCGTCCAGATGCAGACCTGAAGACTTACTTCACTGATAAGAAGACTCATCTTTATACTCTGGGTATGGTGACTTAACAATGCATGTTAATAACTGCTAGTATGTTTTCTGAATCTAAAGCTCATAAAATGAGCTAGATGAACAACTGAGTATGTGTCCACACAACTAAAAAGCACTTCAAAGCTCTGAATGTAAATATTTGGCCTTTCTGCACAAAGGTTTTCTTCCTTGCGAGAAGCCTTGATCTGTGTAAGAAATATTGAGACCTTAAAGTGAATAGTTGGAGGGATGAATTTCAGAGCAATTGTGAGTAGTTTGATATGTAAAGTATATGCAAAATAATTACCCACATTTATAAACTTGCTTACATGCTGCCCCCTAGTAAATTGAGGTGTACTGGGCCCTACATTTTGAGGGACTGCATTTTTTGTTTTATTTTTTACCCTGATTTCCTACCCTCAGACGAACTCTTGTGGTTCTTGAAGTGCAGTATATACAGACTGGTATGTTATGACTGAAAACTTTCAGGGAGTCCTTGGGGGAGGATCTCTTTAGCTGCCCCTACTGAAGAGGCAGCAAGGAATAAATAAGTGTGATGAAAATCCTGTGAGTTGGTAGGTAGTGAGTCTTACTCTTGAGTAGAATGTGAATATGTGCATTCTTACCACTAAAACAATACTTTGCCAAAATCAACTTGCTGTGGTGACAAGTAAATCACTCTACAAGCTTCTTTTGTGCCTTTAGCATATTTAAAAGCAGGATTCCAGCAGTGAGTCTTCACTTTCACAAGGTGAGATGTGGTATATCTTTGCTAGTTATACTTTGATGTAAGGATAAAAACTCTTAATTATTTGAAAGAGTTACTAAGTGGTAGCTTGATTGAAGTTGCACAGTGAGGTAAATGATGCGGTCTGGTACACTTTTTGTATTGTATCTAATAGCTACATTATTTTTTTTCTTTACAGTCTTGAATCCTGATAACAGTTTTGAAATACTGGTTGATCAAAATGTGGTCAACAGTGGGAATTTGCTGAATGATATGTCTCCTCCTGTGAATCCACCCAGAGAGATTGAGGATCCAAATGACCAGAAGCCTGAAGACTGGGATGAGAGACCAAAAATCCCGGACCCAGATGCCGTTAAACCGGATGACTGGTAAGATGTTAGAGGGTGGAATTGAGGCATGCCTTAGTCTGATTATTTGGCCTTGATACAAGATCTTCCTCATAATATTTACAGAAGGTTTTGAGTCTCAGCCTTGTATTCAGAACATAATCAGTTTAGGCATCTGAGCAGCAGTTTAGCAGAGAAAGGCAGAGAGGATCCATGTGCTCTTGTAACTACTGTTTAGTGCTCCTTTTTCTGTTCTAGCCACAGAAACCTTTTACTTCAATATCTGTGCTAGCTGATGCCCTCATCCTTGATGAGATAAAAAGATGAGCTGCAGAAGGTATAACTGTAAGATACTTGTAGTTGATTATGTAATGCACAGTTATAAGTAACTGAAATATGTGACATCCTAAATCAGAGACTGATACTGGGTTTGTCTTTGAACCTGTACCTTGTGATCCACAGATTGGATTTCAAGCTCAAATGTGCTTTTGCAGTGATCAAAGATAAGACTTACTAGGTTGGTTTTAAAAATATAAGTACCACCAGCAAGACTGCCATGAGGCACACCTACAGGTAACAGCACTAGGCATCTTCTGCAGTGATGATGCTAGGTTTACCTTACAGGAAGTGAAGCGGGCTGGTGGTCTGGATCAGAGGGCTCATTCAGTGTCTGTAAAATCATGCCTTGAAGTGAAGTTCTGTGTGTTGTGGGTTAATACACAACATTCTTTTCTCAAGGGATGAGGATGCACCTGCAAAGATAGCAGATGAAAATGCTGTGAAACCAGAGGGCTGGCTGGATGATGAGCCAGAATATGTAGCAGATCCCGATGCTGAAAAGCCTGAGGATTGGTAAGTGTACTACCTGGTGCGAATGGCAGCAAATGTTTCGTGGCTTTACAAGTATGAGAATACTCAGTTTGTTGTGGCTCGTGAACAGTTGTTGGTTCAGGCTGGTTTGTTTCCAAACTAGAAGTTAGCATATAGTCTGAGGAATCTTGTCTTGCATTCACCTGCTCACAGTTCAACTCCTCTGTGATTGTAAGCTGGACAAGACAAGACATGGACATCTTGCAGTTGCATCATACTTGGGAAGTCAGGGGAGACTGTGCTCAGGGACTGAAACTTATTGATCCTCTGCATTTCCAAGCTGCTTCTTGAAATGCTCATTCCTTCTACAGTACAGTGTCTTTATTGATCTATGCTATCCTACCATAATATGAAGATACCGAAACTTTGTAATTTCAGTGTTTCCAGAAATCAGACAGTGCCTAAGTCTTATTGTCTGTAAAGACAAGGGGCAGACTTGTAAATTGAATCTTTCTTTCCAGGGATGAGGATATGGATGGTGAATGGGAGGCACCTCAGATTGCAAATCCGAAATGTGAGACAGCCCCTGGTTGTGGTACCTGGCAGAGACCGATGATTGACAATCCAAACTACAAAGGCAAATGGAAGCCTCCTATGATTGATAATGTGAACTACCAGGTTGGTGTTTTCGTTGCTTAAACTGCTGGGCAGTGCAGCCTTTTGTTTACAAAAAACATTTAGATTCAGCAGGCCTGTTTAAGGATACAAACACTGCTGTGATTGTACAGATTGCAAGTGTTTTCTTCCTTGACCTTCCTTATTTGTGGCCTAAATGAAAACTGATTCACAAAATGAAATGAGTTGCACCCATAGATACTGGAATTAAGTGCAGTAGAGTGGTGTCTGTGTTCAGAATAGGGTGAAAATTAAAAGCTGTCTTACAGCAGGTGAGGCTAAAATTCCTTTGTCTGTCTTAGGGTATATGGAAACCTAGAAAGATCCCAAACCCAGATTTCTTTGAAGACTTGGAACCTTTCAAGATGACTCCCTTCAGTGCTGTGGGACTTGAGCTATGGTCAATGACTTCTGACATCTTTTTTGACAACTTTATCATCTGTACTGAGAGAGCTGTGGCTGATGACTGGGCCAGTGATGGATGGGGACTGAAAAAGGCAGCTGACGGTGCTGCAGAGGTGAGAAATAAAGGTTTGATTGTGTGTTTGGCTGGAGCATTGCTACCGTTCTTTCCTACAGTCTTTATCAATACATAACTACATGCACCAATGCTTGTAGAATGCTAACCCAGACTGGAATCTCAGTTCCTGTTATAACCCAGTAATTGTTGCTCTGAGTAGCATTGAGTACTTCTCTTCTGTGAGGTTTTTGCTCTTGACAGTTGGACTGCTAACTTTAGCCTAATTATTAACTTGTGCAGGTTAGCTTTAATGGTTTTGAGGTATGTTCAAAGTCCCAGAGAGCCTATTTGAAAATTCTGTAGCTTAAACGTAACTGCTGCAGCTTGCTGTATGGAAGGAAATGTTAAAGTTCTTTTTATCTTGCAGCCTGGTGTTGTGGGCCAGATGATGGCAGCTGCTGAAGAGCGTCCCTGGCTTTGGGTGGTCTACATCCTTACCGTGGCTTTGCCAGTGTTCCTTGTTGTGCTCTTCTGCTGTTCTGGGAAGGTACCTGTTTCCTTCTACTATCAGACCAATGTTTAAAACTATTTCAGCACAATGTGCCTTAGTATCACAAATAATTTCCTGATTTTGGCCTTTATTTTGTTCAGAAACAGCCAAGTGCTGCAGAATACAAAAAGACTGATGCTCCTCAGCCTGATGTGATGGATGAGGACAAAGAGGAAGAAAGAGATAAAGGGGACAAAGAAGAGGAGGATGAGGAGGAAACAAATGAGGAAAAGCTAGGTAGGTAAACCAGATAACTCTGCAACAGTTTTGAGTTTTCTCTTTGGCAAACTAAAACAGGAGAGTTGGTAGTCCTGCAGTAAAGCTAATGGTGAAGTGAAGGGACGTCAGAAGTGAGAATGAGAATTTTTCTTATTCATCTTAGAAGAGAAGCAGAGAAGTGATGCTGATATAGGAAGTGCTAGTCAAGAGGAGGAAGAGGATGAGGACGAGGACAGGAAACCTGCGTCAGAGGTAAGAATGCTTAATCTTTGAGGAGAGTCTTGTGCGTTTTTTTCCTTCAGTTATGCAGAACAAGGCTTACTAAAACGTTAAAAGTTAACCTGGCTCATGTGATACTCGCCCCGGTGTCAGAACTTTGGAAAACTTAGCAGCTCCTATTCTGCAGGGTGGTTGTGGCCAACTTCAGCAAGGGCTGGGCACCTTGCTGAAGGAATTGCTGTGTGCTCTGCACTGAGAGGGGGAGTGGGATTGAGTGGAACATCTTGAGGTGAACATTCAGCTTTGTATTCAGTCAGGATGAGGCTTCTTAACTGCTCCACAGTGACATAATGGCTGAATTAAAAACGGGTGGGTGTTACTTGAAGTTAAAGGGGTTCTCCCTGCAGCAGAAGCTGTTGAGCATTCAATAAATTGTGTACATCCACTGTAAAAACAGGAGGATTTGTTTGCCCTGTATGGAAAGGAAGGGCAGTAACAGCAGTAGATCCTTTCATAAATCCTAATGTTGAAGGAAAAGATTAGGGTTTTGTTTTTTGTGGGTTCACACAATTGTGTGTTCTTTTTCAGTTTGTTTCAGAAGTGATCTTAAATTTTCTTTGCTTACAGAGATGATTTGCTTATTTTCTTGCAGGAGGAAGAAACTGTGAATAGATCACCCAGAAACAGAAAGCCAAGGAAAGATTGAAAAAAAACAAAAAGTCATAGGAACTTGATCTGAATTTCTTTTTTTTTTTTCTCTTCAAACATGGTTCTGGGAGAGGACCTTGGACACCTTACATTGAAACTTGGACAAACCTCAAGATTTCACCATCCACAGGTTCCAGTCACACTATCCAATGTAATGGAGTGTCTAGCAGTAAAATATTTGCAATCATTTGTTTTAAAGAACATCATTCCTGTAGAAAAGAATGCATTTAATACAATGGGCTGTGGATTTTGGAATGTAACATAACTAACCTTTTCATTTTTGGTTTTGAATATCCTTTTCTGTTTTTAAGTAGATGAGTAGAACTTTTTCCAGTCTCAAACCTTGGCTTAATTTAATATATTAATTAGTGAAAAAAATAATCATAAATCTTGAAAGTGCTAGGTGATAAAAATGCAGTTTTATAACTAGTTTTTTTTACAAATCTGTAAATTCCTAAATGCACCAACGACTTTATATCCCTTAATTTGATAATTGCCTAAGGAGATGTTGTCAATGGTTTTTGACAACCCCCCTCTCCTCAAGAAAACTAGAGGGGGATGTATGGAGAAACCAGTAGTGAAACTCTCTAATCAATCAAATCTCTTCTTTTGGGGGGAAGGGGAAAGAGGAAGAAGGGGTGGAAGGAGTGGGTTAATCTATAGAATATGCATCCTGAGCATGGCTAAAGCTCTGTTAAGTGTTGACAAACGATCTAGGATTTGGAGTGGGTCATCCTAATGTGGCATTTGATCCTACAGGTCTTGCAGATAATGAGTTTTGGTTTTGACTTTTTGTAAAGCTAAAAGGTTGTTTGGGATGGGGGGTGGGGGTTAGGCTACTTCCCCTTTTTCCTTCTGTTCAGCCACTGACGCTTTCCTTTGTGACTGCACAACTTTTTCAGAGTGCAGCTTTGCCTCAGTTGCTGATGTGCTTCATGTTCAGCTCATTGTCAAATTATATTTTTTTTTTAATAGCTAGGCCTACTCCTTTCCAGGGTCCAAACACTGGGTAGGACAGTGTCCCATATCCTCTCACTGTTATCACTGTATGTCTACTCCTGTAGAAATGGTGGAGATAGGTAGACAAGTTGAACTGAGTATTTAAGGAAAAAAACCAAACGGCTAAACAGAAAAAATACCAACCAAGATGTCAGTATTGTAGGTGGGGAAGGAGCATGTGAAATATCTTAACTGGTATGTGAAAATGTTTTAAGTCTTTTATCTGCTCTTCATGTAACAAATGCATCCTAAATTATATTGTGAATGTTAGGGAGTTCCAATTCCAGCTGAATAAATTTTTTTTAAGTGTTGAGTCTACCATATTATACTGTTTCAAAGACTTCTTTTGTGGAATGCAGGTCATCACTACAAGAGCATACCTCTGAAGGTGAAAGCTATGTAACTTCATTACACTGTACCAAATATGCTGGCGTTTGGATGTCTATATAGATGAATTTTTGCCTTTTGTTTAGAGTGAAATTAAATGTCCTGAGATTACTCTTCTTGCACTGAATTTAAACACTCCAGTGTTGTTTGGTCATAGCATAGGTATAGTGTGGGGAATAATTCCCAGGGGAGGGAAGAGTGTTCCAATTACCTTTGCAAATCTAACCCATCACTAAAAGATTTGTTTTGGGTTTGGGTTGTTTTTTTTTTTTTTTGTAAAACACCTTTTGCTGCCTGTCCTTATGTTGTATCCTTCAGTTGTTGTGTTTGAAATATTAGTGATCACAAATGCATAGCAGGATTTCTTGATCTTTCTCCAGTGTGCAAATAAACTGTTGTAAGCAAGATACTGGAAGTAATTTCAGACTTCTGTTGGAAGCTATTGCATGTTTAGAATGCCTTTGCCTGTTGAACACCTGGTAAATACTGCTCCTTACTGCAAAAATAGCTTATACTCTGACATGGAAGATGTCATAGCTTAAGCATTGCTATTAGCTTGTTCTCAGGACTGTATTTTTATCAAGGAGCAGCTGCTATTTATGACTCTCAGTCCTTTGAGATGAAGTATATGTAAATGGTTTCAATTCAGCTAACATTTTGAGCACAACACAGTCAATTGATCTGATGTTTTTTAAAATCTTAATATGCAAACTGCCTTAAATTCCCAAACAATTAATGTGCATAGGAAATATCAAAAGTGAACTTAAGATCTGCTATCAGCTTTTGAATAGTATTATATTAAAGCTAATTGTAAATTTACATTTGCTTCTGCTAAATCTCCTGAAAAGGTCTCCTGTCTGCATGTTATAGCTTTTTTTTTTTTGATACCATAGTGTATGCTTCTTAAATAATTACTACAATAAATGAAGACTTTCTCCAAAATAGACAGACAGCTCCGAAGTTACTTCTCAACCTATTTTCTAACTTGGGTGGCTCAGTTTAACCTCACAATAACTTTATATGTTCAAAGCCCCAGTGAGGAAAAAGTAGCTATCTGTTTATCCTGAGTACATTGTACAGTGAAGCTGTATTTTTTTGGAGATATTGAAGCCCTACCTGGTTGTAACTTACGAATTAAGTAGGAACTGTTAGTAATACTTGAAGGTGTATTTGGGCCTTTTGTGTCTGTGCACCCAAAAGTGGCAGCTTCTGAAAAGGATGGTCTACTTAACATGCTGTGTCTGAAGGTGTGGGTGGGAGGTTAGACAAAAAAAACCCAAAACCAACAGGTGCAGTCAGTCTGAAACACAAGGCAGCGGACATGCTCAAAAGGGATTTTCTCCTGGAGCTGGTGCTCCTTAAAGGGAGCTGGTGAAGATGTAGTTAACCAGCTAACCTGTTCCAGAAGTGTCAATGGATGTGTGTCCAGCCTAATAGTGAATTAACTACAACTTGAGCCTGTGACCTGTAAAATCCGTTGCAAATGTCAAAGAATTGACTCCTGGGCCTGAAGAGATACTCTTGCAAGTGCTAAGTGCTAGTAGAGGTACGTCTCTGTGGTTGTCTTTTGCTCTTTCCTTGCTCCTTCCTCAAAAGCAGTGTTCTACATAGGCTGTGATTATGTTATGTAGGGCCAGCGAATGTGCTACCCTTAACTGCTTCCCCCACTTAATACCGCTATTGCCTCATGGTCCCAAAAAGGGTTTTGGTAGGTTCTTTTAGTGTTGCTCAACAAGGACTGTGATTTCATTTCAAAAGGTACCTGTAGATGCAACTTGAGAAAAACATATGTAAGATCTAATCAATAAAGAAACTTAAATCTGTTTGGCTTTCTTTGTCTAATTAGCACAGCTGCCTGGCGCTTTGTTACGTCTCTTACTTCTGCTTGACACCAAGGGTGCAGGACTGCTTTTGGCACTGGCTTCAAGTGCTGATGAGGTGATAAACGCCCTGTCCCTGTGAGGGGTCGGCTGTTCGCTTTGCTAACGGAGTATGTTTTGCTGTGCTCCACAGCTACGCGGTGACCTCGCGTTTTGACGCTTAAGCATTGGTTCTAAGCCTAATTTCTAAGGGCTGAGGACCGAAGTCTTCCGCCTGAGCGCGGGTGAGCAGGGGCGGGCTCTGCCCCCTGTCAATCATCTCTGGCTTCGCACACTTGCCTTCCTGAGTGGCTGCGTCAGCCTCGCAGCTCCACCTCCTCCCTCCTAGTGCCTTTTAAACACCCTGGCACCGCCTGCTGATAGCCGCCTTGCCCGCCCACGCCGCTGCGCCTTCCTATTGGCTCGGTAGGATGTCCCTCACGGCTCGTGACGCTCTACGCGTCGTGACGTAGCCCACCACCCAGGAAGCTCCGCCTATTTACTCTCAACTCGGCTCTTGAGGGGAAAAACAATTTCAAGATGGCGGCGGCGCGGATAACAATGGGGAGTCAGGGGTTCGGGCCGGCCCGTGCCTGAGAGAGGCGGCCGCCGGGCCGCGCCGCGCCGGGGAGCAGCGGAGCGGGCTCCAACCAGGTCCTGGAGAGGGTGGGCAGTGGCCGCCGGGCAGGGCTGAGGGAGAGCGGGGGAAGCGAAACGGCACCGGCCTCGGGGGAGAAGGAGGAAGTGGGGCGGGGGTAGCGGAGCGAGCGCCGGGCCGGGCCGGGTGGGAGGAACAGGAGAGGGGGCGAGCCCGGCGGGGGGTTTAGGTAAGGCCTGCAGCAGGGGGGAGGAGCGGTGGAGGCCGGGGAAGGCCTGAGGGGGAGAGTCCCCGCCATGGCGGGGACCGGTGTGAGGTGCCGGTGAACGGCAGTGGCCGTCCCCTTCGTTTCTCCGGTCCATGGTGCTGCCCCCCTGCCCCATGGCGGAGTTCGTGGTGCCGCGGCACAGCGCGGTGATGGAGCGGCTCCGCCGGCGTATCGAGCTCTGCCGGCGCCACCACAGCGCTTGCGAGTCCCGCTACCAGGCCGTGTCCCCGGAGCGCCTGGAGCTGGAGCGCCAGCAAACCTTCGCCCTGCACCAGCGCTGCCTGCAGGCCAAGGCCAAGCGGGCCGGCAAGCACCGGCAGCCGCCCCCGGCGCCGCCGCCGCCCGCACCCCCTCCGCCAGCCGCAGCCGTCGCGGGAAGCGCCGACAGGACTGGAGCGAATGGCCTGGACGCCGAGGCGGCGAGCGGCGAACAGCACGGCCGCAGCAGCACGCTGATCGCGGTAAGGGGCTGGTTCGTTCCCGGTCGGGGGGCGGTTGGGGCCGAGGAGGGAGCCAGTGGTCGGTGTGATCGTGCCTGGCTGGCACCCTGACCTCTCTTGCGGAGCTGGTACCGGATTGAAGAAGGAAAACGAGCTCCTACGATCGATGCGATGGGAGAGCTAAGGCTGGTGGTGCTCTGCGGAGTGCTGCTGTCTGTTGAGTTACAACTTAGCAGCTTCGAAGGACTGTTGCCTCTCGTCAGCGTTGTGCGCTGGAAGGGTACATAAAGCTGTCGCCTTTTGAAGTAGGATTAGGGGGTGGCTTTCTGTGGTGGCTACAGTCCTTCATAGTAGCGTTCTGTGAGCTGTGTTTCAAACTGACCTAAAACGTCCTTGCAGAAACTGTCAGAAGAGCCTTGTTAATGCTGTGGTGTCTTTGGATTTTTTTGTTTGCTTACTTGCTTGCTTATATCTTTAATTTGGGCTGGCTGGGTGTAGTGGAGTCACTTGATATGGACATGCTTATTACCGAGGGGGAGTTTTTAAAACAAATAATGCACCTATTAATTCTGGTTCACTTTGGAAAGATTTTCTGTGGAAAGGCAGCTGCTTATTTGCCACTCTCTTCAGTGGGTGTGAACATTATAGGAATCCCACTCCACCCATTTAAAAACTGGCTTAGCTCAAAATCTTAATGTTTCTCTGGCTTCTCTAGCATTTCTGGTTGTCAGGATGCGTTCACACAGCCCTGTTTGTATATCAAGATAGCAATTGCTTAACTTATTCTGAGCCCTTTAAGTGTACTGCTGTGTACTAATGTGTCAGTAATGTAGGTTAGTAGGATAATCTTTTAAACGTTGCTATTCTGATGCTTGTCTGTCTTAAAATCAGGTATTTCTAAATGGTGGACTGTGTGCAAGTGATATAGTTCTGTTCAGTGTGTTTAAAAGGAGATAGTGCATTAACTTGAGACAATTCCAGGTTAACATGTAGATTAGATCATATTTTTAAGGTAGTATGATTAAGTTAGAAGTGTGAGAGGATGTGGTCCTCTTCTGACTTGAATCTTTCTTAGTTACAGTTTTTAAAATGGAATAATGATGAAGCTTACAGTAAACTTGGGTATGGCAAAGAAAGGAGGGGCACAGTAACTCCAGCTCTAAGGTAACTAGTACTAGGCAGTATGTCTGCAGCTTGTATTTACAAGACGAACTGAAGGTGTTAGCTGAATCGTTTCAGTTCTTGCTAATATGTGTATGAGAATCTGAGACGTACTGACTGTCCTGAAGACTCAGATACTTGTGACACAGAGCACTTCAGATAGTTGGTAAGGAGGGGTCCTGGAAGAGAAGAAACATTTTGCATTCTTGATAGTGATTCTCTGAAACTTCGTGGGCCGCTCTTTAGCAATCTGATTTTGAACGTAAACTTGTGTGAGAAGAAAACCAACTTCAAATTCGTGTTTTATTATCTAAATACTGGGGGGGATTTGTGTTTATTTCATCTGGGCTCTAAAATGGTTTGCATCCAGTGCTCTGTGCATTAATAATGTGTATTTTTGTAATGCACAGAGCTCTTTAGCATGTCAAATCCTGTTGGTTAAACTGCCCCCACATGTCTTCATATTGATCTTCTAAATGAAAGATGTCTTTAATTCGTTGGTGGTGTTTCTTTTAAATTGCTTTGGATGTGGATTTGATCTAATTAGTATCCATTATAATGAGGACTGAGCAGCAGTGAGGTTCTGAAATGCGCTGCACATCTGGGGAAGCCCTTTTTGTACAGGAAGCTTCTGCCAGTGCCCAATTTACACAACAGAAGAGGATTTTAGTGTATGAATGACTCTTCCTCGTGCTGGCCTGCTGTTTCCTTCCTAGGATACATGACTGTGAGTTTAATTGCAGCTCCTGATTCATCACCTCGTTACTAGGGTGTAAAGTTGGTTTGCTTAGTAATTGCAAGTTTTGAAAAACAACAACAACAAAAACCTTCTACAAATTTCATTCCCTTGGTGCAAAAGGCACCCCTGTAGGTTGGTATTTTACCTCTAGCAATCATACAGCTGTTATCAAGACCAAGCTTGTGCTTTGTATGGGAAGGACGTGGGTTTGGTTTGCAACATTCAATACAGTTTGGATGAACACCAAAATTATCTTGTTTTAAAATATCCTGGACACATTCCTTTGAAAAGAATGCTGCTGGATCAGTGGAGCATGCATTGTATCAGCTATCACTGCTGTTGTGATCCAGAGTTTTCCATGAAGCTGCATGCGAATCTTCTCTTAGAAACTGCTACTTTGTGTTGGAAGTTAACCAAGCATTTATTTTGATCCTTGAAAGAGAATGCAGTTAATATAAAGAACTTGTAGTCTTGCATCAGAGAACTTACAGCAGAAGCTCTTGAAGCCTCACTGCCACAAGTGTGACCAGTGCATGGTGTGTACGCTCTCAGATGCTGTACTTCAGAGCACCTTCTGCAAATTCACCACAGCCATGGGGAATGAGAGTGCTGCTGTTGCCTTCTTAACATCTTGGGTGGTTTTTCACATGACCAAAATCGGATGTTTCTTGCTTCCATTAGTTTTGGAGATCCTGAGGCTGGATGGATCTTTCTTACAACTCTTTGTTTTCTTACTAAGCAGCTCTAAAATTTGAGCCACACAAACCAAGAGTACAGTATTGATACAGAGATACCTTGGGTGATTGATGTACCATGTAGTCCTGTCGTGTATTTGAGGAAAAGGGTGAAAGAGACATTAGCCTTCCTAGTTTTTAAAATCTTGGGACCAGTATTTAATGGGAAATTTACTTCACCTTTCTGCTATTTAGGATGGCATTAGTAAGACTATGTTTAAAGTAGAAGATGCTTAGTATTTGGATATTGTATTGTCCGTTGTGTTAATCTTACATTTTTGAGGAAAAGGGAAGTTTGGAAGAGACAGAACTTGCCCCTTGGATGTTTTTTTCTTCTTTGCCAGGTTCTGTTTTGAGAAATTTCATTCTAAGGATGGAATTCCCTGCAGTAGAAAGACTGGCTTCTTGTGTCTCTGCTAGACTCCAGCATAGCCTATCTCTGTGCTGAGCAGAAAGTGTTTCCTTGACTTGTGAATGGCAAGATCCAGATTTTCATCTCCACTCCTTGTTTAATTATGTGGCCTCTTGAAGGGAGACCAGCTCCCTGTTTCTGACTGTTTTTCTCCCCACCTTAGTGCAGTTGTTGTGCAGGTGGTTTTCTTTGTTTATGGCTGCTGCAAAACCACGAACAGCATTTCTGGAATAGGAAGAGAAGATCTAGTCAGTGACCTGCCTTGGGAATGCTTTGTGTTTAAGCTGAGAGCAGCCCAGCATTTATTTGGCAGTGATAGGGCTTTTTTTTTCATTAATAATAGGCTGGTGCTAATTTATGCAAAGTCAGCCAGTAAAACGTCTAAGAAGAAATTTCAGTCTGAGGAGAGCAGTGCAATATTTCTTGGTTGAACAGACCTAAACTGATAAACCAAGGGGGACAGATTTGCTTGAATAGTACTGACAAGCCTCAATAGCATTCCCCTAAGGAAGCTCAATTCAGAAACCCTCATTTTTTGTGTTAGCTGTGGTGTAGGGTGCTGAATTGCAAAATTATGTTTTACCACAAAAATAGCAAATTATTTCCACATTATTTATACATATCTATCGTGCAGTGTAGTCTTGCCACCACTGTTTGTTTTTGCTGACAAGTCTGATAGTTTGTTGCCCAACAACTCAGACAGGTTTTTCTTTGTCTCCTTTTAATTCTCTGTGAGGTATTGTTGTTTGAAACATTTCCCTCACTAGATTAGCGAGATATGCAGTGATGCTTCCTAAATCGTAAGGATCTGGGAGTGACTGATCTGCTGTTGCTGTTGAAGTTCAGTCGAGGTGGAGGATCCGGCACTGCAGCTGAAGGCACAGCAGGTTTTTTTTTGATTCAGCAGAACAATTCCTGTAGCAGAAGCTGCCCCTTGTGACTAATGCAGGCTTGGGATATTTATAGACATGCATATCCACAGCCCTTTTTCACTCCAGCAGGCAGTCACCCAAATACAAAAGTCTTTTGGAATTAAAGTAAAAGTCAAAATAAGTCCAGCAGTTTGGTTCTGACAATGCAGTGGAATGCAAGAACACATGGGGTTATAAAATGCTCTCCTTGCAAAGGGAGTGTGGTTTTGGAAGCTGTGAGTAGGTGCACAGTAAATGGGAAGTGCTTAACGTGTCGTGCAGTCAAAATGTGTCTTATCCCAAATTGATATATGCTATTTGCTTTGTTGTTTGAGCTTAAGAAGTTGTCATCTTGGCTTTTGTCCTTGGCCAGGCAGGGAAGGAGAATCTCTGTCTGGAGAGGACCTACTGTAAGCTCTGCTTCATGGGAACTTACTGTGCTGCAGTAATGGCACTTCCAAGGCAGAAAGCTGGATGTATTCCATTTTGCCTTCCCCTCCTAGGTGAGAATGTTGGTGTCTAGCTAGGAAGTGCATTAGAACTACATTTTTATGTGTGTCTAGAGTAATAAATTGTTTCTGCTTTGAAAACGACCACCACTCTATTTATCTGGATGGTATTTCATGATTAATATTTGAGACCAAAATGGTAAACTTAGTCCAAATAAACCACGAAAGAATTAAAGCCCTGTTGAATCCTGTAAGAATATTTTAATCTCTGTAACAGATGCTTTTAAAACTAAACACTAACATTCTGTGGAGCCTAAAAGGTGCACTTTAAGACCCAGATTTTTATAAAGCTTTGTTTCTGCCATACTTGGTGTTTGGTTGGTTTGGTTTTTGGTGGGGATTTGTGTCGTTCAGTGCTGTTGTCCCTAGAAAGAAATGAAACTTGTCCACAGTTTGTTTTACATATACATATACTGACTTCAGTTACAAGACAAATTACTGCATTTGTACAAAAGTAATTTAGTTGACTCTCCCCAGTTGAAAAATTCTGCATTATGAAGGATTTCTCACTTCCAAGGGAACAATGTGAGCTGAACTTTCATGCTTTGTTAGGTCCTAACACATTAAAATGTCAGATTACTATCTAAAACTAGTTTCAAGTATTGAGCGTTTCAGACTCCTGTTTTGATTCTTAGAATAATCTTTTTATCTTTAAAAAAAATCCACCAAAATTATAAAAAGCTCCAAATAATAATAAAAAAAAACCAAGGCACAATCAGAACTTTGTGCCATATTTTCATCAGCAATACTTTCATGCCCTTTTTTCCCACTGAGGCAGTAAGGGAACATTGTGCTGGGCTCTGAAATTTTGAACTCTGCCAGTGCTGACAGAAAAGCTGTGGATGAAGTTTGCAAGCTTTTCCAGTATCCTTCTGTTTGGCTGCTGTGGTTGTTTGTGGACAGCTTTCATGAAGGCTTCCAGGTTGCCCCTGCAGTAAGACCACCAAAGATTATGGTAAAATTGGGTGGATTTTAGACAGAGATTAAATATAGTTTATCAAATTTATTTGTGTGCTGTCCATTTTCTGATGGAAGCAGTGTCATTTGACTGGGCATGTTTCCATCCCCAGCCTTGTGGTCTTGTGTCCTGGTTCAGTTCAGTCTGTATGTGCTGTCAATTATGTGATGGGAGGCTGCTTGTGCTGGGTGCCCCTTTTTGTTGCAATGGATGTCACCTGGGATTTTATCAGTTTGTGTTCCTCAGATGAGGAATCCTCAATTGCTGCCTGACTTGCATGTGTGCTCCTGCCAAGTAAGAGTATTACAAGTTGAGAACTATCTGCTTTGCTCACATGGATAAAATGCAGCTCTGATGATACGGTGTGGAGGAGGTGCAGCCTACAGCCCGTCAGTGGCTCTTTGAGAAACTCCTGTCCTGGGCCAAATGACTGAGCCCTGTTTAGCCCCCTTACTTTTCACTGTGCCTACACTGGTTTAAATACTTTGAATAAATGCTGTTAGGCAAAGCTAAATAGCAGAGACCTTGGAGGTTCATCTTTTGGTTGGAAGTTGAGTAGGCCGAAAAAATGGGAATTTGTTTTGGTATCCAATCTTGTGACAATGGAAAGGATTGACTTGTGTTATAAATAAAATTGATTGATTCTGCTGAGGAAGCCACAGACAGCATACCAGAGGGGCACTCTGCTTTACAGAGTAACAGTTGACAGTAAAATTAAAGAGGTTTTGTTAGCAAGTAGCAAACTATGCTTCAGTTTGTCAGCAGGGGTTTTTGCGTTTTGGTTTTTGAGTTTTGGCAAAAGAGAACAGGTTTTTCTTGCCTTGAGCTGTTGGAGCAGCACAGTATGTAGATAGCTTGAAGTCTGACTTTCATCTCACATACTCCTTGTTATTTTTTTTCCCCTAAAACCAGATTATTTGGGTAGACACAAATTGGAGAAGAACTGAATTTAATACTCTTTGTGTTAGGAAATTAAGAGCTGAGGTAGCATGTGAGAAATGCATGTAAGAAAGGAATTTCACAGGAGAAAGTTCCCTTATTTGCAGAGTATTTCTATGAATGCATTTGGTGTGAGAATTTCAGATTCTGTTAAAGAGGAATAAATAGAAGGTAACAGGATATATTTCTGGTGGGAGAGAAGGAACCCATAGCTATTGACTCCCGTGAATTTTTATAGCACTGTCTTCCAGTGAGTGAGGAAAAGAGTTGGAAAACAAAGCAGTGTTACTAGATTAGTTTTAAGCTGGTTAGTTGCTTTGTAGATAGCTGACTGCATCAGTTATTAAACTCTTTAATATCAGAAGTGAACTAGGAAGTGCAAGTGCAGTTGGTGAAAAGCTTCTACAACTCAAAATCTAGTTGTCCTGGCTATGAACTGGGCTCTATCTTTTTCTAATAGGGATAGATTTTCTTCTTTCCTATATGTCTGTTGACTGTTGTGTATAGACAGAATATATTTTAAATAAGCTTAGATTTATCTGAGTTGAAACAAGGCTGGACGTAGACAACCCCAAATTTTACAACGTGAATTAAAGTTGCTCTTTTTTATATTCCTCCTTTAATATTCTTTCTTGACAAAGGAATATAGGTGAAAGGATGACTTTGTCTAGAGCAAGTAAAGTCAAGATGGCACCAAGAATCAGCTATCTGAGTGTTATGACTGTTAAAACCTCATAGAGATATGAAAGCTCCTATGTGTTTTTATTGACAGAAAGAGCCTGGGATGGATTTTAGGGGTCTGTATCTTTTTCTAGGCTACAGAAAATGCCATTTATAAGCATGGATGATTTAATCTTGGACTAGTTAGCTGTATATTATTGCAAATGATGTAGTGTAATAGCAAAGACCTTAGAACAGATTCTGGAATATTTGTTCAGCAAGTCGGGTGAGTTTGCAGCCTTGGAAGAGCTGTTTGTAATTACAGCTGCAGTGCTACCAAAATCCAAGTTACATTTTGAGTTATGATAGTGGTGACCCCAGTGGGCATATATTCTGGTTTAATGTAAAAAATTACTCCAACTACAAGAAGAATACATGCAGAGTACAAAACTAAGTTACTACTTGTACCTCAGATTTTAGGGAGTGTGTTTTTCACTAATGATTTAGTATTAAGGAGGATCCATTCCTAAACCTTTGAGTGATTGACTCATCCTATGACCTTAGGCGAGTTACTCATCCACCTTGAGCTTCAGTTTTCCCAGTTGGAGTATTAAGTAAACAGTGGAAAACTTGCTGAAAGCCTAAGGTTGCGGTGGAGTTGAGGCTTCCTTCTTTTCGTCTGTTCTGCCTTTTTACAAAAAGTAAACTTCCATTATTCTTTCAAGTTGGTATTTGATAAATTCACCCTAGAAATGCTACTCTGAGCTGTGGACCCAGTGTGCAAAACAAGAGAATTTGAGTTGCAGCCAAGATACATCTCACCTTGTCCTACTAGGTGGTCCTGTCCTTGAACTGCTCTGCTGTTATTTCCACAAACCATTTAGAAGATCCTGGTCTCCTGGGACAGTGCAGTCCGTTTCTCAGAGAGCAGTAAGGTTTGCTGCTACCTATGCAAGTATTTAAACAGTGTTTTTCTTCTGAAGATCAGCTAACTGTAGACTGTTTTGGAAAAAAAATCACAACAACTAACTGTGAACCAGTCCTTCTGTCCTTAAATCAAAGAGTGCTGTTGCCCAGGCAAGTGCTGTAAAATTCTTCTGATAATTTATGCTGGCTCTGTGTTAAACCTCTTGCTTGAGTGCTGAGATCTTGAGCTTTCCCCTGCTTGCTCTTGGATGAGACAGTTTTCCCCAAGGGTGAGTGGACTGCCTTGTGGAGACTGCAAGGAGTATTAAAATAAGCATACTTGTCTTGAGGTTTGTTTATTGAGCTGCCTTTCTGCCATCTGAGAGAACTGTTGTTCAGGGAACCACACTTCAGATGGGTGTGTTTTTTTGTGGGCATTCTCCTTGCGTGTCCTGCAGAGATGTACAAAGACATCTGGTGCAGGGCAGGGGAGCTAATGGAACCTCTTTCCAAGTGTCTCTGCCCTACAGGTTTGTCTGCTCGGTGTAGCTTTCCAGCACAAGCGAAGCACAATTTTTTTACTGACTGCACCTGAGGGAAAGAAAAATTGACAGCAGTTTTTGCTGTCTGCATGAATTCTGTTCATGGATGAGTTTGAGGTCAGTGGAAAAAACTCTGTATTTGAAAGAATGCTGCTAGGAAAGAGAAGCTGAACAAAGACACTCAGACTGTTTGCAGAACCGTTGCTGTATCCTTCGGTTGCTTCTAGGTGGCACTACAAGGAAAAAAATATTCACTGGCAGTGCAAAGCCAACTGTTGAGCTGTGTTTGGGGCTCCGGTGGTCATCGTACAGAGAGCAGCAGTTGGCAGATACTGTAGGAGAAGGGAGGAAAGGAGCAGAGTTACACTGCAGTGGTAGAATTGACTGAACTCTGGATTGCATTTTACATAAGTGTGAAACCGTGTTTGCTTTAGCAACAAACTGCTTCTGCTTTTAGAGCCAAAAGTGTGACTGTGTACAAAATTTATATACGTAGCTCTTCTCCAAAAATTGTAATGACAAGAGAAATGGTTCTCTTTTGCTCTAAGTATTTAAATGTGAGGTGGCTTTATAAAGCTGCCTTACAGAGCAATTATACCACATCTGCATAGGCTAAATAAAATACAAGGGGGTTATTCTCATCTGAAATGTGAATATTTACATTCTTCAACTTTGAGGAGAGGGATTGGTTTTGTCTTCGTTTTGAATTGGAAAACAATATTGGAAAATAATATACTCCAGCTCACAGACATTTCTCAACTTTCTGTGGTTGTCAAAATATATGGCAGCTCTTGGTTTTGTTTGAAGGAGGGGGCTCTGTTTGGTATAGCTCACCCTAAGATTGTAGTAAGGAAGTCATCTCATGTGGTGACTTATAAAACAGACCTTCTCAAAGCAAAGGGTAAACACTTCAGGAAAAAATAAAAATCATAGAATGGTTTAGGTTGGAAGGGACCTCAAGGATCATCCAGCTCCAGCCCCCTGCCATAGGCAGGGACACCTCCCACTAGAGCAGGTTGCTCAAGGCCTCATCCAGCCTGGCTTTAAACACCTCCAGGGAGGAAGCATCCACAACCTCCCTGGGCAACCTGTGCCAGTGTCTTACCACCCTCACTGTAAAGAACTTCCTCCTAACATCCAGTCTAAATCTCCCCTCTGCCAGCTTAAATCCATTCCCCCTTGTCCTAACGTTACTAGACCGTGTAAATAGTCCCTCCCCAGCCTTCCTGTAGGCTCCCTTCAGATACTGGAAAGCCACTCTAAGGTCTCCTCGAAGCCTTCTCTTCTCCAGGCTGCAGAGCCCCAACTCTCTCAGCCTGTCCTCATAGCAGAGCTGCTGCAGCCCTCTGAGCATCTTCGTGGCTCTTCTCTGGACCCGCTCCAGCAGTTCCATATCCTTCTTGTGTTGGGGGCTCCAGAACTTCAGAGCTAGGCAATGTTATGCCAAGAAACAAAAATCCTAATCTCTGGAGCATAAAGCTAAATTACTCTAACCTCCCTTTTTATTTCCAGCAGCTCCATGAGACTGTGAAAAGAAAGCTGGATAGTGCTGCTTCCCCTCAGAATGGAGACCAGCAGAATGGCTTTGGTGATGTGTTTTCTGTGTCCAAGAAACTGCGGCGTGATGATGGTCTTGGTGGAGTGAGTGGTTCTTCCAATGGAATGCCTCCTGTGTCTCCCCTCCATCACCTTGACAAGAAATCTGGCAATGGAGATACCTTACAACTGAATGGAAAACATCCCATGGGGCTAGATGGCATCAGCAAGAAGTGTCTTCCAGAGTCCAGCCTCCAGATGAATGGAGGTGGGGATGCTGATGACTCATTTCCTTTGAGTTTGAACAAGGAGCTGAAGCAGGAGCCTGTAGATGATCTTCCATGTATGATTGCTGGAGCAGGGGGGTCTATATCTCAGAACAACTTGATGCCTGATCTTAATCTGAATGAGCAAGAATGGAAGGAACTTATTGAGGAGCTTAACAGATCAGTGCCTGATGAAGACATGAAGGATCTCTTTAATGAAGACTTTGAAGAGAAAAAAGATGCAGATTCTTCAAATTCAGCTGCACAGACTCCTTTGCCACAAGATATTAACATAAAGACTGAGTTTTCCCCAGCACCCTTTGAACAGGAGCAGTTAGGATCTCCTCAGGTGAGATCTGCTTCATCAGGTTCAGCTTTTCTTGGTGCTGCTTCTGTACCTGTAAGTGCTGCTTCTCCAGCGGTTGGTAGTTCTCAGGCTATGTTTCAGCCTTCCAGTCAATCAATGACTGAAAATCCTAATCAGCCCATGATGCAGGCATCAAACCACTCTCAGAACGTCCAGAGGCCTCTTCCTGGTGTATTGTTACCTGGGAAGGGCACAGGAAGTGCCAAAGAAATGTCTTCTGCTCATCAACTTCAGCAGATTGCAGCCAAGCAGAAGAGAGACCAGATGTTGCAGAATCAGCAGCAAGCCTCACAAGTCCACCAAACAAATCAAATATCTACATGGCCACAGTCTGGGCCTTCTCACAGTCCACTGGCTGTCTCGTGCACCATGGAGAATCCCACCAGCCCTTCAGTTTACCAGCCGGACTTCAACAACCAGAAGCTTATGATGCCTAATATGGGAAATAAAAGCTCCCTGAGAGCTGGAGGCAATTACCATGTGAACATTTTGGGTCATCAGCAAAACAACTTGAACCAGAACCCTGTGAATAGTCAAGGGTCTATGCTGGACTATGGGAACACCAAACCTCTTTCCCATTACAAAGCAGAATGTGAGCAGGGGGTCACAGTACCTGGTCAGAACAAGTCTCCCATGCTGGCATACATACAGCAGCGCCAGCAGCCACCACTGTCTCACGTGAATGATGACCAAAATGGGATGATCCTGTTGAAACCCAAGTCTGGAAACATTGCCTACCGACTGCCACACAGTCAGGTGAGTGCTCTGGGCTTTGGTACCTTCGTTTAGCAGCAGGCTTAAGTTTTTCCACTGAGTAGGTAAGGCTAGAGCACGGGTTTCTGGGCATTGTTTCAAAACAGTTGCCTCATGATTTTAAAGAGAATAATATGCAGAAAGCTGGGATATTGATTCTTGAATCAATGATTCTTGAGTCAAGAACTCTGTTTTCCACTGGAGACAGTTTTTATACTCAGTTCTAAGTCATGTGGCAATGTGTGATTTCCAGCTCAATATACCTCATGTCATGCTTCATAGAAGCTTCTGCTTACAAAGATAAATGGATGCTTTGTAAAGTTTTGCCTAAAATAACTCATGTAAAACTGTAGTGTTAAACAGTGTTCTCAAAGGAGCTTTGATTTCTTCACCTTCTTTTTGGTTCCTCCTTGTGTCAGAGTTGACTTACTATAAAAAGACAAGCCTTGGGTTGCTGCTTTTTTGAAGAGAGATGGAAGTGGAAGCTGCATTCCCAATTTCTTGGGTGTTCCTTGGGGCTTTTCACATCTAAGAATTCATTATTGGTTAAATCTCTGGGGACTGGGGCAGCATGGGATAGGAGGCAAATCCATCTTTAAGAATGAGTAACAGTGATATTTGTCTGCTTGGATCAACATGCTTCAGGTTTTCCTGTAAAGGGAAAATTCCAGATGGTGCTTCTTTGCCTTGTATATAACATACTACAGGTATGCTCCAGGTGAAAATGTATGTAGTGGATGTGGGAGGTAGAAACTCACTGGGACTCTCTAATGTGCCTGCAGCACACACACTAGGTAGGGGGTTTGTTGAGGAAAAAAAGGACTTTTTACAAGGATTAAAGCTCCTCTAGCAAAAACCCTTGGAGATCCAACTCTAGTACTGTGTTCCGTCAACAAACTAAGAAAGATCTGATGAGTCTGTGATAAAGAGACAATGCTACCCAAATGAAAGTCTGAGCTCAGGTTGTGCTTTATAGGGCACAGCCCCCCTTTCTGCTTTAAAAGCTAGCAGAGGTAACAACCTAACCACATTTTCACAGGAGGAGGAGGGGGGAGAGTGGAGATGACTCTGTGTGTCACATTTTCCCCTCACTGGAGAGCATGGGAGTGACCTTGCATCTGCACTGCTGTGCTTGCACTAACAGAACTACTCATGAATGCTTTTGGGGAATTTCTCAAAAGCTTGCACATAGAACAACTTAGCACAGCCTTACATTTATTTGGCTCATTGTTTCTTATGAAGCTGCAGAAAGAACCAACCCATTGGCTGAATTCTGAATTTGAAAGCATTATTTGTTTGTGTAATTAGAGATGAGACTGAACTGTGCTTTAAAGTGATTAAAAAATGCCAAGTGTTGAATGTATTTGCTGGTAGAAAGAGGACAGCATTGGATCTCGAGTGCTAATTGTTTCATGTTTTTGCTTATCCCAAGTTCAGACTGCAAGAAAAAAACTCAGACTTATGAAAAATTAATAACAGCAGAGTTATCTGTAGTAGTATTTCTCTCTGTGGAATATGGTGATGGATGGATTGATGGAAAAATACTTTTAAGACTCATTATGGTCAGTGAGAGTCTTCTTCCATTTCACTTGTAAAGAGTAAATTCTCTGATAGTTAAAAAAAGTGACTTTAGGAGAAAAGACACTTTAGGAGAATCAGTCACTGAATAAAGTGTTGACAGAAGAGTCAGGATTAAAGTACATGTTTTGTATAATGCAAGTCTTAAATGTAGTGTTTGAAAAGCTGCTAGCAAAGTAAACTGAGGCTGGTGTGTTTGAAGTGCTGTTTGTGACTGGTGCCAGCCCTCTGGCTGGGAGGAAGCACACAGAGCTGGACTTAGGGAAGTGCTTTGAGACTGAAGTTGAAGCCTCTCTTCCTAAACGTTGTGAAGCTTCCGACCCTACCTCTGAACTGTTGCTTCTCTGTCTGACACTTTAGAAATGGGTTTCTGTCTGTATTTAAGTAGCTGAACTGGAAACTGTATCACACTTTGCCTTTTGTGTTAAAAGCTTCACAAGTGCAGAAGCTACTGCATGATGGCAGAATACAATTTAATGGTCGTTAAATACTGTGAATGTACAAATAAGCAGTAACTGACAATCTCTGGGTGTCTGAGCTGTGGTATGATTCTCCTCCCTGTGTAGACTCTAAAACAGAGTCTCTTGTCCTTACCCTGTAAGTGGTAACCCATGGTAAGTCTCCATGAAAGTGCCTTTTCTCATCTGTGTGACTACTATGTTCTGGAGGGTTAGCCTCTATCTGTAACCCATGTCACTTCTCCTGTGTTCTGCAGGATCAAAACCCTTCTCCTAATGTTCCTCGTGTTCCTGTTTCTGTCCCGGGCCCTGGCGTGGGTGCCCAGGCTCCCAGCGTCTCCATGGCAGGTAACCACAGCAACTCACCTTATCTCAGCAATCAGCAGCAAGCAGCAGTGATGAAGCAACACCAAATGCTGATGGACCAGCAGAAGCAGAGGGAGCAACAACAAAAGCACTTGCTCATGGAGCAACAGAAGCAGCAATTCCTAATGGAGCAGAGACAGCAACATCTTCTGGCTGAGCAGGTGAGAGGAGCCAACAGTCTCATTTTCTTTTTGCCCTGATCTGCTTTGGTGAATGGAGCAGCATTAGAGAGTTTCTGGAATAAAATAGGGCTGTAAACTGTGAGATGCTTTGGTGTAATTGCTGCTCTCTGTTTCTGTGAAGGTAACACAAACATGTAGCACTTGATTGCTGAGATGTACTTTTTTCTGTTGGTACAAGGCACAGGGGTGAACAGAAAGAATAAAATACAGGTAGAGTTGAGTAGTATGAAAATACAAGTCATTGCCTGGGTGGAGAGAGTGTACTGTACCAGTGGTGGTGTAATTGCTTGTGAAAGAAGAAAGCCAATGGAATCACAGCAAAACTGAAAAATAAGGTTGGGATACTGTTGATGTGTTCCACAGAGCTTGAAAAATTGAAGCAATAAGCAAGGGACTCTGAGCTCATCGTACCTCTTGCCCTTCTTGGTGAGATCCACAGCAGTTCATGTTTCAGATTTTAAAACATCTTTCACTTATTTGGGGAAAGTAATTAGACATCTGCCTCCAAGTTCTATCTAATCCTGCCAGAAGAATTTAACTGTGCTGTCCATCAGACTGCAGCGAGCTGCTTTAGCACACAGGCTCCTTGTGGGAACTATTTTCTAAGCTTTTTTCAGCATCCTGCAAGTCTTTCAGCTGGGAATCAGCCCAAAGGGCCTTATTCCATCCAGTGCTTTTCTGCAGTTTGGAAGTCCATGCAGGCACGTTCCAGGCACTGGCACTAGGCATGTGGAGAAATTGCCAATCTCTGCTATGGAAGATGGGGAAGATGAAGATTTGAGACCCTGGGGGGAGAACCTGGTGTTTGGAAAAAATGCACTCATCTCTACTGCTGAAAAGCTTTGGCTGTGAAGGTAGTGGAGGAAGAGAAGGGCCACAGAAACTGTTGTCTTTGGGGATAATGAAGGGGGGGGAAAGAGCCTATGGTTNGGGGGGGGGGAATGAAATGCATCTATCCCTGAGAATTTTTTTTTCAAAGTTAAAAAAGCATAAATAATTTAAATACTCTGGAGTCCTTCAACTAATACCAGTTGGGAATATGTAATTTCCTTAATTTTCAGCACTGTTAGAAGCCAGTAAATCCCAACGTTCTCAGCTTTAGAGATGGGAGTCATTATCCTGGTAGACAGGATTTTCACTGTAATAATAGTTTGGAAAATAGAGGCTGTGAAAGAAGAAAGGTGATGGTTGAGAAGGGAGGAGGGGACAGACTTTAGCTGCTATTGCAGCAACTGTCCATCAGAAGCTTGTTTTAAGAAAGTAAGAAATGATAGACTCCTCTGAACTGAAGATGTTTGAAAGCCCATTTTGAGGGGAAGGGTGTAGTAGAATCCAGAGTGTGGTGGAGCTGTGGCTGTGTCAAGTCTCAGCAAATGGCATCTTTTGATTATTTGAAGACTTAGATTTATAGTGAAGACTAGGTTGAGGTTACAGGAAAGCCCCTCAGTCCTTGAACCCAATGTAGAGAAAACAGGAGAATATGATTGGCAGTGTTTTAAAGAACATTGCATGAATATTGATAAAGAAAGGTTCTTGATACTGGGATAAAACCAATTTGGCTTGAGGGAATATTGTGGTGTAGGTCAACTATCAAAGACTGCAGGACAAAGAATGGTGATTATTAGAACTGTTAGAGCTCTTACAGCTGTGATGCAGGTTTCCTTAGCTACATGGTGGAGCTCTCTGAAAAGTGGGGTGCTGTTACTAATGGGGTGCTAAGTACCAGATCTCAAACACAGTGTTGAAATGATTCTTAAAATATTTGTTTCCTGCCTATTTGCTTCTCTTCAGCCAGCACAGGTTGTTGGAGTGAGTCAAAAACAGTATGAAAATATTTTATTGCTGTCCTTGTTAGGGTAGCTACAACTAACTTCAACAGCTTGTGTCACTGTATAGTGATAATGGGACTCTGATCCAGAAGAGGAGGCTCCGAGGTGACCTTCTTGGGGCCTTCCAGGATCTGAAGGGGGCCTACAAAAAGCTGGGGAGGGACTTTTTAGGCTATCAGGCAGTGACAGGACTAGAGGGAATGGAGCAAAGCTGGAGGTGGGGAGATTCAGACTGGATGTGAGGAGGAATTTGTTCAGCATGAGAGTGGTGAGAGGCTGAAATGGGTTGCCCAGAGAGGTGGTTAAGGTCCCATCTCTGGAGGTGTTTAAGGCCAGGCTGGATGAGGCTGTGGCCAGGCTGATCTAGGGTAGGGTGTCCCTGGGCATGGCAGGGGGGGTGGTAACTGGCTGATCCTTGTGGTCCCTTCCAACCCTGACTGATTCTATGATTCTATTCTATGATCCCAAATAAGGCACTCAAGCTAGTTCCTGTTAGTATTAGGTACTTAAGAGAAGGCTGGATTAGGCTCTTAGTGCCATAGTTTAACTAATTGGGTTCAGTGATAGGTTGGACTTGATCCTAGAGGTCTTTTCCAACTTGGTTAATTCTGTTCTTCTGTGATTATCATTGGATACTTATTTCTTTGGATACCCGTGGTACTGAATGCAGTTTTACAAAAAGACTTCTGCATGAGTTGATCTGTGTTGATCTGCAGGAGAATTAGTTTCAAGCAGCTTTAGTAGCTGTCCTTGCATTTGGTGTTCTGCCTTTCTTCTTTTTTTTTAGCCAAGTTCTGCAGCTCTTGGTTTCTGTCAGAGCTGTGGCATCTCTTCTTAGCTTCTGTGGCCAGCCCCTTTCAGGTTTGACCGGTTCTGCAAGCAGGAGGTCCTTTCTGTCAGGCAGCCTGCCCTCTTCATTCCTTTGCATGTCTCAACAGCTTTGTAGTTGTAGACATTTCTAAAGGATGGTGTTAATGTCTGTCTTTCTATTTGTTATATTGCACTAAACACTTCTTCAAAGGCTTAGTGCTTGTGTCTCTACCCTAGTACTTTTGGAAGGGAATTTCTGTCCCCATTCTGTGCTCTGTGTAACTTTTCAGGTGAGCAGGTAGTTGTGCATTGCATCACTACTTAGTTATGTCAGAATTTCAGTCTGGTTGAAGATGTCTGTGGAAGAGGAGCCAGAAATACTACACCTGGTACATTTCATATTGTAAAAGCAGCCTAGTGGCTGCTGACATTGTCAAGATCTCTGAGTGTACTATGACTGCAAGTGCATAAGCTCTTGATATTCCCCTCAAGGCTTCAGATTTTGTTTTCTCTTGAAGTTTCCTAACTGAAAATTTGCTTCTTCTCTTTTCCAAATAGTTTTATGATAAAGTAAGGATGAGTTGAATGTGCTTTTAAAGAGGCAAGTTTATTTCAAGTCATTAGTAGGGTTTGTTTCAGTTGATTTGGTGCACTGCTAAGAAAATGGGTTTGAAGAGTGATTGCAAAACTTGCACAGCTTCTGTGATTAAATTTATTTCTGCAGTTTTCCATGATCTGTGGTATGTAAACATTCATTTGTGTGAGTTTTTGGAAAGCAAGGACTTGAAAACATTTCCAGCTTTTACTGGAATGTAGTGTTAGTGATATTTAATGGCTTGTACTTTGATTTCTAAAGAGACATCTAAAATAAATGGATTTGGGCATAAAGAGCAGAAAAGTATGTGTCAGTTTTCTTGATATGCTTACTTTTGCTCTTTGCATACCTGCTAATGTCTAGAGTATTGTTAAAAATTGCTCTTGATTGTTGGTGATTAAAGGACTCCCTAAAAATCTCAGATTTTCCATGTTTTAACTGCTTCAGACATGCATTGCAGTAGCTGTTGTAATGCAGCTTGTTCTCCTGCTGTACTGTCACTCATCCCTTGAATTGACTGTGAACCTTGAACGAAGGTCTGAAGTGCCTGTGAGGCTACAGAAGTCCCTTTAATTACCAGCTCTGCATAGAAGATTAGCCTCTGTTCATTCAAGATAGTCACCCCTGGAAAAAAACTTGACTTGTTCTTCTAATTGTCTTGCACTGGACCTTTCCTAGGAGAAACAGCGGCAGCAGCAGGAGCAGCAGCTGCAGAGGCACCTGACTCGACCACCTCCCCAATATCAGGATCAACCACAGAATCCATACCAGCAGCAGGTCGGGCAGTTCACAGGTAAGGGAACATGGCAGATGGAATAATGGCAGAAAGAACAACAGGAGTGGAAAAACAAGGTCTGGTCTCTTCACATTTCCTGGGTTTGAATGTTTGACATTAATTTATTACAGCTACCTTAAAACTTTCATACCTGTACTGATTCAGTTGCAAATTCACAGAGATCTGGGACAACTTAAGCCTTGGAAATGCATGAAGTTCTTAAGTACCTTCATCGTTCCAGAAGCCTTTTTATGCTACCATGTTCCTTTACAGGTTGTAGATTCTCCTTAACTTCCATAGACGAGGATTCAGGTTTTTGGGTTTTGATGGGTTGGTTTTGATTGGTTGTTTTTTGTTGTTGTTTTTTTTTGCTGTTGTTTTCATTGTTGCTTTGTTGTTGTAGTTTTGTTGATGTAGTTTTGTTTTCTGAAGCCTGACATCATTAGTTCCTGTGAATTAGAAGGGTTAGGTGATACGTTGGACTCGATGCTCCTAGAGGTCTTTTCCAACTTGGGTGATTCTGTGATTCAGTGTCTATCACACTCCCTCCTCTAGTAACACGAGTTTCAAATTCTTTAATATTCTTATCCCTGTTGCCTTTGGAAGGGAATGCAATTTGACTTCTCTTCATTACATTTTAGTGCCCTACATGAGTTTTATTGTAGGAGAAGCAGCGTGATATGTCTTCAGTGTATTAACGCTGATAAAAGATGATGTTAATGTTAAGCTGCAATAGCTTCATGAGCATGGAAGAACTGGAGGATAGTAAAAACTTCCCTCCTTACCTGAAAAATCCTTAATTAACAAGGCATCAAGAAGCCACTTGTCTTTCTCTCATAAACCCAGAGTACAAAAAAGTGGTTTGCTCTCTTTATTTTCTTACTTTATATTTTGCCACAGAATCAAATCCTGAAGAGAAAAGGTGCAGGCAGAAATGTGACAACCTCCTTGTGACAGTGCTCATCGTCATGTGGTGTCTAGCAGAGCTATGACTGGGTTTTGTTGCTTGTTACCAATGTATAGGGATTGTGTGGCAACCCAGTCACCAGTAGCATCCTTCAAATACTGCACTGAAATAGCCTTTCCTCTGCCACTTCCTTGCAGAAATGCAGTAGTCCACCTGTTAGCATGTTTTGCTTTGAACATCAGCATTCTTAAAACGATTTTTTTCATTCTTCTGATGGTTTTCACTATTTTTTGCATCTAAAATCCTACTATGTGTGTGTACAACACTGCAGTGTTCCACTAAGTCTCCTTTTCTCCACCTGTCCACACCCCCCCCAACATTGGTTTGGTGGGAATTAATTCAGTATAATTTGCAGTCGATTAAAATTTAATTTTATAATTGAATTATTATTATTAAGAATAATAATTGGGAGCTAATATTCCTTAGTTGTCTTAAAATAAGGGGAAAAAATCTGCAGCTTGCTTTTTGGTTTGAATGCAGAGAAAGTCTTGGTGTAGTTAGATTTCCCCTGGCGGGAGAACATGTGTGCACTTGCAGCCTGAAGGGCCAACCAGATCCTGGGCTGCATCAGGAGAAGTGTGGCCAGCAGGTGGGACCCCATCTGGAGTACTGCATCCAGTTCTGGAGCCACTATTATGAGAGGGATGTGGAGATGCCAGAGTGTGTCCAGAGAAGGGCCACGAGGATGCTCAGAGGGCTGCAGCAGTTCTGCTGTGAGCACAGACTGAAAGAGTTGGGGCTGTTCAGACTGGAGAAGGGAAGGCTCCCAGGTGACCTTCTTGTGGCCTTCCAGGATCTGAAGGGGGCTTGCAAAAAAGCTGGGGAGGGACTTTTTAGGCTCTCAGGGAGTGACAGGACTGGGGAGAATGGAGCAAAGCTGGAGGTGGGTAGGTTCAGATGAGGTTCAGACAATGTGAGGAGGAAGCTCTTCAGCATGAGTGGCAAGAGCCTGGAATGGGTTGCCCAGAGAGGTGGTTGAGCTCCGTCCCTGGAGGTGTGTAAGGCCAGGCTGGAGGAGACTCTGGCCAGCCTGATCTAGGACAGAGTGTCCCTGCCTATGGCAGGGGAGTTGGGCTAGATGATCTTTATGGTCCTTTCCAACCCTGACTGATTCTATGAACATTACACTTCACAGTACTTTTATTTTTTTTCCTCTCTTTATTTTTTTCCTTCTTGTTGTTTAAGTAGGGAGCTGCTGCTTCTACAGGAAGAACCTTTTTACTTGGAATTTACAAGAACCAAAGACCTTGCTTTGTGGAAAAGACATTTTTGCCAATTAACCTTCTTTGATTATTAACATTGCATGTTAACAAATATTTCCTTGTGGAAATCCAAAAGATACCTGACCAAAACATTTCTGGAAGAAATTTCTAGAAGAAATTCCTAGAACTGTGAAGACGCAGGACTGGTTGTAGAACCTTGCAGTTGTGCGTGCCCAGAGTAACTGACAATGTCTGTGTGCATTAAGTGGCACTTTTAACAGCCCAGCAAATTGTGGGTGCACTTCAAAGGCTGCAAGCATGCCTTTGTTCACACGGAGCTACCAGACTTCTGCCTTTAAAGTCTTAATTTTTTAAAAATTGACAATGCTGAACTCTTTAGAAGTGGTATTCAGATTTTTTTAGGACATTGGCATATCTGTGTTTGAGATCAAAGTGGAGGTGCTAACTGCAGCAGCAATTGACACCCTTTCATTAAAGCACTGCTGGCTCTGTGTGGGTCACATAGGTTGGCTTGTACAAAGGCAGCTGCAGCTCTGTTCTGGTTTATGGTGTCTACAAGCCTTGGCTCTGGCTGAACCAATTGTGTTAATGTACACGATCTTTCTTTGTATTGTAGGTTCGTCTTCAGCCATGCCTGGGGTCAGTAACTTAGGACAGTCCAGCTCCAGTAGCCCACGGATGTTTCCTCAGACGCAGAGCATGATTCAGATGGGACCTGGGCACAGTTCTGTTCCTCCGCTCCAGTCGGGCTCCAGTCAGCAGGATCGGGCGGTGACTCAGTACACCAACATGCAAAACATCCAGCGAGGGGGACTGTACAACCTGCCCTCTGGTATGACCCAGATGGTTCCCCAGCACGCAACTCCAAGTGCCAACGGCCAGCCACCGATGCAGAGACAGGGTGGCTTGGGCCAGGCCACTGCCGTTCCTGCTGGCTATGGGCAGAACACCTTAGCGAACTCAAATATTTCTCAGCAGCACAATAAAGGTGCACTGAATCCAACCTTATCTAAGCCACAGATGGCAAGGGTACCAGCTGCCATGGGCGCTCAAAATCCATCTTGGCAACACCAAGGTATCCCTAATATTAACAACCAGACACAAGCAAATAGTGGCTTAGGACCGTTCACTGCCGGCTCCTCTTTCCACATGCAGCAAACTCATCTAAAGATGGCCAACCAACAGTTTGCCCCAGGAATGCCTCAGGTAAGCCTAAGCACCAGCAGACCCATGACCTCCATGAACGCTGCCGTTTCTGGGCAGATGTTGTCGTCGTCTTTAGGCACGCAGCAGCGGACAAACCCACCCGCACAACAGCAGGTACCCTCACAGCAAGTCTTGCCTGGCATCAACCAGACTGTTCCAGATCTGAACGCTTTCAACCAGAATCCAAATCAGCAAATGCCCAACAGAGGTAATCTGCACTGTAGCCAAGGGTACCCTGTGAGGACAACCAGTCAAGAGCTGCCTTTTGCCTACAGCGGCCAGTCGGGCAATAATGGGCTTCAGAACTTAACTGGCGACACAGACCTGATAGACTCTTTGCTGAAAAACAGGACTTCAGAGGAGTGGATGAACGATTTGGATGAGTTGTTAGGGACTCATTAAAACAGGGCCGGGGGTGGGGGGCTTACTTTTTTAATTATTTCATGAAATCTAAGCAACACTTGGACCAAAAAAACCTGTGGCATTGAGGAGACTTGCAGGCATTAGAGGCAAATGGTTGGGTAAAGGGACTGGAGCTGCTTCTCAATGAGCGTCAATGCGTGGTCGTGGCGCACCAAGCGGGTCTGCGGGAGGAGTGTGCCTTGTCTTGGTGTCTCTAAGGAGTCGCACACTTGAAAAGGTCAAGAAATACTGTGCATGTCCTAGCCAGCCTTCGAGATCTCACTTGCAGTGTTCTAACGTGGAAATTAGGGTTTTTTTCTTTTAAATTATTTAAAAATGGAATTCCACAGAGATAGTGCAGAAAGAAAGCAAATAGTTGCACAAATTACGGTTAGGGCTTAGTCTCCTGCAGCTATTACTTGCAATCATTACTTGTTGTTAGCTTGACGTGCTGTTAGAGTACTGTCCATCAACCTCCTGACTTTGTATTTGAAGCAGAGGCTGTATGCACCTGAGCAAGCTTGCAAAAGGTTTGGAATGGTTTCTTTCCCCCTTCGCTGAAGCATGTGCCTGTACTCTCAGTAAGCAAGTGATATTTCACAGTAAATATTTCTAGATGCTGGTAATAGATGAAAGAAAGTATTGAAACCTGGCCAGTTAGTCTAGGTAGTCGTCTTAATAGATTGTAGTCTTTTAAGCTGCAGTTTGCACTCTGTTGTAGAGAGGCACAGTTCTTGGCTTATACCTTGCTGTGTTTAAAGGGGGAATTTCTTATGGGAGAACTTTTAAACTATAGTAGGTTTAACATGAATTGTAAAGCCATTTACTTTGCACCTGTTTCCTTCATAACTTATTTCCAAAGGTTAGATGTATTTAAAATGAAGGCTTTGCTTCATGACAGCTCATCTAGTTTTCTTTGTTGTAAAAAGTAAAACTAACTCGTGAGATCAGTTCGTTCCCCAGAGTCGGCAATGACGCGATGAGCACAAGACTTTGTCACTTCAGGATCAAAACGAGGTGGAAAAAAAAAAAAGAAAGAGTTTGAAATGTGGAGAGTCCTTATCAGCAATAATAGCACAGGCAGCCTAGGAGAACACTTGTGTCAGGGTTGCTCTAATGTGGAAGTCTCCCCCTTTAGATACTTTTTGTGTTTTAAATACTGTGTGACGAGTTGGATAATCTCTCTCTAGACTGGTGGATTTATGTCTTTAATATCCCTTGAAGCAGATGCTGGTTCTTCAGCTCGGCCCAAGGAGACCTCTTATCTGTATGTTGGGGTCAGTCCCAGGAAGGACAACAACCACCATGGGACGAGTCAAGCGTTCCAAAGTCCTTACTTTCTACCAAAAAATATCCCCTATCCACCACCAAACCACCTTGCCTTAACCTTTGTTTTGAAACAGAAAGAAAAGTTGAAAGCTTTTGTTTGAAATGCACAAATACCTCTTCCCTTTTTAAATCCCCCTTTTTGGGAAACTCCTTTCAACTTTCTAATCAAACCCAGCAATTGTGATTTAGAAAAGCAATTTCCTTCAACACCGACTGGCTTCTTCAGGAGTTTTCTGCACTGCAGAGATGCGTGAGAGAGGGTTTGTTGTTGGGTTTTGTTTCCACAGTGGGTGAAGGGAAGTGAAGGATAACATTGATTTCAAAGAAGGAAAATATTTTACTGTATCTTCAGCTCCTTTATGAGACAATTTGCACTTTCAAAAACTGCTTTTTTAACACTAATACTTTTAACCCTTTCCAAATATGCATGAACCATGGTTTGTCCAGCACACTTGGATAGTGTGGATGAATGATCTCTGTTGAACAGATTGGATATCGTGTCTTGTTGAACTGTTGGTGACAGATGTGCATTGATCAGTGGATCCCACCGTTGAATAGTGGATAAACTTCACTGAAGCAGACTTAATCCCTCGTTAGAGCTTTGAGAAGATAACATAAAGATTGTCTTTGGATGGGAAGACAAAGGTGTTAGGGACTTTGGTTGTTGACACTTCTGATATTTTTCTAGAGTAAGTAGTTGAGATGCAAATAACTGATGGTAACTTTTCTTGTACTGGCAATCTAAGGAAGGAAAGAGCTTAGGGAGTTTGGTTTGCTAGTAAGTAAAACCAAAAACCGGTCCAAGGTAAGTGTCATTAGAAGAGTAGAGCTATAAACTAGCAATGGCAGGGGAAGGAGTGTTTGCTGTATTTTTATTTTTAAGGGTTAACTTTGCACCAGTGTGCCTTCCCTTCCTGTTGGGGGTGCTTGGGACCTCATAATTTCAAGTGGCATCCTTCCATGTCACTGCTTGTTTTCTCCCCCTTACAAACACTTGAGAGAAATAACAGGGTAGTAGGATCCAGCTTTTCTTTCTCCCCTGTTTAGGTTGTGGTGAAATCTGCTAGACGTTTCCCAGTAGATTTTGCACACAGACTTTGTTCAGCTGAAGTCAAAATACAATCCATCCAGTTGTGATTTCCTAATTGGAGGAAAAGAACATCTGCTCCTTGCATTACTACTACCAAAAAGGCAATCCAGTGAAATGTCCAGGAGAACACAGATGTACTTTTCCCTTCGTTGTTTCTGGAGGCTAAGGTGGATATTGCCCTGCCTGACCAGAGGGTTTGTTCAGGAAGGTATCTGGATTTGGTGACAGGGCCTTTTCATGGTACTGTTAAACTCAAATTAGGATTCTAGGCAAACTGGCTTACAGTGCCCATTGTTCTTCACGTGTGAACAGGATCCAAACAGCATTTAACCTGATAGAAAGCACAGCCTTCGCTTCTGGCTTTGGTCCCTGTCCGCAGAGTGCAACCGGACAGCTGGAAAGGCGAAACAGTTCAATGGAAACGCAGATAGGGTTTAGGTGTACATAGGTGCATGGGTGGGGCTGGGCTTTGCCTCTGTGCCCTGTAACATGTAGCAGTCTGTATATGCACTTGGGCTTTCCATTTGCTGCAGCTTCAGAGCAATAAAATGTATCTCCCCTGAACTGTACCTAGCCAGCCGCCCATGGCTTTATTTATGAACTGCGGTCTTGGTTGGGTGGGAAAGGTGAGAGAGTCACTGTGCAACATCCACTGCCTTCCAAAAACCACCATTCGATTGAAAAGGGTGCTCAAAAATTTGTTACACACATTTCCTTTGTGTAAATAAATGTTTACAGTTTTATATTAAAGATTTGAATAAGAGTTAGATCTTCTGACTGTATATTTTTTACTTTTTATAGATTTTAAAACTATAATTCTTTATATATGTGTTTGGGGAGGGGGTGGGTGGGTACTATGGTAAGTTTTATGCTTGTAAATGGAGAACAGTTGAATTTGATGCTAACCTTTATGGATTTTTGTCATTGAAATGTATAAAGAGTCCATTAATCCCCTTATTCTTTTACTACAATTACTGGTGCACACCAAAAAAAAAAAAAAAAAAGAGAAATCCTTCACTTCTGTTTTATCATTATAAAATAAATATTTTGCTAGTGTATTAAACATCCCTGGTGTGACTTCATACATTTGTCTGAGCTGAGCAGAGTTCAGCATTCATAGAATCAGTCCGGTTGGAAGAGACCTCCAAGCTCTTCCAGGCCAACTTAGCACCCAGCCCTAGCCAATCAAACAGACCGTGGCACTGAGTGCCTCATCCAGGCTTTGTTTTATCACCTCCAGGGACGGCAACTCCACCACCTCGCTGGGCAGCCCATTCCAATGCCAATCACTCTCTCTGTGAAGAACTTCCTCCTAACATCTAGCCTAGACCTCCCCTGGCACAACTTGCAACTGTGTCCTCTTATTCTGTTGCTGGTTGCCTGACAGAAGAGCCCAACCCCACCTGGCTACAGCCTCCCTTCAGGTAGTTGTAGACAGCAACGAGGTCTGCCCTGAGCCTCCTCTTCTGCAGGCTGCACACCCCCTGCTCCCTCAGCCTCTCCTCACAGGGCTGTGCTCCAGGCCCCTCACCAGCTTTGTCGCCCTCCTGTGGACACCTTCCAGTACCTCAACACCTCTCTAGAACTAGGAGCCCACGGCTGGGCACAGGACTCAAGGTGTGGCCTGACCAGTGCTGAGTACAGGGGAAAAATAACCTCTTTTGTCCTTGTGGCCACACTGTTCCATTGTTCCTAGCAAGGTGCTTCACTTCATCCCAACACAATTTTGGTCAGCCTGTTGCTAAGGCTCAGATTCCTGCTGTGTTTTGCCAGTTGCTTAGTTCAAAAAGTCCGTTTAAAGAGACCAGAACTCGGTAAAGAGGCCTTAGAAAGCTCTCCTTTGAAGGTAAGGCTTTGTGTTAGACCCACTGCTTCTGGACTGGTTGGGTGTTTTAAGCTTTTAAGCTGGGACCTACAACTGCAGAGGTGGTTGTTACTAACCAAAAAGATGTCATTAACTACCAAGGCCTTGTGAAAAATGGTAGAATCCCAAAGATATGCTCAGATTCCCTCAAAATACCAGGCCTTGGGGGTTCAAACTGGGTCTCTTGAGACTCATAAGAAGAGAAAGGCGATGTTTGTTTGCAGGCAGATGGCATGCAGAATCCCAAGCCAAACTGGGAAAGGAGGAGCAGGTACTGCAGCCACACATTAGCATTTCTGCACAGGGAGCAAAATGCAGAAGTTGTGTGAAGATCGTAGCTCAAAGCTGGGAAGGTCCCCAAGCCACTCTGCAGAGCTGGTGGGTTGAAGAGGCTGTGGAAAAAAAATGGCCAAATAGGTGGTTCAGATCCTGCTGGATTGTTGAGCCTCTCAGAGTGGACACTTAGCATATGTTGGCTACAAGAGAGGCAGAGCTTGGCTGTGTGACTCGTCAGGGCCCAAGGGAGCCTGGCGTTAGTGGAGTGTGTTTGGATGGTAATGTGCTCCTGTTAACAAGTTATTACTTGACAAATTACTCTGAATTGAACGTTTCAAAGCAGCTCTCTTGGTGAATCACCACTTGCAGCAGACCCAAAACTTCAGTTACATAGCATTTCCTGTTTGTCAGGAGCACCTTGTAACTGATGAAATCCAGTCTTAAGTTCTAGACTAACACCTGGAGTCTCTCCAGCAGCACTGATGAAGAAGAAACTGCAAAGTGTGGCCTCTGCATTTCTTGCTGAGGCTGCATTCCTCCTGCGTGTCACTGTCACTTCAGGCATTCCCCCATGGAATAAGAATGTTCAATCGGCTTCAAGCATCCAGGACCATTCTCCAAGCATTGAAGCTGGTGTCTTACTCTATAGCTGTTGCCATTAGGGCCCCAGCTCAGAGCCTTCAGATTTCCTCCCAAGGTGCATCTTGTGTGTATTTTGAATATAATCCTACTGCAGAAGCTTTGGGTTCGTGTTGGGGGCAGGGAGGGGAGAAGGAGCCCTGTAAATTCAGAAGCTTATAATGACCTAAATGCAATATGTAAGAATATGAGCAGCTTCTAGCCTGTGGGGAGCTCTGAAGTTACTACTTTGTTAACTTCAGTGTCCCATGAAAAGTGCTGCACTGTGTTTAATGTGGAATAAAAGAGATTTCCCCAGCTGTCCCCTGGTGAGGTGACATGCATGTGCATGTCTTCACAACGATTGCAAGGAGTCAGTGGCAGCTTGTGACCAACCCCTGCTCAGAAACTGATTGTTTATTTGTTTATTATTGTTCTATATGTGCTGTGGTGTGGTTTTGTCCCCCGAGGTTAACGTAAATCTGTGCTGGAAGTGTTTTCTAAAGCCTGGGTTGTTTGTTCAAATAGTGTAAGCAGAAGCAGACCCCTGATGACATTTCCCCTCTGACTTTTGTGTTAGCCCAGATGAAATCTTGGGTCACCAGCAGATTCTGCTAAGGTTAATTGAGAGAAGTGTGGCCAGCAGGGCAAGGGAGGTGATTCTCCCCCTTTACTCTGCTCTTGTCAGACCCCACCTGGAGTACTGTGTGCAGGTCTGGAGCCCCCAGCACAAGAAGGACATGGAACGGCTGGAGCGGGTCCAAAGGAGAGCCACGAAGATGATCAGAGGGCTGCAGCAGCTCTGCTATGAGGACAGGCTGAGAGAGTTGGGGCTCTGCAGCCTGGAGAAGAGAAGGCTTCGAGGAGACCTTAGAGTGGCTTTGCAGTATCTGAAGGGAGCCTACAGGAAGGCTGGGGAGGGACTATTGACAAGGTCTGGTAATGTCAGGACAAGGGGGAATGGGTTTAAGCTGGAAGAGGAGAGATTCAGACTGGATGTTAGGAGGAAGTTCTTTACAGTGAGGGTGGTGGGACACTGGCACAGGTTGCCCAGGGAGGTTGTGGATGCTTCCTTCCTGGAGGTGTTTAAGGCCAGGTTGGATGAGGCCTTGAGCAACCTGCTCTAGTGGGAGGTGTCCCTGCCTATGGCAGGGGGTTGGAGCTGGATGATCCTTGAGGTCCCTTCCAACCTAAACCATTCTATGATTCTATGATTTCTCTTTCTGTCTGGGTCTGCTAGCAGCTTGGAAGGTCTAAAGTCACATCACATGAGCATTCAGCAGAGAAAGGGACTGGCTTTGCTACCCTGCTGGCCTGGTTTCTAACAAAAAACCCTGTGTAATTGGATATTTGAATGAAGGGTTTGAATTGATAAGCTGCCATGATGGGTTCTGAGGAGATGAAGAGCCAAACCAGGAGAGCAAACCCGCAGTGTCCTACTCTGGAGGAACTGTAGGTTTGGCCACTTCTTGTTGGTACTGTGGATAAATTCTGTGCTGAGGCTTTGTGTGTGACTATGCAGAGAGAAATGGAATGGACCAACCATGTCCTGGGCTTTCCTTTCATCAAATGCTTGTTAGAAGTTTGTATAACCTGACCCATAATTGCTATACTTCAGCAGAGCTGATTAGAGAACCGGCAAAGAAAGGGCTGGGAAGGATCCCCTCACTTGCCAGTTCCCAGCAATGTGTGACTCAGTGCGAAGGATAAAGTCTGGCAACATAATGGCAAGGATTTCACACGCCAAAAGCTCTGCTGCTGGGTGCTTCAGCAGAAGGCAGATGCCTGGGCAAGCCGTGTTCTGGTGGAAAATGGTGTGGTGTGGAGAGAGTTAAGGTGTGGCAGAGGAAACAGCCTGCTGCCGCCGAGCGGTGAGGAGGCTGGTGAAGAGCGTTGCAGGAGTGGGAGAGTTGGAGAGAAGGTTGGAGGGCAGCTGTCCTCATCGCATCTGGCTCAGCAGCATGAGAGAGCAGATAGACTTGCTGGCCACCGTCACGGTCTTGGGAGTCTTGGAGCAAGGTAAATGTCTTTCTCTAATGCTGGGTAGCATGCAGCTAATAAGATTGAACTTTGTGGATCTTGATTCCTGTGTTTTGCTTGCAGTCTCTGTGGAATGAGAATTGCTTTTGTCCAACATGGTAGAATGGTGTTGGGCTGTTGACAGTGCAAATGTCATGCCTGAGGATCTTTGTTAATAGAGGCTAAAATCATAGAACCATAGAATCAGTTAGGGTCGGAAGGGACAACAAGGATCATCTAGTTCCGACCCCTCACACTAGATCAGGCTGGTCAGAGCCTCATCCAGCCTTGCCTCGAACACCTTCGGGGATGAGGCTTCTACCACCTCCTTGGGCAACTCGTTCCAGGGTCTCACCGCCCTCATGGTGAAGAATACAAACCTCAAAGCCAGCATCCCACAGGAGATGAAATTTAAGCTTTACTTTGAAACTTAAAACATTTTCAACAACCCAATGTATTTAAAACACCTTCCATGGTTAAATTCTAGCAGATTATTTGTAACTTGGAGTGGAAGGAGGAGGCCAAAATTGAGTTAGGTTAATAAATACACTGCTGAGGAGGTCAGAATATGAACATGGATTGTACGCATGAGGAAAAGAGCAGCATGCAGGAATGTGTTTCTCCTCTGCCATCAATGTCCTCCTGTGTTCAGACAGCTTAGCTGCACACAGCAGATGACAAGAGGAGTTGACAGCACACAGTAATTTGGAAGCTAATGCAAGCCCTCCTGGTCAGAAATAGACACAGACATCTTCAGAGGAACTCAGTGACTTCTTGTGATTTAAATAGATCTGTTTGGTTTAGAGGATACCTTAGTCCTAGGACTTGTTTGTGGGGATGGACAGACTGTTGGGTGTGCAAAGAACAGATGAAAACTTCAGTCATGGAAGCATTGCTAAGTCCTTTTGGCTGGGAAACCCTCAGTGGCCCACCCCTAGGCAGCACTTCTGTCTCACACATATTTGTTTTATGATCACTTCAAGTATTTTTAAATGGTGGTAGCCTTGGGCACTTCACTTTCGTGCTATGCAAAGCAGACATAGGTGTGAAGCCAGCAGATCCACAGCAAGCACTGACACCCTCCCAGCTACCCTAGTTTGGATAAAGTAGCCTCATTTCATGGTCTCTGCATGGGAGGCCAAAGAGCAATCACAAACTACTATCAGTTTCCTTTCTCTCCAGTAGTAAGAAATAGGTAAGCTAATGGCACCAGGATTCAGAGCTGTGCAGTAGCTTTCTCTTGCCTCTTTCAAGAGGCCATTCTGTGCATGGATTACAGATCTGAGATGCAGTCTGAGAAGGCAGAGCACTGAAGTGCAGATGTGTGTGACACAAAGGCTCACCCATCGCAGCCTGGTGCTGGAGTAAATGGAATGGGCTGAGCTCAGTGCAGTGCTGGTTCGTTTTTCGTGTTCTTGGTTTTCTGGAAGTTCACAGTTTCCACATTCTCTCAAGTAACTTTGCCCCTTTGAAATCTAATTATGTTCAGTTTAGCAAAGCTTTAGTCCTCTGTAGGTATGTGCCCTTGCCCTGTGCTGAGCACTGTGCCAGAGAGCAGCACAATGCTACCACGCTTGTTTGGTTGTTTTTTCCTTCCTGTTTTAAATGGCTTTCAAAGGAGATAAAGTGGATACAACCTCACTGCCTGTCAGTCCCCACAGAGCTTGTTCACCAGGTTCACTCCAACACAGCAGATTATCAGCTGTAATATGGCTCGACAAGTTTGTGGACATAATCAAATTGAGCGCGAAGGTCTGACAGATGCCTCCACAGAGGAGCAAAGTGCAGGGAGAGCTCAGCCTGTGAGCCGTGTGGGAAGCCACACAGGCATTTAACCTTGAGACATGAATTACAAAGGAACTAGTTTGAAAAGTTCTGTGAGGCAAACAGAGCTCTTCTGCCTAGAGGATGATGTTAGGAACAGATTCTTTACCATGAGAGTAATGGAATGCTGGAACTGTGCCCTGGGAGGTGGTTGAGGCCTCATCCCTGGAGATATATTGCTGTCTACAGCTCCCTGAAGGGAGGCTGGAGCCAGGTGGGGTTGGGCACTTCTGCCAGGCAACCAGCAACAGAACAAGGGGACACAGTCTCAAGTTGTGCCAGGGGAGGTCTAGGCTGGATGTTAGGAGGAAGTTGTTGGCAGAGAGAGTGATTGGCATTGGAATGGGCTGCCCAGGGAGGTGGTGGAGTCACCGTCCCTGGAGGTGTTCAAGCAAAGCCTGGTTGGGGCACTTAGTGCCGTGGTCTGGTTGATTGGCTGGGGCTGGGTGCTAGGTTGGACTGGCTGAGCTTGGAGATCTCTTCCAACCTGGCTGATTCTATGATATTCAAGGTGAGGCTCCAACCTAGACCATTCTATGATTCTCTGAATCCATGCTGAGAAGGTTTATGCCATGTCTTAGTTTGTAAACCCCTTGCTCTGACAAGTGCTTGTAGAGGGTGACTCTGTCTGCTTAACACTCAGGTTTGCAGATATCCTCCAAAAGGCTCTCGCTCCCCTTGGCTGTTTCATGTTATCCACCCCTAAGCACCAGGGATCTGTTGCAGGACTTGTCAATATTTGCCCCCTCTATGTAAATAAGATGGAAGCACAGAGTTGGTGGAAAGGTTGGGTCTAAAAATATTCTTGTGGCTGATGAGTATGGTAAGAATGCTACATTAGGAAGGATGCAGGTGGCATGAAGCAGGATGAAGAGCACTGCCCAGCACGGTCTAGCTGAAGCTGCACACGATGTGGTGATTTCACAGAAGCATAGAATGATAGGTGTTGGAAAAGGACCTCTGGAGATCATCTAGTCCAACACCCCTGCCAGAGCAGGTTCACCTGGAGCAGTTTGCACAGGGTGGCTCCCAGGTGGGCTATGAATGATTCCAGAGACGGAGACCACCACCTCTCTGGACAGTCTGTTCCAGTGCTCTACCACCCTCAACGTAGAGAAGTTCATCCCCACGTTTAGATGGAACTTTCTATGTTCAAGTTTGTGCCTTCTTGTCCTGTTGCTGGGCACCACTGGAAAAAGACTGTCCCTATCCTCCTGATGCCCACTCTTTATTTATAAGCACTTATGAGATGTCCCTCTCAGTCATCTCCTCCCCAGGCTAAGAAGCCCCAAGTCCCTCAGCCTTTCTTAAGATAGATAGTCTAGTCCCCTCATCATCTTTGTGCCTTTGCTGTACCCTCTCCAGCAGTTCCCTGTCCTTTAACTGGGGAGCCCAGAACTGTACACCATACACCGTACTCCATGTGAGGCCTCACCAGGGCAGGGTAATGGAAGGGAGGAGAACTTCCCTCGACCTGCTTGCCACACTCTTCAGCTCAGTCCTTTTCTTGAGAGGTGGCTGATATGAGACCATGAGAGTGTGAAGTGGTTGTGCAGGAGAGAGCTACTTCTCTGACACGAAGAGGAGGTGTCAAGATGGGCCACAGTTTCATCTTCTTTCCCCAGCTGCTGCTGGATTGTCAGTTGTGTGTTCCTGCTCACCTAACTGCTTGGTTTCAGTGGGGATGCTGTGGTGCATCCTGCCAGACCTGAGGCAGGACAACATCTTCACCCTCAACCATAATCAAGGGGGGAATAAAGCAAACTTGTTCCTCCCCACCTTCTCTCCCAGAACTTCTCGTGGAGGGCTGGATCTCTGCACACACTGTGGAAGACACCAGAAGGTGTGAAAGTTCTCAGAACTGTGTGCTCTGAAACGGATGCCAGGTTGTGTTACACACAGCCCATGCCAGCAGGTTATCTACACCTCTAATTCTCTTTTCTCTACATATGTTCCAGTGCTCTTCTGCAGACATTCGTGGGTCTGCACTCTATTTAGTCTTGCAACATCTCTCCCTGTTTTCCCTTCTCTCTCCTGCTGTTCTGCTTTTTATCTTCTCTGGTAGAGCAAGACAGTCCAAAGGTCAGTCCCTGCAGCCTGGCTCCTCGTCTCTTCATCCGGTGCTCTGGTAACGCTGCCAAGGTAGGACCTTGCTGATCTGAGCTGCTCACTCAGCAGCAGGCTGCCACAGCCACCACAGACAGAGTCTGTACCACTTAGTGCTCATTTAGCAGTGCTTCATTGAAAATTAGTTACCTGAATATAAACACTTGGAACATCAGCCACCACCTGTGGGAGTGAGAACTTCCATCGATGACTGAAACAGTCCAAATCTTCATCTTAACAAGTTTGCACCATTTGGAAGTGACTCTCCATGTCTCTTACAAAGGTGCAAAGGAGTGATAGAGTAAGTATGGAAGCAGCACCTTGGCCCAGGCTGGTAGCTGCCCTTGGCAGCACATTTGCTCTTTGAACTGCTCCTCTGGGGTAGGAGTCGAAGGAATCATAGAATCAGCCAGGTTGGAAAAGACCTCCAAGCTCATCCAGCCCAACCTAGCACCCAGCCCTGTCCAATCTACCAGACCAAACCTGGGCAGCCCATTCCAATGCCAATCACTCTCTCTGCCAACAACTTCCTCCTAACATCCAGCCTGAACCTGCCCTGGCGCAGTTTGAGGCTCTGTCCTCTTGTTCTGTCACTGAGTGCCTGGCAGAAGATACCAACCCCACCTGGCTACAGCCTCCCTTCAGGTGGTTGTAGACAGCAATGAGGTCTGCCCTGAGCCTCCTCTTCTGCAGGCTGCACACCCCCAGCTCCCTCAGCCTCTCCTCACAGGGCTGTGCTCCAGGCCCCTCACCAGCCTTGCTGCCCTTCTCTGGACACCTTCCAGCACCTCAACATCTCTCTTGAATTGAGGAGCCCAGAACTGGACACATCAGACAAAGTGTGGCCTGGGCAGTGCTGATAATTCCTTCCTTCCTCATTTCCTTCTTTTGCCATGTTTATGAGCATGTCTAATTGACTTAAAGACATCCCAGTGCTTTGCAGTGTGGATACTGCTGTCCCATGAGGGCATCCTTGTATAAAAGCTCTGTGCCCCCTTAGCTCAACACCTTCCCATCAGGCAGGCTGAAGGGGTACTGATGTGTGAGTACGGAGTGCAGGATTGAAGTAGAGTAATAATTCTGTGACTGGACTGGGTGATGCACTGCTGGCCTCCCTGCAGGGATGTCTGAGCTGCTGGGAAGCAGCACCCAGGGCTCTGCTGCTGGGTGTGAGGCTATGCAAAGTGCCAGCCAGCGCATGGGCTGCGTGGCACAGGCATCTTGTTGGCATAACCAAATCTGAATTTAAAGTCTGAGTGTGAAGTGAATGGCAGTTTCATTCCACCTGTGTGTGACAGCCCTGGACTATGAACCTAGACAGTATCTGCTCTTTTCTTCTAACCACTTGCTTGATTGGGAGCTGGATAAAGCCTGGCTACACAAAGCGCTGCATTGTTCCTTTGTTGTTCCTTTTGCAGCCTACTTTGCACTGCAGGTGATCCATGCCCGGCGCAAGCACAAGATCTCCCCCCCGGGGACATCGGGGCACCCTGAATTCGAGAGGATCTTCAGAGCTCAGTAAGACTTGGACTGCTTTGTGCTGGCTCCACCTAGATATGGTTTGAGCTGAGGATGAGTACCAGGAAAGACTGAAGGCAGCCTCAAGTCACCTTTTCCTTTGCTGCTACTTGTAATAGAGATTTAATTCTTTGTGATGCTCTACGGGCAGAGGTCTGAGTTTTGATCAGGAGCACTTTGCTCTGGCTGGAGTGTTTCCATCCATCCATGACAGTCCTTCTCCTTGCACTCTGTGAGGCAGCCAGATGACAAATTAGTGGCTGTGTGGCAGAGGAACTGAGCATTATAAATTGGCGTGACGGTTGGACTTGATGGTCTTAGAGGTCTTTTCCAGCCTTAATGATTTCTGTCCGTGTAGTCAGTGCTGGTTAGGCCACACCTTGAATACTGTGTCCAGTCCTGGACCCCTCCATTTAAGAAAGATGTTGAGGTGCTGGAACATGTCCAGAGAAGGGCAGCAAGGCTGGGGAGGGGCCTGGAGCACAGCCCTGTGAGGAGAGGCTGAGGGAGCTGGGGGTGTGCAGCCTGCAGAAGAGGAGGCTCAGGGCAGACCTCATTGCTCTCTACAACTACCTGAAGGGAGGCTGTAGCCAGGTGGGGTTGGGCTCTTCTGCCAGGCACTCAGTGACAGAACAGGAGGACACAGCCTCAAACTGCGCCAGGACAGGTTTAGGCTGGATGTTAGGAGGAAGTTGTTGGCAGAGAGAGTGATTGGCATTGGAATGGGCTGCCCAGGGAGGTGGTGGAGTCACCGTCCCTGGAGGTGTTTAAAAGGAGGCTGGATGAGGCACTTAGCGCCAGGGGTTAGTTAATTAGAAGGGTTAGGTGATAGGTTGGAGCCAGTGATCTTAGAGGTCTTGTCCAACCTGGTTAACTCTGTGATTCTAGTTTATATCAATATTGGCTCCAAACTGACAGTAGCTGAAGCTGTATTAATAACCTAACATTTACTTGCAAGGTCTTGCTGTTGAACTGAAGCAAAGGACCTTACCAGCAGAACCAGCTACAAGGGCATTTTAGGGTTTCCCCTTGTTTTCTGCCGTTGGCCCATGAAAGTCAGCACCCACAGGCAAACTCCCAGAGCTGCTCCTTTTTGCTCTGCTCCTATGGAGAAAGCAATGCCGGAGCTAAACTGGAACTGTTCACAGATCCCTTTGGCTTCCAACAAACACCAGAGTCTGTCTTTCACTCTGGTCGTTGTATTTCATCAGTGGTTGAAAGGAGCTGGCTGGAGCTGGCTTGCGGGGCGGTTTGAGCGCAGCACTAGATCCTGGAACAAAGCAGCTGCCTTTCCTTGCCAGCGTGCAGGAAACGTTTGTAGAGTGACAAAAACTCTCCCTTTGGTCCTTCTGTGGTGCAGTGAAGGGCCAGGCTGCACGGGAAGCATCGCCCTTCCCTATCTGGGGAGCTGCAGATGGGGCTTGCAACTGAATACTGAGCTGTGTGTCGGCCGAGCAGCAATGCCGACTGCGGCATGCCAGGAAGGAGATCTCGGTGAGCTCAGGTTTGAGAAGGTATTTCTTCCTTCTGTTTTTTTTTCCTCACCTCCTTTGTTGTTCTTCCCTCTGGTGAAAGATACAAACAGGTAATTTGTTCTTATTAAAATAAATAAGTAAGTAGTAGAGGGAAAAGGGTATCCCTTACTCACTTGTGGAAACCTGACAGCCTCCCCTTGCTGAGGCTTGACTGCATTTGGTCTCCAGACTTCTTCCAGCTGCTAATCTGGCTTCACTGCCCAAGGCTCGAAAAACTTGGTGTCAAATTTAAAATGAAATTCCCTAGGGAACTGTAAAATACAAGAGGAATTGAAAAACAAACCCCCTGCCTTTGATAGCACATCTCCTGCTGTCCTTTCTGGCTGAAAATTTGTGGGTTTGTCATTTAGAGAAAAAAAAAGAAGGAAGAAAACCTCACTGCAGATCTGATCTCCTACTGCTGAACTCCATCTTGGACTGTGACTTGCCCAAGCCTGGGCTGTGCTCACCCAAGGGGAAGAAAAAAAGACATGCTTTTAACTCTCATCTCTGGTTCTCACCAGGGTGAATTGCTCAGAGTACTTCCCACTTTTCGTCTCACTCCTCTGGGTTGCTGGAATCTTCTTCCATCAAGGTAAGTGGGATGGGGAGGAATTCCAACCCCAACCCACACACACAAACCCCCAGTTTAAATCCCTTTGCACCACAGGCACATCCTCTCTGTACCTGTGAGGCTGTAATTTGGGGAAAGCAAAGTTCTCTTTTGGCTGGACAAACCCAGGAGTGCCCAGCTCTAGTGTCCGTGAAGCTGCTGGTGGCAGCCAAGCATCCTCCTAACCAGAGGAGAGGCCTGGTGGTATTGGCAGCCCTCACTGCTTCACCACAGCCTGAATGCTCCCCCCCAACCCCCCTTGTGCTGCTTGCCTTGGATAAAGTCAGGCTGGCACATGGTGCCAGGGCAGCAGCGAGCTGAAGCAGAGCTGCAACACGATAGCCAAATCACTCCCTCAGAACAAGAAACCATAACCCAAACAATTGGTCATCTGCCACCCGCCCCATACCAAGCAGGGAGATGCGAGGAAGGACCTCGGGAGGGAGCACTGCAAACTCAAGTCCCAGGGCAGCTCTGTGAGGCAGAGAAGTTCATCCCCCACAAAAAGAAAAAGGAAGGAAGAAACACGATGTAAAGTCCCACCACATTTCAAAGCCAAGTCCCTCTGTGCTTGGGTCTCATCTGCAGAGGGAAGTGGGAATGTAGGTGACTGAGCTGGGCTGCAGCTCGGGCAGTGTCAGGGGACGTTTGGCTCCATCAGGTTCCTCTCTTGCCTGCAGGTGTGGCTGCAGCGTGTGGGCTGCTCTACCTCTACACTCGCTTCAAGTACTTCCAGGGATACTCCACGGCCGCGCAGGAACGGTCAGTGCCTGCCCAGGGCTCTGGGCACCCCAAACCAACCCAGGCAGGCTGGCTGCAGGATGCAGCCACTGTTTGAGGTTTCCTCCCCATGCGTGGGGCTGAAGGCAGGTTTGCATCATCTCCTTCTCCCCTTCCTCCCCTTTGTGCTCATAGCCATGTCACCTCTGCCCCGGCTCCATCTTAAAATAGGGTAGGGGATCCTACCCTGGGCTGCATCCCTGGCAGCAGGTCAAGGGAGGGGATTCTGCCTCTCTGCTCTGCTGAGGTCCCACCTGCAGTGCTGGGTTTAATAGTGGGGACCTCATCACAGGAAAGAACTGTACCTGCTGGAGTGGAGACAGAGGCCTCAAAAATGTTCCAAGGGCTGCAGCACTCCTGTGAGGAAAAGCTGGGAGAGTTGAGGAAGCTCCAGGGAGAAATCACTGCAGCCTTTGAGCACTTAAAGGGGTCGGTAGGAAAACTGAGGCCAACCTCTGTAGCAGGGCCTATTGCAAGAAGTATAGGGGTGGCAGTTTGAAACTAAAGAAGGAGCTTTAGACTAGAAATAAGGAAGAAATGCTTTACACTGAGCCAGGTTGCCCAGGATGGTGGTAGATGCCCCATCCCTAGAAACTTTCCAGGTCAGGTCTCTGAGCAACCTGCTCTAGTTGGAGATGTCTCTGGTGACGGCGGAGGAGTGGACTAGATGACTTTTTAAGGTCCCTTCCAACCCAAACTGTAGGATGATTGTATGACCCCAAGGCCCTGCCAGCACGTTTTGTGCCCCAGGTGGGCTGGCAGTGCCTAGCAGTGTTTTCTTCCTGCACAGGTTGGGGCCATTGTATGCCAGTGCCCGGCTGCTCTGGCTGCTGATCGGGCTGGCAGCGGTTGGGCTCCTGGCACACTTCCTGCTGAGCCTCTCCTCTGCAACAGCATGGCCCCTCCAGCTGCTCCGCGACTGGTGAGAGGGGCCATGGCTCTCCTCTTGGCAGAGGTGGGGGGAGCTGTGTGATATGCTCAGAGCCAGCCATGTGGTCTCTCTCCAGCCCTGTGTTCACCCTTGAGGGCAGGTGGATGCTGCCGTTCCTCTGCTCCTGAAGCTCCACTCTACACAGATCATTTCCCATTTAGAAAGCAATTTCTGCCCTGGCTTCAGTGCCAGCTTTTGTGCTACTATCTGCTCCAATACCTCTAACACCTTTGGCTTTCCCTCATGGAGCACTGGATTGACTCCTATGCTGTTGTAGGACCTATACTGGATGCACTCTAGATACACAGACAATAAATTCCTTTTCTCAGTGGAAATCACATTTGACTGTGAAAGGTGCTTGTGGACTGGGTGTGAGACCATCTGATGTTAGGTGACTGGGTTGCGTGGCAAAAAGGGCTGCTGTGATGAAAATGGACTTGAAAGGATGTGTGAACTCCTCTAAAACAATCCAAAGTCTGGTAAGAACAGGCTGACTCCATAAGCCAAGTGCTGAAGACTCAGGCTGGCATTGACTTGAGTGATCTTGATTTGGCCTCGGCTTCACTTATCGTTGACTCACCGGCAGGATTTCAAGCTTCAGTGCAAAGCTGGGATCCACAGGTCACAAAGGCAGGCAGGGAGCAGACAGCTCCTCGCTGAGCCGCACACAGGTAATACAAGGAGCAAAGTGTTCTGCTACACAGCTGCTCCCTCAGGTGTTCAGGTGTCCAAGTGGCTTCCTTGCTTTCTGCCAAGCAAAGACCTGACTCATCTTTTATTTTTGATACCTGGTGAAGGCTCCTGCAGCATTAACTAACCAGCGCCCCACCGGGCTGCTCTAAGTGCTTTCCCCCAGCACGAACAATGCTTTGGGAGCACTGGATGGTGCTGAGAGCTGAGCAATGACTCCCTGCTGCATCGAGGGGCTACAAGCTGGTCCCCGGCAGGGAGAAGAAATCATAGAATCAGCCAGGTTGGAGGAGACCCCCAAGCTCATCCAGGCCAACCTAGCACCCAGCCCTGTCCAATCAACCAGACCATGGCACTAAGTGCCTCATCCAGGCTTTGCTTGAACACCTCCAGGGACGGTGACTCCACCACCTCCCTGGGCAGCCCATTCCAATGCCAATCACTCTCTCTGTGAAGAACTTGGAGTGACTCTCACTGCCCCACCAAAGGCTTAAATTTAGTTTTTATTACAGTGCACATTATTTTATATATTTATATATAGAGATGTACTTGAAAAAACCAAATGTATCCAATAATAAAAAATACAGCACATTAAAGTAGTAGTATGCATTCCAGTGTATAGCTGAAGAGACATTGGGATTTACACTAATCCCTACTATTTCTGAACTGGGCTACTTCTGCTTTATGGGTTTGGTTTTTGTTTTTCCTCCCCAAAAAATTCACACCAATCAGTAACTGAAGTAGTTATTTAAAAAGGTGGTTTCTTCACTCAATCTCAAGGCATGAAGACACTGGAGACTTCACCGTGAGTTAAGGGGCTGTGTTCAATGCTGGCAGGCACAGTGTGGCATAGTTTGTTTTTTGTTTTGTTTTCCCTGCCATACTCGTGGCTCCAACCCCTTGGTGGGATTTCTTCCTCCTCTGCTGAAGGAGGGGCAGTCTTCACCCTCACTTAATCCTCAGCTTATTGCCTGGGCAAAGGCAAGGCAGACCTTGGTTCCCCAGCCATCTCCAGCCCAGCGTGCCTGTGGGGCCAGCTGGCAGGACTCAATGTGACCGAAGGCCCCGCTCTGTTCCCAACTACAGCCAGAGATTGCCCTGTCCTGGGCTGAAGGTGCTTTTCGTCCCCACGCTTGCTAAAGCTCGTCCCGAGCCCAGGCTGTCCCTGTGCCAGCGCTGCCGCAGCAGCCGCACAGCAGCCACGCACCCATGAGGGGCCAAGGGGAGCAAAGCCAGCCCTCTGCACGGGATAGTGGGGGTTTGCTTCTCGCTCTTCTTCTGGAGAAGATGATGTCCTGACCCCGGCAGCAGTGGTGGGGATGTCGGTGCCGGCCTGGCAGCCGGTTTGCCGAGACCTGTCCTGGCAGCTGGCCTTGCGCCCGGGCAAGGCGCTGCGGGGAGGAGGGAGCAGGAGGGGAGGGAGCGGGACCGGGCGCCAGGCAGCTGCCCACCCTTCCTCAGGCCTGCTTCACTCCGCTTTCTTGATAAAGATCTGCAAGAAGAGAGGGCTGGGCTCAGAGGGAAGTGGGCGCAGGCAGCGGGGAGCCCGGGGGTGAGGGCTGGGCAGGGCTACCCCATGCTGAGGAAGCCCAAGCTTACCTCGCTCAGGATGATCCACACTGGGGAGTCGGTCTGGATGGACAGCCTGATGGCCTCCAGTGGCCCAAAGGTTGGGTCCACTTCACCCTCTGCAACGCCCTTGGAGAAGGAACCTGGTAAGCAGAGCACAAGTGACACGGAGACAGACCTCTGGCACCCAGCCCTCCCCTCCTTGAGGGGCAGCCCTTGCAGCCCACAGCTCCCTGACACAAAGCAGGCTGGAGCCCGGCAGCATGGGTGCCCATACAGCGAAAAGTGCTGCACTCAGAGCAACCAAACCCCCCCCAAAGATCAACTCAGCAGAACAAAACAGGGAGAATTTGGCTACACATCACCACTGTGCAAAAGGGAGGGGGCAGAGTGGCCTAATGGCAGCCCTGTCCTGCTATGTCCCAGTATTTGGGTGCGATTTGGTTTTTCTGTATGTTCTCTTTTGAAAATGCATCTGGGAGAAGCCAGCCAGCATGCAGAGGAAGGCTGCAACGGCAAAGGCTACACTGCCAGACAATTTTTCTTGTCTATATCAAATAAAAAAAGAAGAGAAAAGAAGAGAAAAGAAGAGAAAAGAAGAGAAAAGAGGAGAAAAGAAGAGAAAAGAGGAGAAAAGAAGAGAAAAGAGGAGAAAAGAGGAGAAAAGAAGAGAGAAGAAGGAAAGGAAAGGAAAGGAAAGGNAAAAGAAAAGAAAAGAAAAGAAAAGAAAAGAAAAGAAAAGAAAAGAAAAGAAAAGAGAAGAGAAAAGAGAAAAGAAAACAAGTTGTCTTGGGAGGGACACCAAAGCTTCACCACACACCAGTGGGTCCCCACACTCTGCTTGTTCTTGCCCACCGACAAACACTAAAAGGAGCTCAGGTGGCAGGAGACAAAGTCCAGGCTGGCCGTGGTGCAAGGGCTGAAGCAGGCTGGGAGGGGGGGTGTGAAATCCCTCACAGTGGAGGTTTTTAACACCGGGTTAGGCAAATGGATAATCTGAATAATTTGGTCCCAGCTCTGAGCAGGGCCAGGCAGAAACAAAGGAGTGAAAACTATCTGATGGGGACCCGAGTCTAAGAGGGGAGGGAGGGCAGTGTAGGAGAAGAGAGAGCGACAAATCCTGTTCTAACCTGGCTCCTGGCAAGCAGAAATTACCCTTTGCCAAGCAAACGGCACCAGGAGCCTTGATTCACTCCAAGGTGAGGCTAGGGGCTGTGCTGTCACACCCAGTGGGCAGTTACCACCCTGCCCCCTGCTTGTACCTATCTGGATGTAGCCATCTGGTGTCCTGCGGTATTTGACAACTGTGCCTCTTCCCTCCTGCAAGGCCTCCTTATCTGACTGCAGGCTCTGTGGGAAGGAAAAGAGCTTTGTGCAAGGCCACTGCAAGAGCCACCCGAATGCCCCAAGCAGCAGCAGCAACCCTGGAGCTCCCCTTGCCAGTAGTCCCTGGCATCTTGCCCCACTGCCTGGCACCCTGAGCCTCATGCCCCAAAACAAGAAGACAGTTGCTGCCCTCATGGTGCTGCTGCCACTTCACCACCCTGGCCCCACTCCTTTGCTGCAACTGTCCCCACCCGCCTGAGCATCCCCTCTGCAGGCAGGGCTGGCTCCCATAGCGACTGCATCCCCCGCTCCTGAGGTGGCACCACGCCAGGCGTGACCCCCTGCTTCCCAGCCAGCACCTCTCACAGGCACTTGAGTCTTGTGCAGATCCTTCTGACGGCTTTAAGCAGTTCCCTTTCCTCAAGCCTCTTTTGCCTCCCACTCCACCCCCGTCGGCACTCTCAGTCAAACACTTACGTCAAACGGCAGAACCTCCACGGTGGTGTTGAAGAGTTTGTCTTCTGGGTGCTCGATGTTCCCGCTGCGGAAGAAGAACCTGTGACAGAGCAAGGCCGTGGAGATCCAGGCTGAGCGACTGAGGACGCGATGGCTTTCACCCCAGCTGAACCACCCAACAGCTCAACCTCACAGGCACCTTCCCCAAAGAGCCCAGGGCCACACGGCTGGGAAGGAGACCTTCCGTGACAGATTAGCTAAATCCTGGACTGCTCACAAATGCAGGGAAGGGAGTCCAGCAAACGTGGCCCCACCAAAAAGAGGGCCTGGACTGCTCACAAATGCAGGGAAGGAAGAGAGTCCAGCAAATGTGGCCCCACCAAAAAGAGGGCCTGGACTGCTCACAAATGCAGGGAAGGAAGAGAGTCCAGCAAATGTGGCCCCACCAAAAAGAGGGCCTGGACTGCTCACAAATGCAGGGAAGGAAGAGAGTCCAGCAAACGTGGCCCCACCAAAAAGAGGGCCAAGTTATCCTCTCCCCCACCTCCCCAAAGAAAAACAAACCACTGTTCTCTCCTCCTGGGCAGCCAAGCAGGAGAAGGGCAAGGAACTCAGTATGAGCCAGAAGAGCAAAATCAAAGTGTTGCCACACGCCCCACAGGTGTCCCCACAGCCCCCCATCAGTGCTCCCCCCAGCACTGGCCTTTCGATGCGGAGGGGTTTGAAGAATCTGAATCTGATGAAGTCTCCAGCAGTGGGAGTGAAGGCCCAGAAGAAGTCCTCCCGCAGGTAAGCCTTCTCCAAGGTGAAGTGCTGGTAGGTTTTCAGGCTGGTGCTCACCTCTGCAGGAGGGTTGACGTGCTCTTTCCGCAGGGCTTGCTTGCCAAAATCCTTGTCCTTGGTGGGCACAATGCAAAAGGAAAAGGTCATGAGCTGCTCTCACCCATAAGGGGGACCCAGCAGCAACAAGGCACTGCAAATTAAAAGCTCTCAATTTGCATGGCATGTGTGGTAGTTTGAAGGATCCTACATCCTCCTTAACAAAACCACAGGGACAGCATGGAAGCATGAGGGATGGAAGTGACATGGGCAGTGGGTGGCTGGATCCCAGGACACAACTTCAGGGAAAAAAGCACCGCTGCTCTGCACCCTGATGCAGCACCAAAGAGCCTTTCCTTTTTGAAAAGTCCCTGCCCCTGGAGCTCTGCAAACAGTCCTTACACCTGAGAAGGTGGTTGGTTAGTGATAGGATAAACTGACTGGAGTATGTGGCCTGATGGGTGCTGCACTGTGGTATCAGCTGGACTGCACCATCCACTTACCTGGGGACCGAACACAGGACTGAATGCAGCCTGGGGCTGCCTGTCTCTGGATCCTGCACATACAGCTGTGGGAGGCCTGATTTTGTTGATGTTTAAACACACACAAACAATTTAGGCTCTTACACAGCAAGCTCTAGTTCGCCTAATGGCATATCCCAGGAACAAGGAGGGAGTGGGAGTGAAGCCACTCCAAGCCAGGAGTCATCTTCTCCAGGGTTTTCAGCAGATGCTTTGAAATCCCTTGCCCAGCCCCTGTTTGGCAGTCAGGGTGGGTGGCCAGGCCCAGTACCAAGGCTGAAAAGCTTGCAGTGACTCGTGGTGCACGTCTCTGCCATTCTGAGTAGCAGGAGCTACAGGAGCTCAGTGCAGTTAACCAAACACAAGCACTGCACAGAAATCCAGCTGTCACCGTCCCACCAGCTGCTGTCACTGATGTCTCTGCCCCACAGGCAACCAGTTCCTGGCCTGGCAGAAAGGCCCTCTGCAGCCTGAGCAGGCAACTGGTGCTCACCTTCAGCTTCTGTATCTTCCCAGCCAAGGAGGAGTGGGTTCCCACATGCTGGAAGAGTGAGGGCTTGAAGCGGATCCTCAGGTTTGCCTTCTGCCTGTCGCAGTGTTTCTGAAATGAGACAGTTCCCCTCTCCATCTCTATGCCTCTCTGTGTAATTTTGGCTCTAATTTGGTGAGAGAGCTTTTATTTGCACTCTGGAGGGACCGGGCTGTGACTCTCAGTCACTCATCCATGGGGCTCTGCCGGGCAGCTGGAGTACCCAGGTCTAAGTGCCAAATTTCTCCTTGCCAAGCACAGCTTAGCAACCGCTGAGCAAAGCTTCTCTTTGCTGTCAGGTAGAGCCAGCCAGAGAATTCAGCTTCTCTTGTGCCTTCCTGGGAAGGCCTTTTTCCTACAACTCAGAGCTCGAGATCACTGATGTCTGAAGGTACAGTAAGTCCTGGGGTGACTCAGAGCCTAAGTGACACATGGGCTCTTTTCTGATGGGCAGAGTTTTCAGCTTGTTGGCAGGTGGTGCTGAGCAGATGTGTGGCACGTGCCACTGGCAAAGCTGCTTCATGCCCATCCCACCATGTAAATAAACTTAGAGATGCAATGCTGATCCAGACAGTTATTTTCCATGGGGTGGAGGGAGAGAGACCACAGAGAGGGAATAAAGGAGAAAGGCATGAGAGCATGGAGACAAGAACTCATGTTTTAGAAAGAGTTTGTTCCTCTCAGCTTAGGAGAGCAGGATAAAACTACAGGGTTAAGAACTGGAGGGAGAGGGCATTTGCTCTCTGACTTTTGCTTCTTCCAGTAAAAGAAACGCCATGCACACCCCTACCATCACCTGCTCTGGCAACCTCCCACCCAAGAGAAACCCCAACAGAAGTACCACCACTAGGTGCTGCCTCACTGGCTGGCTGGCACCAGGCACGGCACAGTGAGTAAAGCCAGCCACACCGAGCCCCCACCACAGGCTGCCCGCGTGGGCCACGACACCAGGAGCTGGGAATTTCCAGGCATGACCCCTGCAAGCTGCAGAGGAGATAATCCCTAATCCAGCTCATGTTACATTAGAAAATTAAAACTAGCCATGCTAACCCTTCTCACTGCCAGTAACCCTAGACACAGGCCCATCAGGTCTGATCTCACTCTGAATGACAAGAGGAAGAGGAAGGAAGGGGGATGGAAGGAGCTACAGCACCTCCTGCTTTCTCCTTCTCCCCTTTCCCACTTCTGCTATAGAAGCACTTGCTGAAAACCCCATTGTCTGTGGAGCCAGGAGGGGGAACAGCTCAGCTGGTGGTAAGAAGGTCATCCTTTCACACAGGCCTACCCCAGGTAAATCTAAAATTAGCTTAAAAAGAAGGAGCAGAATATATCCAGAAGAGACAAGGCTCTTACCAAAAGCTCAGGTCAAACAAACTTGCAATCAAAAAGACAAATCCTCCCCATTACCAATCTGATTCTGCACAGTGAGATTTACAAGGGTAAGTCACGTTTGAAAGGGCACTCTGTGGAGCTAATCATGCAAACAGTGGGGGAAAGGAGCCAGAAATCCAGGAGGAAAGTAGGTTAATTTTAAAAAGGCAACACGTTTAAGAGGTTTGCAGTTTCCCCTGGAAAAACCTTGGCTCCATCAGGGAGGAGAGGATGAGCCAAGGAGATGATCCTGTGCAGCAAGATCTGCATTTAATCAATGCTCAAGCTGAAGATTTGGAAGGAGAGGGCAGAGACAGCAGCATCACCCCCAGCTCCATCCCAGCATCCCACCACCCTGGCTTTGCCCATGGCTGTGAGGATCCTGGGGGCTGCTGGACAGGCCTGGGGACTGCTCTGTCACACCTGAACAACACAGTCTGAACTGGGAGGACACAATGGGCATAATTTCAGACTGGTCCTGCTGCAGCTGGGGGACTGAAACCAACGTCATGGTCTCTGCCAGGGATGAAGCCAAATCAAACCACATCCTTGCCCCGATTCTGCAGAGCCCCCAATACATAAATACCATATTTGTCTGCACAGTGACCATTTGCTCTGGCATTTGGCACTACAAAGTAGTTTTGGCCATGGAGTCTGCCCTAAGCGACCGGCTTCAAGCTCTGCACGGGGACTGGCTGCTCATTGCCTGCCGGGGGAGCAGGGTGAAGGAGCCGATGAGTAAATACAGTATGTTCAGAGAGGAGACAGGAGGCTCTCTGGCGGTGAGCTCATCTTACATTCGCTCTCACACACATTCCTCCTCTGCCCTTCCCACTCGCTTTAGCTTTAGCTGCCGCCAATGGGAGTTCAAACAGCCCCTCCACGGGGCGCAGGGGCTGCTGTGCTGTCGTCTGCAAGGCTTTCTGCAGACATGGCTCTGCAAACGAGATGGCACCATGAAAACAGAGGCACTTCACCTCTCTGCGCTCTCCTAGAAGCCTCAACAAGAGCTCTGCGTGCTCTGGTTTCGTTTCAGCACACTGCACGGCAGGCTTGCTCTTGGGTCATCCTGGGTGAGCTCTCTGGGCGGCCTGCGTGCCCAGGCGGGTGCAGCACACGAGCCCGGAGCCAAAGGGGTACTCTGGGGTTATGGTAAATGAGTGGGGAACAGCTTCAGGGAGGGAAGCACACCGGGATGGAAATGAATGAAGAAGAAAGGGGAACGGCTACTCTCCTGGAGGACTCCTGGAGGACTGCAGGAGGAATGCCCTGCTGGTGCTCGGATGCAGAAGTAATGCCTCTTCTGGCAGCTGCAGACTACAAGAGCCTGAACTCCCAGGTCTTTGCTTACACAATCTGCAAGGACACCCCGAGGCACTCTCCACAGGGCCAGCACGGTTGTGTGCAAAGCCAGTCAGCAGCAGAGCTCATAGAAAACATCTTCCAGAGACACAGACCGAGCATACATTTGTGCACAGAACAGGTTTCCTTTCAGCAGAGGTGGTTTACGTACTGCATCTTTCTCAGGGTTGCAGACTTTGACCCAAAGGATGTGATCCAGCAGCCAGTCAATGGGTTTGTCCTTATAGAACATCAGGATGAACTCCACAATCAAGCTCAGATCGAGAGACTTGAACATTTTTCCTACAGCACAAAGAAAGAGAGAAGAGAGAGCAGCTGCACTGTGAAGCAGTCAGGACTCAGAGACGAGAAGAAAAAAAACTTGGGAGACTGGACCGTGGAGGTCGGATGTGCCCGTCTCTCCCCTGCGGGGGTCGGATGTGCCCGTCTCTCCCCCGTGCGGGTCGGATGTGCCCGTCTCTCCCCTCTGCGGGTCGGATGTGCCCGTCTCTCCCCCGTGCGGGTCGGATGTGCCCGTCTCTCCCCTGCGGGGGTCGGATGTGCCCGTCTCTCCCCTCTGCGGGTCAGATGTGCCCGTCTCTCCCCTGCGGGGGTCGGATGTGCCCGTCTCTCCACGTGAAGGAAAGAGCAGGCAGCTCTGGTTTATGCACTACTGGCACTGCTAATGCAGTTCTGGATTTAATATTCATCACAGAATTAGAAAGCTTTAGTGTCTCGCAGGTCACAACAGCATCAAAAGGTCTGAAACTCTTCCATTTGGTAGGGAGAAATAAGGATGAGAAACATTCAGCCAGCTGCAGGACAGACCATTTCCTGCCCCCAAAACAGCAAGATTTAAGCCAGTCAAACCATCGTCCAAAAAACCAGATCGAGCTGCTACTGCAACCATGTCCTGCTGCTGCTCCCAAAATAGTTCTGTGCTGATGTAAACTTCCTTCTGCACACTCTTAGGCAACTCCAAATCCCATCCAGTCTAAAAGCTACTGGTCACATCCAAGCTGCTTGGCTGTTGACTGGGCCAGAGACCAGGTTCACTTTTACTAAACGCATCAGCAGTCCCAGCTGTGAGGACCTCTCCCGTGTGCAAACACAAGGGTTGCTGAAAAAATAGGGGGGGGTGTCATGCTGTGGGGAGAATTTGTTGGATTGAGAGCACAAGGGCTTGCAAGAACCAGCAGGTGCTTATGACTCTGCCTGATGGGATTGGGGTGGGCAGGGGAGAACATTACCAATAAACCCCAGCTGAGAAAACTCCAGGATCATCCACTCCTCGGAGGGCTGCTGCAAGGCAAAGTTCTTCATCGTGCTGAGATAGTTTGGTTTGGCCACAATATCATCCTCCAGCTGCAAGAGGAAAGGATGCTGAGTGCCAGTGACCCATCCAGGTTCCTGTAAGAGACTCTCTGCAGAGCAATCATGCTGTAGACCAGACAAAAGCTTTGGCACAGACCTAGTTTATTTTAGAAGATACTCCAAGCAGATTTTTCTCACCCAATCTAACAGGTAAGTGGAACAAAGTTTCTTGACCTCCCTGGGCAGGAGGCCTTCAAGTCTAAAGCACCTTAGAAACACAGTTTTTGAACCAATATGCTTAAAACCCACTCCCACTCTGCTGCATCACGGAACTGGATGTGCTTTTTGCCCTATCTCAGTTGGGTATGAGGCACACTGAACTCTCACCCATCTCCCCTCTGCCCCCTCCACCCAAACCTACCTGCACGTAATATATGCCTTTGGACTGGGCATACATCATTAAAAAGCAGTAGTCCAGGTTCTGTTTTGTCCTCCACCTGCAAGAGACAAACACACAATGACAGCACCAATCTCTCCTGGCATACCAGGCTGCTCAAGCTCAGGCTGGATTTAAGCCAGGGAGGTGACACAGCTCTTGGAGGAGGGGATGGCATATGGCTTCTCTCTTCTGGTCTTAAAGTGGTCAGCTAAGAGTTGTTGGAAAACTCAGGGAGCTCTGAACATAACCTGGGTCAAAATGCACTCCTTGCTTGGTGATGGCAACACCACGGCACAAGGCAAGCCTGCAAAGCTGGTGCCAGTTCATATCCCATTCCAGCTCCTGGATACAGAAAGTTTAAGGGTCTTGCCCGGCCCTTCAGAAGAGTTTTCCCTGCTGGAGCTGGGGGAAGGAGATCCTGCAGTTACTTAATTCAAGGCTTGCTTGATTTTAAGCTCATTGTTTCTTACCTGACTCTTTCCTTGGGGTCCCCAAAGGATTCTCGCAGGTGGGAGAAATCAGGATAGAAATGTGGAGATGGGGAAATTACCTCCAGGAGTCCTGAGTGTATTTCCTTTGGGAATCTGAGGGAGAAAAGCAGCGGTAAACAAATACCTCCCCGTCTGACACACCACTTCACAGACCAAATCGCTGGGTAAACACTGAGCTGCAGAACCAAACAAAAAACATAGCCTCTGGGATAAAACTTTGCCAGCAGCTAACGCACTTTCAGGCCTTACTAAAGGACATCAGCAGGGTCTGATAGAGTTTTAAAGCTGCTCTCTCCCTCTCACGGTCTCTAACAGCCCCACATTTGTGTATTCCTCTCCATCATTCCTTCTACTCTGCCTCGGGTCATCCTCCCTGGGTCATTCATCTGGGTCAGCCTCCCTGGGCTGCCCGGGGAGGTGGTGGAGTCACCGTCCCTGGAGGTGTTCAAGAAAAGCCTGGATGAGGCACTTAGTGCCATGGTCTGGTTGACTGGATAGGGCTGGGTGCTAGGTTGGACTGGATGAGCTTGGAGGCCTCTTCTAACCTGGTTGACTGTATGATTCTATGACATTAAAGCCCTTCCAGGAGCACCACGTACTCTACAGGATCAAATGGACCTACCTGCAGACCAGTGCAACAAAGAAAGGACTTAGAGGCACTTAAGAGATTTTCCAGATGCATCAGCAAATAAAAGCCATTTTGCAGGGATTAAGTTATGCATTTCTGGTAAGTTCCTTCCACCAACACTGTGCTGTGGTTAGGACAGCCAGAAGGAATTCTACCTAGCTCCCTTAGGCTGATAAAATCAGCATCTATTTTCCCTTCAATGCAGTCAAGAACCCTTCAAAGAGTCACATTCAGAGAAAACACCACGTCACCCATCTGAAAGTAGGCACCTCCAAGAGCCTTGCAAGCAGTAACTGTGGGAGATAAGCGGGAAACCCAGTTATTTTTGTACTGCTTCTCTGAGAACATTTGGTGCGAGGCTGATTTCCTTTGTTTGTGCACAGCCTGCCGGACGGGAGATGGGGCAGAGGGAGACAAAGCACTGAGGCTGCCAAAAACTTCTCACTTATTTCCCCCTTCTTTATTTCCTCCTCGGGACTGGCAAGATTTTCAGCTAACATTTTCAAATCTTCCCTTCTTTAGGCAGCAGTGAAGCAGAAGCTTCTCACCCGACCGACAAACCCCGGACCGCAGCAGCCGCAGCTTTCTCTCTCCTGCGATAGGAGCTCGGACTGCCCTGGCCCCGCACCACCTCGTTTCGTTTTGGAAGACAAATAATTTCAGTGACTCGGGGAGGGGCAGAGGGAGGCACTGAAGAAGGGGATGGCGAGAAATCAAATCATTAAGTCAATTAAAGTTTCAGGCCTTCTGCGCAGAGGCGCTCCCTGCAGCAGCGCCCAGTAATTCCATCAGGATGCGCCGGACAATCAGTCCATTATCCCCCGATAAGTGCGTCCTCTTGCCAGCAGGCTGAAGGAGGGAGCTCTGCCAGCTCCCGCACAGCAAGATGGAGGGCTCTGTTTCAGCTCTTCTGCAAGTGCCCGGGAACACACAGCCCTCCCCGTACACGTCCCAGCCCCTCTGCCACCATTGGCTCGGGACACGGGCGCCAGGGGGACGCCGCTGCCCTTTTGCATCTCCTTATGGCGACTGGGAGCCTTTGGGAACACGCAGTCGCGGGAGCCGCAGCCTCTTCTCTCACCACCTTTTTTTCTTTTGCCTCTGAGCTCCGATGCTGTTAATGCTTGGACTGGCTGCTGCTTAATAATCCGTCACCAGCTTCTGCCTAAACAGCCATAGACGAAGCTGCAAAAGCCACTAAGACTCCGGGACATAAATAGCAGCCAGCTTGAGAGGCAAATGTAACTAGTGCCTGGGACAAGGGGGAAAGAGGCTGGAGGGGGAAGAAAAATGGATCTTGGATTGTAAGGCAAAATAAGGCAGAAGCACTTGGGTGTGCTTAGCACACTGCCCTGCTGCTGTGACTCGGCAGAGCAGGTAGAGAGGGCTGCACCAGACACACAAACAATGGCCAGGATGGTTGGGAATCTAAATAATGTCTTCTCCCACGGGACAGAAGCAGCAGAATGAACCAGCACGACAGCATGTGTTAAACACTGCAAGCACAAAGCAGCCTCCTGGAAGCTGCATATGGGATGCGTTTTAGAGCAAGCAGAAAGTGGAAGTGACAATAGCAGAGATAGCCCAGAGCTTAAGAGCAGAAAAACCTCCAAACGGAGACAGCCCAGAGCTTACGAGCAGAAAAACCTCTAAGCAGCAAAAGAAACAACAACAGAAGAACGAGGCAGGAAGGCTCCTTAATGAAGCTGTTCCCTGGCCCTGCTACAGGCACAGACTGTACTGCTGTAGTCATTTGGAAGTGCTTACAAGGTTTTGATATTTTCTGCCACTCCAGCTGTGTACTGTGGATCCGTCTGAAAACAAAAGACAAGCAGTGTTAGATGCCTCAGCCTCAGCCTGTGCTCCCCATGGCTCAGAAATCACCCTCAGCACACCCCGGGGGTACTGTCAGCCCCCCTGTGCCATCTTCATTCATCTTCACGTCTCCTTTATCCAGTTTAACCACTCTGCCTGTGCTGACGGACTCCTGGCAGCCCTTCTTGGTGGCCAGTGTTAACCAAAGGTATCACACCCCCACATCCATCCCAAAAGGCTCAAGACCACGCACAGCTTCCCCTCAAGCTCTCCTGGCACTTCTGCCCCTGTCAGCGCCAAGTGTTAACTTCTGGGCTGTTTGGTTTTTTCTATCCGCGCTGGCTTTCCTCCAAGTGAGTACTCTTGGCAGAAGGGGAGCTCCACCCCTTTGGTGACAAAGAGGGGTCTATTTATAAGCATGCATTTTTCATTTCGGGTTCATTTTGACACTTTCCTTCCAAAAAAAAAAACCCCAGTTTGCTTCCCCAGTCAACCTGGCAACCCATAATAGCTGGGAAGCAAAGGTCAGCAGCGCCGCACGCTGCTATCTGCAGGGGAGATAAGTGCAGACGCAGGCAGGCAGCGGACAGAAATCATCTATCTGCACAGTGACCAGGAAAACAAAACCCGAGAACAAAGGGCAGGAGACCCAGGAGCGAAATCTGTTTCCTGGTGCTGGCATTGTTTTGGGCCATCACAGCGATCACAGGACCGCATGTCCCCGGGCGGATCTGCAGACACAGCATCGCAGAAGCCGGGAGCGGCTGCGGCTGTGCTTGGCGTGCGGCGGAGGTGAGAAGTGAGACGCCAGGCATGTGTGTCACAAGCTGAGGCCAGAGCTTCCAGGCTGGAGCGGTGACAAGGGAGGGTTTTCTCAAGAGGAGAAAGGTCCCTTTTCCAAACAGAACTTAAACTGGTTGGACTTGATGATCTATGAGGTCTCTTCCAACCTTGGTGATACTGTGAAGCTCCCAGTGCTGAACTGATTTCTTACCCTGGTGCTGCCATGAAAACAGCAATGGGAGAAACAAAGGCAGGAAAGATGTTCCTGGATTTGGGAGCAAACACACAGCTCTGCCCTGAGCTGTGGCTGAAGTGGTGGGTTGGTGGCAGCCACGCTGGCCAGCTCACCTTGGGGCTCCACTCCACCAGCCAAAGAAACCGTGGCTGTCATGGACAGCAGGTACAGAGGTCAGTGGTGGCACTCGGAAATGGGAAGTACCCATCCCCAAAAAGACATTGACTTGTTCTACTCGCTGTCCTGAGTCCTCGAATTACCCAGTGTCAGCTCCAGGTGACAGTGGAGTCACCATCTCCACTACCTACTCCTTATCCTGTGCCTGAGGAGCCCTAACAAGCAACACCAAGTGCAGGTACATGGAGAAGCCTTTCAGGAAGGGGCAGAGCAGGCAGAGTGGTGGCTGACACTTGCACAGATGGAGGACGTTGTAGCTACAAGAGCCAGGTTAGCAAGAGAGGACACGGGCGCCAGGGGGACGCACATGAGGCGGCAGTGTGCACATGCAGCCCAGACAGCCAACCGAGTGCTGGGCTGCATCAAGAGAAGTGTGGCCAGCAAGGCAAGGGAGGTGATTCTCCCCCTTTACTCTGCTCTCATCAGACCCCACCTGGAGTACTGTGTGCAGTTCTGGAGCCCCCAATACAAGAAGGACATGGAACTGCTGGAGCGGGTCCAAAGGAGAGCCACGAAGATGATCAGAGGGCTGCAGCACCTCTGCTATGAGGACAGGATGAGAGAGTTGGGGCTCTTCAGCCTGGAGAGGAGAAGGCTTCAAGGAGACCTTATAGTGGCTTTCCAGTATTTGAAGGGAGCCTACAGGAAAGCTGGGGAGGGACTATTTACACGGTCTAGTAATGTTAGGACGAGGGGGAATGGGTTTAAGCTGGAAGAGGGGAGATTTAGACTGGATGTTAGGAGGAAGTTCTTTACAGTGAGGGTGGTAAGGCACTGGAACAGGTTGCCCAGGGAGGTTGTGGATGCTTCCTCCCTGGAGGTGTTTAAGGCCAGGCTGGATGAGGCCTTGAGCAGCCTGCTCTAGTGGGAGGTGTCCCTGCCTATGGCAGGGGGTTGGAGCTGGATGATCCTTGAGGTCCCTTCCAACCTAAACCATTCTATGATTCTATGACACTGACAGCAGTGATGACCTGCAACAGCTACCATTGCTGTTACTGGGCTATGGCTCGTGTGCTCCTGCACTTCGCAGTAGCAGAACGAATTTACTTGTTGTTCACTTCCCTCATCACAGGTACACACACAGACAGTCAGGAGCTGCCACCACAGCCTCCACTCTGTTCTCAAGCCACCTAAAAATTACTGCAATCCAAACCAGGAGACTGTTTTGCTCAAGTTACTTAAAAACTCTCATGTGTTAACTTACCTGCTGTGAAAACAGCCATCAGACTTGTCCTGGCTCAAGGAGAAATGACACAGCCAGGACTGAACCTCGTCCTGGGCACTTTGGGCTGCACCCATCTGTGCCCATCTCCCTGCACAAAATGCCAGCCAGGCACCCGAAGGCCAAATGCTACTCAAGACATCAAATTATGGGTAAATGAGGAATCAAACCCAGACATTTATCTTCGTTCCACTCCCAGTAATATGCTACTGAGGTTTATCTTTCTCACCAGATTTCTGGAAATTAAGACAAATGCACTTCAGGCTCAAGAAAATAATCCTGAGGGGAAAGCCATGGAGAAAAATAACCATCTAAAGCCATAGATGAAAGCAGCTCTTGCGGATTAATGTATCAAGGCTTTTTAGCCCTTGGATTCAGCAACTAATTCTGGGCTCCAGACACCACTACGAAGAGACATATTAGTCTCAGCCCCAAATCAGCAGGCTTTTGGGTTTTGAGAGGGAGTTAGTGCAGCTGCCTCATGAGGAAGTCTGAGAGCTCCCCTAGACACGGCCATGGGGCTGCTCCAGAACACTTTGGGAATTACCACTCAAGCACCCTGCAAGAGGAATCATGACTTAGAAAGCTAAATGCATGTGCTGCAGCTTCTAACGTGACATTTGCCTGCTCACACCCTGACCCTCTCGCGTCCAAACAGTGTTTTATTTTGGGCAGGACATACCTAATGAGGTGGGTGTTGGTCTCCTCTCAAGTTACAAGTGATAGGATGAGAGAAAATGGCCTCAAGTTGTGCCAGGAACGCTTAGGTTGGAAACAGTTGTCAAGCCCTGGACCAGGCTGCCCAGGGAAGTGGTAGGGTCATCATCCCTGGAGGTATTAAAAGTCTTAGAGACATGATTCAGTGGTAGACTTGGCAATATTAGGTTTAGAGTTGGATTCGATGACCTTAAAGGTCTTTTCCAACCTAAATGATTCTATAATTCTATGATCTTGGTTGGACAGCAGCCCAAGGGTGGGTTTAGCAGCTGCAGCAAGCAGCAGAGCTGGCCTCTAGGTGGACAGGCATCCTGTTTGCATGGAGCTTGGCAGACAGTGGGATGGGGCTGAGGGAAATGGGGCAAACAGGCAAAGCTCTGTCTTACCTCAGCAATGAGGACAACGATGACAGAGTCCTCCTTCTCCTGCTGCGTGAGCTCCGAGATGAGGGAGTTGAGGGTGTCGGTGAGGTAGGAGTGCACCTCCCGCTTCACACTGGGGATTCCCATCACGATGGACACTGCCCAAGGCCATGGAGAGATTTTAGAGAGGGAAGGGTGCCAGAACAAGACACTTTGCTCCCATGACTGCCTCATGGTTCACCTGCTCAGTGCCACACTCTGTCATTAAAAAAGAGCACTGATCAGCAGGTTGGTGAGTTCCTGGGCTACATAGGGTTCCCATACTCCTGTCTCCCAGCTCAGTACCAGTCAGCAGCACCCCAGTGCACCAGGCTGGCAGAACACCTGTGGCTGTCAGATAGACTCTTTCTTTTCTCCCTGAAAGTCTAAGGAAAGACTTGAAATCCCTCCCCCTTCCTCTGTGCCTTTTCAGCCTGTGAATGGCAACTTCAAGAACACCTTTTCCTCCAAACCCCATCCATGGCCAGCAGCACCTCAGTCTGGGAGGACCAAAAAGTCAGGTCTGTGTTTTTGGGTTGGGATTTGGGAGCAGGGTGGGGAAATTGTCTGGTAACCAAAGTCCTGTTCCAGATGGGATTTGCCTGAGACAGGTTAGAAGCACCCTGTAAACTACACTTTCAGCTGACCACCTTCTAGGCAAAGTCTAGAGCAATCTGGAGATAAAGAGCAGCGAAAAAACATCTGGCAGAAGCATCAAGAACATTTTAGTGCTGGTCAAGAGCACAGACAGCAGTTCCCTGTAGACTCAAAGACATGACATGGCTTACCCACCCCACGTGTAACGATACCAAGGAAGCTTGCATGATGCATGCAGCCGTTCCTCCAGTCCTGCTCACATCCACACCACAGCCAGGCCCAGAGGAAAGGGGAGAGACAGGCACCAAGGTGAGGAAGAGCACCAGAAGCAGCACTAATTCCCATTTACCTCCAGTGCGCCCCTGTCCCACATGCACGGCTGGCTGCAGACTGTTCTCCTTTGACAGCAAATGTGGCAAATGATGGAAGATGGTGGGGAGGTGCAGCACATTCTTGTTGGTGATATTCCACAGTTTTAACTTGGTTTCGTCTTAAAAAGGAAAAGGGAATCAATTGCAAGGCACGGTAGGGAGGAAGAGACTGCAAGGCAAAAAAGCCTTTTTAGAGCAGCCTGGCCACCCGAGACTGCTGCTGGGTTATAACAAAAAATCAGGCCAACCTTTAACATGCCACTACAAACCCAATTAAAGTTCAGCAGGAGCCATGAGGGCCTCAAAGAAGTCCCAAAATATTTGGGAAGGAGCGGGGAGAATGAAGATCAAATGAAGGTCAAATCAGATCTTTCTGTTGAGATCCAATTTTCTTCAACTGAGCAACTTAAAAAAACAAAAAGAACAAATAAATTGGCACGGGGTGCTCAGCCAGCCTACCTCCTTCCTCCCCCCTCTCCTCGGATGCCCACTTTCCATATGGATTCTAAGAGCCATAGGAAACGGCACGTACGGCTTGCAAGAAAACAATCCCAACCTTGTCAGCAAGCAAAGAGATTGGCAAATATCTTTGGCAGAGGCAAATCTCCATGTTTAATGATGCATATGGACCTCTAATTAGAGAGGAGCTTAAGAGTTCCCAAGTCCATAATTTGCTCACGCTGGGGGCAGGGGGGAGGGAGAGGAGCAGGTCCTGTCTGCTGCCCTGCACGCACACACACACACCTCTCTACCTCCTCATTAGCAACTGCTTCAAAACAGCCTGAGATCCTCAACTCCTCTGTTTATTCACCAGATAAGCTGCTCCAGGTCCGGTTTATATCCCGCAGGGCCTGTTTCTCCGAGATCGCCCTCTTGATCTCCTCCAGCACCAGGTTGAGCTCCTTGGAGCGCTTCAGGCTCTCCTGCTCGGCTGCGTGGAGTCGGTCGCGGAGGGCGAGGAACTCCCGTTGGTAAATGTCCACAACGTCCCCTGTGGATGGAGAAGAGAGAGAAGCTTTGTCCTCTGCACTCTGAAGGATTTCAAGCCTGGATCAGGAGCAGTGTGGCCAGAAGGACAAGGGAGGTTATTCTGACCCTGTGCTCAGCACTGCTCAGGCCACACCTTGAGTACTGTGTCCAGTTCTGGGCTCCTCAATTCAAGAGAGATGTTGAGGTGCTGGAAGGTGTCCAGAGAAGGGCAGCAAGGTTGGGGAGGGGTCTGGAGCACAGCCCTGTGAGGAGAGGCTGAGGGAGCTGGGGGTGTGCAGCCTGCAGAAGAGGAGGCTCAGGGCAGAGCTCATTGCTGTCTGCAACTACCTGAAGGGAGGCTGTAGCCAGGTGGGGTTGGGCTCTTCTGTCAGGCAACCAGCAACAGAACAAGGGGACACAGTCTCAAGTTGTGCCAGGGGAGGTCTAGGCTGGATGTTAGGAGGAAGTTGTTGGCAGAGAGAGTGATTGGCATTGGAATGGGCTGCCCAGGGAGGTGGTGGAGCCACCGTCCCTGGAGGTGTTGAAGCAAAGCCTGGCTGGGGCACTTAGTGCCATGGTCTGGTTGATTGGATAGGGGTGGGTGCTAGGTTGGACTGGCTGAGCTTGGAAGTCTCTTCCAACCTGGTTGATTCTATGATTCTAAGCCACAAAAGCCATGGTCCCCACTCACACCTCTCCCCTCTCCACTGTTCTTCAAATGTGGATCTGGGGAGCTGTGGTCCAGCACACTCCCATATGTGAGGGGGTTGGAGAGGAGGCTGATTAGCTTGCTGAACTACAATTAAAAAGCTACTCTGATTTTTCTCTTTAACCTGGGTTTCTAGTTCATACAGAAATGTGACCTGGTTCTGTGTGGCCAAAGCATGCAGCAAAACCTAAGTTGCATTGTGGTTCTCCTTCAACATATAGGTGGAAAAGGGGAGCCAGCTGCTGGCATTAATTTTTGTAACCCAAATATTCTGGGTTTTTCTGCAGCCCCAGAAGTTGGGGTGAGTGAGATGGTGACTGCTAGAGCAGGAACTGGAATCAAGTGAAAAAGAACTGAAAGAATTGATGGTGATGGCCATGAAAAACCCAAGGAGTATCAATATTTGTAACCACCTTGCTCCTTGCTTTGGTTTCTTTATGGCACATAAAGGAAGGAGTTTTAAGTGCACACATCACAGGGCATTCATGTGGGTAACACAGGAGAACCCCCAGACAGCATCTCAAAGGCCTTCTCCAGATCATAGAATCATAGAATCAAGCAGGTTGGAAGAGACCTCCAAGCTCAGCCAGTCCAACCTAGCACCCAGCCCTAGCCAGTCAACCAGACCATAGCACTAAGTGCCTCATCCAGGCTTTGCTTGAACACCTCCAGGGATGGTGACTCCACCACCTCCCTGGGCAGCCCATTCCAATGCCAATCACTCTCTCTGCCAACAACTTCCTCCTAACATCCAGCCTAGAACTCCCCTGGCACAATTTGAGGCTGTGTCTCCTTGTTCTGTTGCTGGTTGCCTGGCGAAGAGCCCAACCCCACCTGGCTGCAGCCTCCCTTCAGGTATCTGTAGACAGCAATGAGCTCTGCCCTGAGCCTCCTCTTCTGCAGGCTGCACACCCCCAGCTCCCTCAGCCTCTCCTCTCAGGGCTGTGCTCCAGGCCCCTCACCAGCTTCATCGCCTTGGTGCAGAGCATCTTCTGGGTGACCCCTGACTGATGGAAAGTTAGATGCTGGCAAGGGGGATGCAGTCAGATAAGGTTGGGGACAGCATCTCCTCCAGCTTTGGAAGAGAGTCTCAAATGCCAGGAAGCAAAAGGGATTTGCGGAATCTAACCTGGCTGAAACACAGCAGGATAAAGAGCATCACACGGCAGGAGCTGCCTGGATGCCGATATAAATCCAAGTGTTTGGATACACTGCTGAAGGCTGCATCCTAAGTGCAACAAATAATAAACAAATGAATATATACTTCTTTGTTTAATATATACATAGTTATATATAGGGTAACAGAGCATTTTATTTTGAAACAACATCTTATCAACATCTCCTTTTGAAGCAATAAAACCATCAAGAGCCTTCAGCCGGAACTAACTGTACCATAGCTGGGAGTGGAATCAGTTAGCCATTAATGAACATTCCTGGGCCCTTTTTTTACTTCACTATGAATGAAAAGTACTCATTTATTATAAAAATACACTTTTATCTGTGGTCACTCCTGCGTTTTCAGTGAGGCTGTAGCCCACAGGAATACACCCAAAGAAGATATAGCTACAGAGTAGTAGGCAGTCTAAACAGGACCAGGAAAGCTAATGACCAAAAAAACTGCAGTGGGCTAAATATACATCAGAGTCCATGAAAAAAGAGACACTGACTGCATCCATAACTTCTATTTTGGGGTCCATAAAGGAAAAAGAACTGCAAAGATCAGTCATATCCAGTTCCAAGGCACAGAGTTTCCAAGACAACAGTGTCTCCCAGTCCACCTCCCAATAGCGCCTTTGCCTAGGAGAAGTTTCCCCTGTGGGACCTCTGCCCCCCAAACCTTCTCTGAGCTTCACTGCTTCAACACGAGGCCTCTCCCAAGGCAGTCTGGCTCCTGTTAACCGTTCAGCATTACTGTCAAAGGCACTAGTCCAGGGGGAGGGAGCAGAGGGAGGCACCCATTTGATGCCTCTGTCCATGGGACAGCACAGCTGAGGGACAGGCAGAAGGCAGAGCAGTCCTTTCCCATGCGGTGCTGCTTGCTCTGCCATGGAGAAAACGTTTGAGCACTTGCAGCAAAGCAGGCTGACCCCCAGCTGGGGACCTGCCACGGGAACACACTCGAGTTCACAGCATCACAGAAGGTTAGGGACTGGAAGGGACCTCAAAAGATCCAGTCCTTGCCACAGCAGTCACCTATACCAGGTCACACAGGAACCTGTCCAGGTGGGTCTTGAATATATCCAGAGAGGGAGACGCCACAACCCCCTGGGCAGCCTCTTCCAGTGTTCTGATACTCTCACAGGGAAGAAATTCCTTCTCATGTTTCCCTGGAACTTTCTATGCCTCAGTTTCCACCACTGTCCCTTGACCTGTTGCTGGGCATCACCCAGCAGAGCCTGGCTCCAGCCTTTTAGCACTCACCCTGCACATATTTACAAACATGAATAAGGTCACCTCTCAGTCTCCTCCTCTCCAAGCTAGGGAGTGCCAGTCCCTCAACCTCTCCTCGTAAGGAAGATGTCCCACTCTCTTCAGCAACTTTGTGGCTCTGTGATGGACTCTTTCAAGCAGTTCCCTGAGGTCCTTCTTGAACTAAGGGGGCCAGAACTGGGCACAGTATTCTAGATGTGGCCTCAGCAGGCTTTAAATTGCCTCCATGGTGAGCTAGACCTTTTCCTGCTGGTGTATGTCTGACATGAGAATATACCTTTCAAGCTCCCAGGGCTCTAGATTATAGGCTTTCCTACTTGTACCTTTTACTGGCTACATCTGTGAACACCAGCAAGAAACCAATCTCACTTTCTGTCTTTGCACGACACGATGGCAGGAAGGTGCTTGTGCAAGGCTGGGAGCATTTGGNGGAGAAGAGACCAACCCCCACCTGGCTACAACCTCCCTTCAGGTAGTTGTAGATAACAATGAGGTCACCCCTGAGCTGGTTACGATCCTGTGAATGCTCTCAAAGCCAACTCACAGCTGAAGGCTACCATTAGATCTTGTTCTGCAATACCTGGAGCAGAGTAAAGGCAGGCTTTACACTTAATGGCTTTTTCCAGAGCACTGCACTTCGTTTGTGCAGATTTAGAAGGGAAATGTCACTGATTATTCAGTCACTAATGACCTGCCCACCAAAGCCAAGAGCTGTACTTTTCATTAGACTGCAATGGTGATGTGCAGTCAACCATTTGCTGCTTTCCTAGCTAATGGTTGGAAGTGAAATTGTATTTGTTTCCAGTGCTCTTGTCCTATGTTGTCCTCGTAGGGCTTTCCATCCCATAATTAAAGTTTCATGGGATTGAAAAGCTGATCGATTGTGACCAGTTCCAGTGACAGCCTGGAGAGTCCCAGACAAAGCCCAAGGCCAGAGTACAGTTTGCTGTGGATCTCCAGCAATGCCACTTTGCACTTGCTGCTCTGCACTGGCACGTGGGTGCAGAGCTGTCCTCTTGTGCTAGTTTGAGCCTAGCTAGAATGTTTTGGTGAGAAGAACTAGATTACAGGCTGTGGAAGGAAAAGAAGGCTGATGTCTACCTCACTCATAGGCTTGCTGAGATATATAAACCCCCACATCCAAACATAGATAGGGGAGTTCTGCTACTTCTGCTGGGGAACTGGCTGAGCTGCATCTCTCTCTAGCCTCTTCGACTAATCCACTTTGCTTCCTAACCCCCCTGGCTGAACCTCCATTCTTCCTTGGGAATGGGGTAAGGTTGAGAGGGGCAGGGGGAAGGTGAAGGGGCGGTTGGGAGCCCCTCCTGGGGACTCAGGTTTCTGGGAGGGGAGTTGTGTTTCTGTATTACCTCTTACCTTGTCTATTTCTGTCTATAGCTGTATATACTGTAACTATCTGCTTGTATATTGTGCTAAGCTGTCAATATAAGCTTCATTCATATTTCCAGAGCTGGCTGAGTCTAGTCTGGGTGATTTCCAAAGCTGGGGGGGGACGGGGAACACCCAAACCATCACACCTCCTCACAAAACTCTCAGCTGCCCAGCCAGGGAAGGCTCTGAAAAGCCACTAAGGGCAGTGGAGGATAAGGTGGGGGAGGTGGGGAGGAAGGAAATTGGCTCCCATCTCTACAAGCAAGGTTGGACACAAAAGTGATTTGTTGCTAATTAGGCTGAACAAATTCTTCAGCTAGTGTCAGTTCAGCACAGACCCTTTACTTACCTTTGCAAGCAGCAGCACTCTCCATCTACATATTTATTGTGTTGCCTCCCAGCAGAAGACAGCAGAGCTCTTAAAATATCTCCAAGCACTGCAGGACAAAAACTCTTAGCTGTAACCATATTAAAAAAAAACAGACTCAGCTTACTTTTTCTTGAGAGGTAGCACTTTGCTTTGGGCTTAAAATACACTGGTTTAATAAAGAAAGAAAGTCAGTGCTAGGTTGATGGTCTGCGGGACAGAGGTGGGAGACCAAAAACCTCTCAGACTTGCAGTCCTTGCAGCACAGGTGGTGTGTGCCCAGCACTCCACTCCTCACCTGCCAGGTCTAATATTTGCCCTCAGTGGTCTATACAACAGGCTGGCTGCACAGCTCCATGTCTGCATCCAGCACTTTCCTACAAGCTGCCTCTCTGCAGGTCAGGGACAGCGGCGCTGGGCACAGCTGAGCACTGGCTGCCATCTCTCTGTCCCTCAGCTCGTGGCAGCAGATCTCAAATCTGGGGATGCATCCCTGGAGGATGAAGCAGCCTGTGGCAGAAGGACTGTGGCCCTAGGAAGCATCTGGCTGAGCATCACTCACTGACCAACATCTCCCCTCTCTGCTCCCTTCTCCTGCCCCAGCAGTGCCCAGCCACAGCTGCCAGGCTTCATTTTTTTCATCTGGGGTCTCCAGCTGAGATGCCTGTGCTGGGTTTGCCGAGTGACCCTGTGAACTGCTGGTGAAGCAGCAGGCAGGCACGGCTTGATTGGGCTCCTCTCCCAGCAGCTGGGACACAGTGGTGCAGAGTGGATGAGCACAGACCGGTGGGGCTCACAGGCTGCTCCCTAGGAGTCTTACGTGGGCTCTGCAGACCTGACCTGCAGCTTCCCAAAGGGTTTGGGTTTTTTTTTTTTCATCCAAGACAGCCTCCTTTTAATAAAAAGCATTTCTCAGCGATGGAGAATTCTGTGGCTTCATTCTTAAGTGACCATTAAGTGCAAACTATGTTTGCTAGGAGAGGTGAGGGCTGGAACATCTGTGTCCACTCTGTTTATCCATTGCCAGTTTCTGAGTGAAAGCAAAATACCTAATCTGATCCTGAACCAGCAGATGGGCACAAAATCAGATCAGTGCTGATAAAACCCCCACCTTGCAATCTGATATGGTCATCCATATAGCTAGATCTACGTCCAGAGTCAGGGATGCTATTGCTCTGTATTCTGCATTAGGCTTTCAAATCACACTCCAGCCTCCCAGGGAGCCTCTGGTGCATTTTAAACACGTCCATATTTCAGGACCAATTACTTTTGGTTTTGTTCTCTGCAGATAACCTCTCCCAGCAGAGCGGAGCGGTGGCCAAAGCCAAAGATTTCTCTCCAATTCAATCTTTTCAAAAGCCACTGCAAAGACTTTGCTAGCTGGATTTGCTTCTCATTAGGAAGACTTTCAAGAGACTTTGTATCCAAACTCAAAACAACTCCCAGGCCTCCCAACCGTTTATCTTTACAAAAATCTTGGCTTTGAGAGCACAACAAGAGAGATGTTGAGGTGCTGGAACCTATCCAGAGAAGGGCAACAAGTCTGGGGAAGGGCCTGGAACACAAACCCTATGAGGAGAGGCTCAGGGAGCTGAGGTTGTTTAGCCTGGAGAAGAGGAGGCTCAGGGCAGACTCATTGCTGTCTACAACTACCTGAAGGGAGGCTGTACCAAGGTGGGGTTGGTCTCTTCTCCCAGGCAACCAGCAACAGGACAAGGGGACACAGTCTGAAGTTGTGCCGGGGAAAGTATAGGCTGGATGTTAGGAGGAAGTTGTTGGCAGAGAGAGTGATTGGCATTGGAATGGGCTGCCCAGGGAGGTGGTGGAGTCACTGTCCCTGGAGGTGTTCAGGAAAAGCCTGGATGAGGCACTTAGTGCCATGGTCTGGTTGACAGGATAGGGCTGGGTGCTAGGTTGGACTGGATGATCTTGGAGGTCTCTTCCAACCTGCTTGATTCTATTCTATTCTATTCTATTCTATTCTATTCTATTCTATTCTATTCCATTCTATTCCATTCCATTCCATTCCATTCCATTCCATTCCATTCTATTCCAACTGCACCTTTTAACCTGTTTGCCACAAGAGTTCCCAGGGCCAAGCCAACTGAAGTCAAGCACAGTCCCCAGTTCACAGCACAAATGGAGCTGGAGCAGAAACTCACTTGTCTCCACGAAACTTCTCTGCACCGACTATGCTCCTTCATCTTATTTAAAACACCCTTTTAATTAATAACCATTCCCCCCCTCTAGGACTTGCAAGGGCTTGGAGGGACTCCAGAGCACACCAACAACCCCCTCCTCAGGCTACAGCATCTGCTATCCAAAAACACAGCCAGTGAAGCATGGGGAACCAAGCTGCTGAGCCATCCCACCCCAGCTCACCACTGTCCCCATCCCAGGCAGGCGCCTGTGCTGCCCACGTCTGGCTTTGTCCCCAGGCGTTTGCAGGCACTCCTGGAGCTAGATGGTGATTAGGGATTTAGTTTTGATGTTTAATGATTTATATAATGTTGGCATCACTCCACGCATTACGCTCCAGATTTGCCCTGATTGAATCACAGCATTCATTAGGTACTTTGCTAACAGAATTTCACCAGGCTATTGAAATGGATATAAGGAGTTACCACATCCTACCAGTGAATTAAATCCAGCTCCTGAGATGTCCAAAAACTTAGTCCTGCTTCGTGTGGAAATGTAGCACAGAGATGTCAGACACATTACACAGGTACAGAGGAAAGGACACTGACAGTACTTCACTTATTTGGAAGAGACCAAAAATAAACCCCTCCAAAGTAGTCTCCCCCAAAAGCCCCAGGGAAGCAACTTTGCTGGGGTACATGGAGTAAAACATTGTCTTAAGCAGCAGAAAGAAAAAAGGATACTTCAGCATTCAAAACACACCCCAAAAGTCACTGCTATTGCAAAGCAGGATGAAGATCCAGCAGGCTTTTTCCTTCAAATCTAAAGAAGCTCTACACCTTGAGTGCTGTGTCCAGTTCTGGGTTCCTCAATTCAAGAGAGATGTTGAGGTACTGAAAGGTGTCCAGAGAAGGGCAACGAAGCTGACAAGGGACCTGGAACACAGCCCTGTGAGGAGAGGTTGTGAGGGAGCTGGGGGTGTGCAGCCTGCAGAAGAGGAGGCTCAGGGATGACCTCACTGCTGTCTACACAACTACCTGAAGGGAGGCTGTAGCCAGGTGGGGTTGGGCTCTTCTGGCAGGCAACAAGCAACAGAACAAGGGGACACAATATCAAGCTGTGCCAGGGCAGGTCTAGGCTGGATGTTAGGAGGAAGTTGTTGGCAGAGAGAGTGATTGGCATTGGAATGGGCTGCCCAGGGAGGTGGTGGAGTCACCGTCCCTGGAGGTGCTGAAGAAAAGACTGGATGAGGAACTTAGTGCCATGGTCTGGTTGATTGGATAGGGCTGGGTGCTAGGTTGGACTGGATGGAATTGGAGCTCTCTTCCAACCTGACTGATTCTATGATTCTAACTGTGCTCCTAAGATGAGCAAGATAAGACATACATCACAGAATCATCTCCCCTTCCACGAGCCAGCAGATCATTGCTCCCAGTCTTAGATTCACCTTTTAAAGTCATCAATATTTTGGCACCTTAGGGTACATGCAGCCACCCAGGACTTAGTCTGCCTTAAGGATCTGAGCACCAAGACATGCCAGGCAGCAAATCAAACACAGTCAAGGGCAGATTTCAGGGAGTGATGTTACCTGTCAGGGTGGACCTCCTAAATGGGTCCAGCTCTTCCAGTTACTCTACTGGGGGCTGACTCATCCCTCCCCCCCCGACCCCCCCAGAAAGAAAGAGCATTTCAGCAGTGCCATTGCTTTATTCAGCACACAGCATGTGGCATTCACAGCTCCACTATATCCCAAAGCACCTGAGTCAAACCAGACATTTTCTAGCTGCTGCTTATAAAAATACACCTTGAGGTCCTTGATGGTTTCTTTAAACTTGCCCTTTTTTTTTTTTTTGTTAAAGGAAAAAAGATTTTTCCAGGTTTCTTTATGGTATCAGTTTATAATTTGTGGTTAACACATGGAGAAAAAAATATCATGGGAAGCAGAGTTTTTAGGACCAGTAGAATGCTCATTATTATCATTCAGAGGACAGATGTAGGTGCAGAGAGCAGCAGGAAGGGCAGGGACCAGGGAAGGAAGGAGGTGGCACGAAAGCAAAAGAGCTGTATTATAGTGGTGGTGGCACTGGTAGCCATGGGACAAGCCCCAGTGCCTCTGTAAGAGCCATGGGCAGCCCAAGCAGCCATCAGAATAGCTTATAGAAGGTAGAACATGTTCATCCTCTGCCCTTTATTGACACTTTGTTTCAGACCAGTCACTACATACAGTGTGTGCTTTCCGCAAATGGACCTCGGAGATGTATTTTCATGCCACTATCACCCCAGCACACATCTTGGTGCCATCACTGCCCCCAACTTAGAGCCTGTGCTCAGAATCACAGCAACATGCAGCTTGGCAAAGCCCCTCAGGATCACCAAGTCCAACCCAGAACCCTGCTCTGCAAGATTCACATTAAGCCATAGCCCTAAGCACCACATCCAAACCACCCTGAAACACAGCCAGGCTGGGTGACTCCAGCACCTCCCTGGGCAGCTCATTCCAGTCCCTCACCACTCTCTCCAGGAAAAACTTTTTCCTAATGTCCAATCTAAACCTCCCCAGCCTCCGCTTGAGGCCATTGCCCCTTGTTCTGTCTCCATTTGCCTGTGAGCAGAGCCCAGCAGCAGCCTCTCCACAGCGTCCCTTCAGGTAGTTGTAGACAGCAATGAGGTCTCCCCTCAGCCTCCTCTTCCTCACACTAACCATCCCCAGCTCCCTCAGTTGCTCCTCATAAGATTTATTCTTCAGGCCTTTCCCCAGCTTCGTTGCCCTCCTCTGGACCCACTAAGGCACCACCCTGAGAGCAGGCAGCACCATTCTGCCGCACCAGGGTCTTTGGCAGGTTACAAAACCCAGCAGCCAACCTCCACACCCAGTAAAAAGTGCTGGCAATGGCTGCACCTGGGTCAGCTGCTGGGTTGGAGCATCCCACCCCAGCACCGTCAGGCTGCACCAACACAGCAGCTGGCACAAGAGGCCTATTAGAAGTCAGCTTGTCTGAAAAAATGATCCTCAAACAAAGCCACTGCCTTCCACTGGCTGCAGTCTGGGGTGTGTGTGTTTTTTATGTAGCCATTCAATAAGAGCTTGTGGTGTATTTAACAGCATTTCAGCCTTCCACAGCTCCGTGGGATCAAACAGGAATGCAATGCATCTCCTGGCTGAGGCTCTACCCAGGGAACAGAGGTACCCTGAAGTCACCACTCCTGCCTTTTGCAGCAGTAGGTTTTAATCATATTCCTGTTGCACATCTCCATGCTGGAGCTTAATGTTGTTTCACCACATAAGTCCTCAGGAGGAGAGAGGAAAATACATATCCTTTGCACCTTATCATCCCAAAGCAGGAGCAACAGTTTGCAGTTGAGATCCAGCTCAGACATTCACACAGATCCTTCAACAAGAACAACAAAAGAGTTTGGGGGGGTTTTGTTTGCTTGTTGGGGGTTGGTTTGTGTTTGGTTTTAACTTTTCAAGTCCTAAGCAGTAAGTTTTCAAGGATGGGGCTGAGTAGATTGCCCATCCTGAGGAGGGTGAGCCATGACATGGATGGTGAACATTATGAACCCTCTTTCAGAAAGGAAAGCAAATTGTAGGAGTGCCTGCACCCGGACCCAAAACACCTCCCCCAAGGAGCTGCAGGAGGGATGCAGGCTCCAAAGCAAGGATATAGAAACAGAGACATTAGGAAAGCAAGCAGCAATGCCCATCACCTATGCCTAAAATGTCTTGGATCAGAGCAGAGGAAGGCAGCAGAAACTGTCAGACTGCTCTCAGGTGCTTGCAGAGCAGGTTTGGGATCCCTTTCTGTAGCGCAGCTCCCTGGGTGAATCGCATTGAACCGTACAAAGAGCTCTGAGATCACTGCCAGTCCCCAGGGTCTGCACAAACAAAAGCACTGGCGGGCATGGAAATCCCCAGCAGGTATAAACCACCGTCAGCTTCTGCAGGAGGAACCAGTCCTTCTGAGTTTCCCCGAGGGCTGATCAACTAGTTTCAAGGGATTTAACAAGAGGCAGAAATCAGCTGGCAACTCATTTTGCTGAAAAACAGCTAAGGAGGGGAAGGAAGATGAAATTAAAGAGTGAATTTTCATCACAGCAAAAGGTTAACCATGCAGAGGAAGCTGTAGGGGCTGGTATTAAAGCCACTAATAGATTTAGTGAGGATCTGAAGAAGGAGATGGGTTTGTGAAGTAGACAAACACAGAGCTGACAGAAGTTTGTCAAAGCCAGAAAAGAAGCAAATGTGCAGGAGGAAAAGGCTAGAGAATGTCAAATTAACACCAAACCTGAGAGATGCAAATTAATCAGGGGGAATCAATGGGAGGCCAATGGGATGAGATTTAACAAGGCCAAGTGCAGGGTTCTGCACTTTGGCCACGGCAACCCCAAGCAGCACTACAGGCTGGGGACAGAGTGGCTGAGAGCAGCCAGGAAGAAAGGGACCTGGGGGTACTGGTGGATAGTAGCTGAAGATGAGCCAGCAGTGTGCCCAGGTGGCCAAGAGAGCCAATGGCATCCTGGCCTGGCTCAGGAGCAGTGTGGCCAGCAGGACAAGGGAGGTTATTCTGCCCCTGTACTCAGCACTGGTCAGGCCACACCTTGAGTAATGTGTCCAGTTCTGGGCTCCTCAATTCAAGAGAGATGTTGAGGTGCTGGAAGGTGTCCACAGGAGGGCGACAAAGCTGGTGAGGGGCCTGGAGCACAGCCCTGTGAGGAGAGGCTGAGGGAGCTGGGGGTGTGCAGCCTGGAGAAAATCAGGCTCAGGGCAGAGCTCATTGCTGTCTACAACTACCTGAAGGGAGGCTGTAGCCAGGTGGGATTGGGCTCTTCTGGCAGGCAACCAGCAACAGAACAAGAGGACACAGTCTCAAGTTGTGCCAGGGGAGGTCTAGGCTGGATGTTAGGAGGAAGTTATTGGCAGAGAGAGTGATTGGCATTGGAATGGGCTGCCCAGGGAGGTGGTGGAGTCACCGTCCCTGGAGGTGTTCAAGCAAAGCCTGGCTGAGGCACTTAGTGCCATGGTCTGGTTGACTGGATAGGGCTGGGTGCTAGGTTGGACTGGATGATCTTGGAGGTCTCTTCCAACATGGTCTATTCTATTCTATTCTATTCTATTCTATTCTATTCTATTCTATTCTATTCTATTTTTCACCTGATTCTTAAGTAATTATATTAACTAGGAAGGAGACCAAGAGCATCAGAGTGTCTTGACGCTGCTGTGCAGGCAGCAGCAACCCAGTGAAAGCAAAACACCCAGGGGGATGGAGGGGGAGGCAAAAAAGATGTTAGTTTGCTTAATGAACAGGAGAGGAAATAATAGTATGAAGATTATAACATTGTCAAAACGATGCTGCCTAATCCCAGAGTAGTTTTCACCTCATCTAAAAAAAAAAAAAAAAGAGTATTATTACAGACTTAAAAGGGGCTTCAGAAGAAGGTGGTGAGAGTGATCAAAGGTCTGGGATAAAAACCCTGCTATGTGAGGGAAGAAAAAAAACCAATAATGAGATTATTCATCTTCAAATGGGCATAATAATAGGGCTCATGATGAAAAGCAGGTAAACCAGAGTGATGTAATGAAAATATATCATAGGCTTCCATTCACCTTGTCTCAAAATACAGGAGGAACTCACCATTCAGTGCAAGTATTAACTTGAAACTGATAAAAGGAAATGTGTTGCACAAAGACTATTATTTCTCTGGACTCGTGGCCACAGAGAAACACTGAAATGAGGAATTAAAAAGGGCATCAAAGGGCTGGAAGCTGCAGCAGGCAGAGGGGCACCATGAGAAGAGGCTGAGACCAAGGTGGGGTAAATGACATGGACAGGGGCACTGAGTGCAGCCTCAGCAAGTTTGCTGATGACACCAAGCTGTGTGGTGCAGCAGCCAGGCTGGAGGGCAGGGATCCATCCAGAGGGACCTGGACTGGCTGCAGAGGTGGGCACAAGCCAACCTCAGGAGGTTCGACAAGACAAAGTGCAAGGTCCTGCCTCTGGGTCGAGGCAATCCCAAGCACAAATCCAGGCTGGGCAGTGAGTGGCTGGAGAGCAGCCCTGAGGAGATGGACTTGGGGGTGCTGCTGGACAAGAAGCTCAACATGAGCCAGCAGTGTGCACTTGCAGCCCAGAAAGCCAAGTAAAGCCTGGGCTGCATCAAGAGAAGTGTGGCCAGCAGGGCCAGGGAGGTGATTCTCCCCCTCTACTCTGCCCTGGTGAGACCCCACCTGGAGTACTGCATCCAGTTCTGGAGCCACTGTTACAAGAGGGCTGTGGAGATGCTGGATCATGTCCAGAGAAGGGCCAGGAGGATGCTCAGAGGGCTGCAGCAGCTCTGCTGTGAGCACAGACTGAAAGAGTTGGGGCTGTGCAGGCTGGAGAAGAGGAGGCTTCCAGGTGACCTTCTTATGGCCTTCCAGGATCTGAAGGGGGCTACAAAAAAGCTGGGGAGGGACTTTTTAGGCTCTCAGGGACTGACAGGACTGGGGGGAATGGAGCAAAGCTGGAGGTGGGGAGATTCAGACTGGATGTGAGGAGGAAGTTGTCGAGCATGAGAGTGGTGAGAGGCTGGCATGGGTTGCCCAGGGAGGTGGTTTAGTCCTCATCCCTGGAGGTGTTTAAGGCCAGGCTGGCTGAGGCTGTGGGCAGCCTGCTCTAGGGTAGGGTGTCCCTGCCCATGGCAGGGGGTTGGAACTGGCTGATCCTTGTGGTCCCTTCCAACCCTGACTGATTCTATGATTCCAAATCACTGCCCTGCCAGTGCTTCCAAGCCTCATCCAGAGGAGCAGTTCCCTTTTACCCTGTTTCTTGGGAGAAAGATCCCAAATTTCAGTGTCTCTCCTCACAACCTAACGAGGAACACTGCAGCTTTCTTCTTCAAAGTGAAACTAATTCATTAGCCATCTAATTCTTTACCTGTGCAGCAGGAATAGCTTTCCAAGCATTTTCCTCTCAAATGGAAAGCAAAGGCTTTGTTCTCAGTGTGTTTTTTAATACTCTGTATTTGATTGGGGAACAAAAACATGCTGAAAGTGAACAACATAAAGCATTACAGAAATCATGGGTCATTAAACCTCAGCATAATTGCAGCTCTATAGGATTATTAAGTGAGGACATCACACAGGCAAACCTGGGTGAGGGGTGGAAAGAAAGGGGGAAAAAAAACAGGAATGGGAAAGACTGGGAGCTTGCACACATGGTCAGTCCTGACTGAGCCAACCTCTCTGTGGTCAAAAAGAAGATGCAGTTGTCTAATGCAACATCCCTTCCATGGGATGAACAGGGAAAATGCTCATGGATGCACCTAAAGGCAGAGGGAACAGACTCACAGCAGAAAGTGTGTTGGGCTCCTGTGCTGAGAATGCGCTGGCAGGAACCGGCAGCAGCAGCACCTGCATCGCACCGAGGTCCAACACATCAGTCCTGGCCCTGGCCATGCCATGCTGTGTTTTACTTGTCACTTGTGGCTGTCAGCTCCATGCTGATTGCAAACCATCACATGCAATAAAAAACCAAGTTGGGTTTGCTTGGTTCTCACCACCTGCAAACCTCCAGACTGGATTTCTCTCTCTTTTGCCTTGTTCTCTCGCTGAGTACCAAAGCTAGTGAGTAAAAGCTCATGAATCAGAACAGCTCTGAAGAAACAGCTGGAGCAAGCAGGACCACAGCCCCATGGGTGCTGGCAGGACCCAGCTCTGGAGCTTTAAAGGAGAAAATCATGAAGCAGAGCTAATGCCTCACAGCTAACAGGAAATCCCCTTTTATCACAACCTAATTACGTTAATAATGAAACAGAGACCTTCTCCCACCGAACCCCAAGGCACCCATGCAGCCCACACTGTGCCTAGAGCTAATGGCTCTCAAGTCCATCAGAAAGGATCCCCCCCCCCCAAGAAGGGAAGCTGATCTTTGCAAAGGTCACTGTGTTAATCATCATGCCCTTTCCTAGCAGCAGCTGTCGCTAATTGCCTGTGAAGGAGCTGAAATTAAATTCCTGTTAAACCTCCTCCCAACATTGCTAAAATCCAACATCATCATCATCATCCCCCCACACCACCAGGACTTTGCAGCTGATGGACAAGCTCAGTCCATCTTGGGAGAGATCACAGAATCATGCAGGTTGGCAAAGCCCCTCAGGATCACCAAGTCCAACCTAGAAACCTGCTCTGCAAGATTCACCTTGAACCATAGCCCTAAGCACCACAGCTAAACCACCTTGAAACACATTCAGGCTGGGTGACTCCACCACCTCCCTGGACAGCTCATTCCAGTCCCTCACCACTCTCTCCAGGAAAAACTTTTTCCTAATGTCCAATCTAAACCTCCCCAGCCTCAGCTTGAGGCCATTCCCCCTTGCTCTGTCTCCAATTCCCTATGAGAAGAGCCCAGCAGCAGCCTCTTCACAGTGTCCCTTCAGGTAGTTGTAGACAGCAATGAGGTCTCCCCTCAGCCTCCTCTTCCTCACACTAACCATCCCCAGCTCCCTCAGTTGTTCCTCATAAGATTTATTCTTCAGGCCCTTCCCCAGCTTTGTTGCCCTCCTCTGGACCTGCTCCAGCACCTCCACATCTCTCCTGTGTTGCAGTGCCCAAAACCGAACACAGTACTCAAGGTGTGGCCCCACCAAAGCCAAAGACAAGGGCACAATCAGTAGCAGCAGTGGCAGGTGGAGGAAGCAGTTCCACTTTACAAGTTGTTGGAAAACTTATTGATCAGCAGCAGTAAGTGCTGGGATGTTGTGCTTCTGCATCTCCTTGGAGGGATCGACCCTGGTGCTTCTCCGTGCCGCTGAAGTTACCACCAGGCTCAGATCAGCCGAAAGCCTGGAACAGGGGGAATTTGTTTAATCAATAACATATGCAGCTTTTGGCATGGCTGAGGCTAGGAGAGACATTTACAACAGCAGAATGAAGCATAAATCAGAAAACACATATGGAAAAGTTAGAGTGATGCACTAAGTCAGAGGGATATCAAGGAAATCACAGGAGTTCTGGCTGGAGTCCCTGGCTCTGCTGATGTTAATAGCTGGGAACTTGAGTGCAAGTCAGGTTTGCCTTCTTTTTCCAGAAGGGTAACTCATTTGCAATGCATGTGACTGTACTGGAGTGAAAGGATATTTAGAGAGTTCCCTCTGCTCCACTATCTATGTAAATTGTGCATCCTGGCTACCTGCAGATCCGCAGCAGCCAGCAGAAAACACCTTCCCGATTGTCCCAAAGCCTCGCCGAACCTACAGCTCTGCTGCTGGGGAGAGGCAGATCTGAAAATCACCACCCACTGCTCGTGGGGTGAGCTGCTCTGAATTGCATTTCTCTTTAGAAGTCTTCAATCACTTGCAGAATGCTTCAACTGAAATGCATCCAGAACCTTTTAAAAATTACTCAGCATTAATATTTGAAGCATTTCTCCCCCAGGGTGCAGGGCTTGTAACACGAGCACTTAATGGGGTACATTTCCTGCTCTCCAGAGAAAAACAAGACATTGCCATTAAAGAGCACTCTTACACCGGCCATAAGGGTTGATGCTATCTGAGGGCTCTTGTTTCGTTTTATAGGCTGGGATAATTCCTGGGAAGAAAAAAACCCACACTACTCAAAGGAGTAGGAAGACCCACTTCTCCCTTTTCTCATTCAGCAGCCAGGAACACAGGAGAAAGGGTTATCAGCTAATGCCAACACTCCCTCCCCGCAGACCACACCGGCCTGCTTTAGACTGCAATAAAAGAGACAAGTCCTCCTTCTGTGCCCCTGCAGGGAACACCTCGCTGGAAGCACAAGCAAGATGGAGTTTCCCACTTGCCAGCAACAGCAACCTGCAGCAGTGTTAAACTGTTTCCTATTCAAAACCACAGGGACTAACCCAGAGCTGGGGGGGGACGACACCTTGGTCCCACACCCGACAGCAGCTCAGCTGCCAAGCTGCCAGCCCTGTGCCAGCAGCGGCAGCAGTATTCCAGCAGCCTGTCTCTGCTGAGAGGCACCACAGATGTGATGCCACAGCACAAGGTGGGGGTTGCAGGACATTTCAAGGGTAGAAAATAAACAGCTGGGGGAGGAGGAGGATGCTGACTACAAGGGTGTCCTATTGCTAAGACCTTTGGTTGATTATTAAATGATGCCTGAAAGCCTCTCAACAAGCTGCTGTTGTGAAACGTTTCTGGCGTCTCCTACTCACCCAGCTCCGGGCAGGGTGTCACAAGTGACTGTCGCTAATCCGAAGCCAGCTGTGCCAAGAAGTGCAGCATGCTCCCTGCCACTGTGCTCCTTTTTGGGCAGCACCAACACCCATGCAGCCCCAGGGTCCACCATAGCCAGAGGCTGATCCAGCTGGAAAATAAAACCTCCCTGTTGTAGGCTCAATTTTTGGCCAGATACCACCGAGCTGGTGCTGCAAAGGAAGCACATAGGAACTAGGATGCCCTTTTGGACAACAGCCCAAAGAGAGAGCAGCATAAATGGCTTCTGAAACCATATCCCCAGAGCTTTGGCCTTCTTGCAATGGTAGCTTTACCTAATGGCTTCCAAACAATGCATCCAGCCTTACAGAATGCTGCTTACCACCTCCAACTATAGGTATGCTGCTCTCTGTCTGGGACCACAAGACCGTGGTATTTATGCTTAATTTCACAACTGTTCCTAAAGTGCTGTTTAGTCCTGGCAGAGGACACTTGATGCTTGCTGCGAGCGGAGATGTGCACCTCACGCCTCCCATTCTCCCTCCAACACATCTATTTAAATGCATTTGGGTTCTCAGTGTTTCACACACCGTTACCTTTACTGGTGGCATGTATAAGGGAATGCTAATTGCTATGTGGGCTGCTGGGGCTCAGTTTTCCAGATTTTCCACCCAGAGGGAAGCTACGTTACAGAAAGATTCAATCTGACATGTTTAGGTGCTGCAAGGAGAATGTGAGATGCGCAGGCTGCCTGCTGCCAGGAGAAGAGCTCCTATCTCCTCATGGCAACCCATGACCTGTGCCCAGCAGCATCAAAGCCGATGCAGAGAGTTTGCTACAACTAGACAGATGCATTTTAAGCACCAGCGCAGACATTCATCTGTCCTCACAGGAACATGCACAGGATGTTGAATTAGTTCTTCACAGAGAGAGTGATTGGCATTGGAATGGGCTGCCCAGGGAGGTGGTGGAGTCACCATCCCTGGAGGTGTTCAAGAAAAGCCTGGATGAGGCACTTAGTGCCATGGTCTGGTTGACTGGATAGGGCTGGGTGCTAGGTTGGACTGGATGAGCCTGGAGGTCTCTTCCAACCTGGTTGATTCTATGATTCTAGACTGTCTGGAGACCAGCAGCATCCAGCCATGGCTCTCCCCAGCACTGTCCTGCCATCCAGAGATTGTCAATAAGCTACCCAGAGAGCTGGGTAGGTCCAACATGTAGCCCAGAGAGGTGGTAGATACCCCACCCCTGGAAACATTCAAACTCACAGTGGACTGGGTTCTGAGCAACCTGATCTAGTTGAAGATCTCACTGAGGGAGTGGGGTGGGGGGTGGTGACTAGATAACCTTTAGAAGTCCCTTCCAAAATAAACCATTCTGATTCTGTGATCCCCAGCTGCTTCTCAGGATGAAATCAATCAATCATAAAATCAACCAGGTTGGAAGAGACCTCCAAGATCATCCAGTCCAACCTAGCACCCAGCCCTATCCAGTCAACCAGACCATGGCACTAAGTGCCTCATCCAGTCTCTTCCTGAACACCTCCAGGGACAGCGACTCCACCACCTCCCTGGGCAGCCCATTCCAATGCCAATCACTCTCTCTGCCAACAACTTCCTCCTAACATCCAGCCTAGACCTGCCCTGGCACAACTTGAGACTGTGTCCCCTTCTTCTGTTGCTGCTTGCCTGCAATCAATCAATCAATCAATCAATCAGTCAGTTTTATATCGGGACAGGAAGATTTGCTGAGATACTCTGATCAAGGGCTCAGACACTGTTAAACACGGGGAGGTGTGAGGGGAAGACAAGAGAGCAGGTAGCTGTGGAGGGGTCACAGCTGCTCAGTGAAGGCAGAGGACATACACGACTTTCACACGAAATGAAGCCCAAGCACAGCTGAACAAAGCCACAGCTCGTACTGAAAGAGTTAAACTGCATGAAATCACGGCAGAGGACACCAGTGGGAGTGAGAGAGTGCAGGGCCTGACCCCAGTCTCTGCAGTCTGGCTGCCCCAGGGGCACCAGGTCAAAACCCAGGGAAAATCCCACCACAGGGGAGCAAGGCTTAGTAAGGCATGGCGGGGGGTTGGGGGGTGGGGGGGTGGGGGTGGAATTCAGCTTGATTGCCCCCGATGGAAACTGTCCTTAGAACTTGCAGCATGAGCAGTTAGAGCTCAATTCAAGCCCCTGTTCCTTCTGTACAAAGAGTTTTCCTGTAGCTAGACTGTAGTGCCTGAGAGGCCATTTCGGTACTCCAGGGCATCCAAACAATGCTTGGGAGATGGTCTCTCACCGACCACCCAGGTTGCCAAGCACTAAAAGCTGAGCACATGAAGAAACGTTTAGTGATTGGTTCAGCCTTTGGAGTACCCTTAGGAGGTGTCCGTGAAGCTAAATCACCTGGGCTGAGTTCCCTGTTAATAACTTACCCTGTACCCAGCTTCTCAAAGCTTCCCATGCACAGATCCGCTTCGTTACCCAGGATCACTGCTGTGCCTTGCTGTGAAAAATCTAATCCAATTTTCCTCCTCTTTAGGGATAAAACATCAAGAGAGGGCAGTCAGTCAGTCTGTCAGACACAGGAGCCGTGTGGAAGAAGCGGAGGTAGAGCTGCTCCACCATCTCCAGCGAATGCATGTCCGAAGAGGAGCAATGCAGTGAGTGAGATCCAACAGTGTCATTGGCTGGGAGGAGTGGCTCGAGATACACAGCCTCTTTTGGGGAACTCATCCTTTGGTTTGATGACCATGGGAAAAAACTAAAATGTATAAACTATAAGATCATCACTTTGGACGTAGGTATTTATGAGTGAGAAGCTAATCCTGGAAGAATCCCATGGCTCTGTCCAAAGCCTGGTGAGAGCAGGGACATTCTGGCAGCCTTGGAAAGCTGTACACTGGAAAAAAAGTGATGTATAAAGTTTTCCATAGCAAGCCAGAGCAAGCCTTGCTCATGCAGTGGCATCCAAGGGATTCTGGATGCCACCAGTGTGGGCTGAGTGTTTACTAGCCCCATGTTGGTGCAGACTGGGACAGCCCCAAGCAGAGCCACCCAGTGCTCCGCACTCACTCCTTGGCACCGTGGAGTTTGCCCTGGTACCTAACCTTGGGCACTGCCTGAAAGTGACCAAACCACTTCAAGCACCAACCTGGTGTCAGAAGGCCACAGAGTTGCTGTGCCCAGCAGGACTGGAACAATCCCCTTCTGCCGAATCACCTCTGCTATCCCTGTAGCTTTGGGACCACTCATTTGCCACCCAGCCAGTGCACACTGGTTGCAGCTCATTCCCTGTATGTGCTTTCCCAAAGACAATCCTGGCAGCTCTGTGTGTGTGGCACATCAGCTTTTGGGGCATGATGTTCCTGCAGCCCTTCCCTAGCCCAGATTTGGAAGGTGCTGTGCAGGCAGTTGTGCAAGCACCCAGGAACGGGCAGGCTGTGAGAGCTGAGGCAGCCTTGCACACCTGCAAAGACAAATCAATTCCTTACCACAAGACAGCAGACTATAAAACGAAGCTATGGGAGCACATCACTGCACATGAAGGGAAATGCACTCTGCTGCTAATGCCCATAACTTCCCTGCTGAGAGTAATGGAGATCAACAGGAGGACAGACTGAGAGTTCCAAAGTGTGCACTGCTTTTTGTCTGGGCTTGTGCTGGGCACACCACCTGAAATATGGAATTCTTGAGCTCCTCTTTCTCCCCAGCCCTCAAGCTGATGTGAAATGCCCACGGTTTTATAGTAAGTGTGATTAACCAACAGCATCAATTAGCAGTGCTGTAATGAATTCTCAGAAAGCATCCCTGACTCTTCCTTTGTGTTCCAGTTATACCCCAAGCTACAGCTCAACCGAAAGAACTCCTGTGCTGGGTATCAGATAGTAAATCAGATCAAATGATGCTGGAGATCCTTCCCACCTTTGAAATCATAGAATCAACCAGGTTGGAAGAGATCTCCAAGCTCATCCAGTCCAACCTAGCACCCAGCCCTAGCCAATCAACTAGGCCATGGCACTAAGTGCCCCATCCAGGCTTTGCTTGAACACCTCCAGGGACGGTGACTCCACCACCTCCCTGGGCAGCCCATTCCAATGCCAATCACTCTCTCTGCCAACAACTTCCTCCTAACATCCAGCCTAGGCCTCCCCTGGCACAACTTGAGACTGTGTCCCCTTGTTCTGATGCTGGTTGCCTGCCAGAAGAGACCAACCCCACCTGGCTACAGCCTCCCTTCAGGTAGTTGTAGACAGCAATGAGGTCTGCCCTTAGCCTCCTCTTCTGCAGGCTGCACACCCCCAGCTCCCTCAGCCTCTCCTCATAGGGCTGTGCTCCAGGCCCCTCACCAGCTTCGTTACCCTTGTCTGCACACCTTCCAGCACCTCAACATCTCTCTTGAACTGAGTGGCACAGAAATATGGGTTATTTTTTGGTCACCATCCTACAGGGACCAGCTGATCCTCCAGAGCTAAAAAGGAAGAGCCAGATGATCTTCCAAAGGCAAAGGGAGAGGAGGAAAGCCAGTAAAGCTTCCTGGCCAGGACAGCAATTCCTGGATAGGAGCATCTTTTCTACCTTCCACTCCTTCAGCAAGGAGTAGGCACACATCCTGCTCTTCAAAGGACATCTTGTGCCTGTGAGCAAATTTGTCCAAATCTTTCTGGCTCCAGCCACGGTGGTGTGCTCACAATGCTATTTCCAGATGTGTTTTGTATCCTCCTCAGTCTGGCTGCTGCCTCAAGCCAAGAGCATTATATAAGCTGCAAAGCTTAATTGGATTATTTAGCCCAAATTGTTGGCTGAGAGGCGGAGGGGGGCCAGGGAACTGGCCAGGCAGCCTCGGGAGGTCCTGCGCCACCACCAGCTTGGGGAGGAAAAGGGAAAGAGCAGGAGCCAGCAAATAAAGAGCTGATAAAGCAAGACTGGCTTCCCCATCGCCCTCGGATGTTTTCCCATGCCTCCCATCCGTTCTGCAGAGGGTGCATCAGCTGATGTGTTATTAGAGATGTGTTTTCCTCTTTGCACAGCAATTAGAACCAAGTAAAAGCAACAAGCACTCAGATGACACAAGCAGCTCCTCTTCACACCGACCAGCGCTTCCTGACCTTGCAGCTCCACAGCATGGAATAACACATCCACCAACTTCAGGTTTCCCCACAATAGTATTTTCCCCCCAAACTTTGGCTGTTGCAGCAGTTTTATTTTCCATTTAAGGGCATAATCCTGCTTGTGGGATAACCCATCCCAGAGGATCTTCACAGATGTCATTATTAGGACAAAGTCCTAAAAAAAAAAAAAAGTGTTGCAACTATTCTTGGGAAGAGATCAGGGAAGAGAAGAAAGAGAAGCTGAAGAGTTTCCAAGTGCTGTAGCTATTGGACTGTGCCAGAATGATTTAATTCCTCTTATTTTTAATAAAACCTAGTAGTAAAGTCAGAAATTAACATAAGTCTATAAACTCACACTACACCCTGAGCAGCTCACACTCTACTTTGAGTAGGTTGCCTACTCCATTGCTTCAACAACCAGCACATGCATGATTGAGAGCTACTTAAACCACTGCCATGAGGCCCTGGATGGACTTTGTATGGATTCACTATGAGGAATAACTGTTAAAAAAAACCATCCTGGCACCCTTCTCTGCCACTGCTGACAACATTCCCAATGCTCTCCACCAGGCAAAGTGCCACGGGTAAACTCAACAGATTAAAGCAAGCAGAACAGCAGAGGCAGGGATGTGCTCAGCTCTGCTCGGAACAGCTACACAAACCATGCAAACCACACACAGCACTCAGGGATGGAAGATGCCTCTCACCTGCCCCAGCTCTGGTCCCCAAAGCACCATGCACACCACAACCCCCTGCCCCAGCTCTGGTCCCCAAAGCACCATGCACACCACAACCCCCTGCCCCAGCTCTGGTCCCCAGAGAACCATGCACACCACAACCCCCTGCCCCAGCTCTGGTCCCCAAAGCACCATGCACACCACAACCCCCTGAAACGTGAGGCTGTGAGGCTCTGCTGCCTGCAGCCGTGGTGCAATTCGTTCTGAGCATTGCTGTGAGCAAGAAGCTGTGATTACCCTGCTGTACACAGCAACAGTAAACAGCAGCAGTGACCAAAAAGCTATTTACAGAAGGGCTCTCTGCTCCCATCCCATGATTACTAGTTATGGAAATTTGGGGGGGATGGGGGGGAAAGGCATACAAAGCGATTCCCACGGGGCACAGTGAGCCCTGCAATTTGTGCTGTGCTTGGACTGTGTAAATCAAAACCCAAGCGACGTTTACAGCACCCCAGTTGTTCCTTAAACTTTATTTTTCTTTACTGCGTGCATTTTATGCCCTCGGCAAGCTGCAGCATAAAGCTCTGCGTGTGACTGATGGGAAGCAGAAAGTTGGCACAGCCCAGCTGGGCAAAGCAGCCTCGCCCTCCCTCTCCCCCCCCGCCTCTCCTCACTCCGTTATCTGCATTAAGAGCTTCAACAAATTTGTGTAATACCCAGCATTACAGAAATGGATTTCCAAGCAGAAGAGAGCAGTTGGCAGGATTAAACAAGGAGGGGGGAAAAAAGCACATGCACATAAAAGAGAAAATCAGAGGTCCGCACACGAGCTAATGGAGCAAGCAGACAATCACTGGGCATGCTCCCCGGGCTCGGGCAGCGCTTCCTTCACGGCAGACAGTAAGGTCTCATTATGGGAGAAACGAACACAATAAAGATGAACATTCCACCTTCCCCTGGCTACATTTTAGGTGTTAAGCCAACACAAATTCTCAGGTTATGTTTCAGAAAAAGAGCCACTCGAAAACAAACCCAACAAACCCAAACCCCAACCTGCTGCTGGCAGCGCAGCAAAGCGAAGCGCATCGGAAGGACAAATCCGACATTCCACAAAGGCAGGTGTGAGGATGGATCAGACTTTAGCACAACAGCCCCTCCCGAAAGAGGGTAAATTTACAGCCAGATAAATGTTGTTGCTTGTGTTCCTCCTCCGTTTTGCTTAAGCCCAGGCAGGCAGCAGGAGGAGCGAGCAGCCGCTCCCTGCACCTGAGCGATAGCACACACCTTCCCTGTGCCACGCTGCTCTGCCAGGGCAAGAGGAGATCACTGGAAAGCACTTGGAGGGTGAAGCTACACGGATGCTGCAATTACTGTCATCACAAAATGACCATTCAGTTCCACTTCTCCACCGAGGCAGGACAGTACCAGCCCTCTGCTAACAAACACAGCCTTGTCGGGGCTGCTGGGCACGAAGGCGCCTGACACCAGCCAGCGCCTGCCAAGAGAAGACTGCTGGTAATTTACAGACCTACTTAGCACTGAGCTGGGCCAGGACACTGTAGCATCACTATTTCTAGCTGATAAAGGGCAAGCTCAACCTACCTCCACAGCTTTCACACAACTCCTACAAGCTGAGACATGAAATGGTCTTAATATGGTCTTTGCTGTCTACAACTACCTGAAGGGAGGCTGTAGCCAGGTGAGGTTGGGTTCTTCTGTCAGGCAACCAGCAACAGAAGAAGGGGACACAGTCTCAAGTTGTGCCAAGGGAAGCACAGGCTAGATATTAGGAGAAGTTCTTCCCAGAGAGAGTGATTGGCATTGGAATGGGCTGCCCAGGGAGGTGGTGGAGTCACCGTCCCTGGAGGTGTTCAAGCAAAGCCTGGATGAGGCACTTAGTGCCATGGTCTGGTTGATTGGACAGGGCTGGGTGCTAGGTTGGACTGGGTGATCTTGGAGGCCTCTTCCAACTTAGTTGATTCTATGATTCTAAATCTGCTCTTCAGCACAGGATTATAACTCTGGATCACTGCTGACTTCCCTCCTGCAGCAAGAATATCAGACTGAAGTGAGATCATCTATCTCTTACCAGGATGGGGCAGGGAGCAAAGAAGCAGCATCCTGAATCAGTGAAATCCCAACCTGCTCTGAACTAGACAATCCTTGCAAAAAACATCCCTTGGTCGTTCCCTTAAACCAAGTGGAACTCCCTACAAGTGTTGGAAATGGAGAACAGAGACAGGAGCACATCAGATGCTTAAACACCAAAACCTGTGGCTCTATTCAGCTCTCCTCCTGCAGTTCTGACTTAGCCCCGTGGATGGGAAGGGGATGGATTTGGGGAGGAGACTGTGGTGACAGGAGCTGGAATTGCCCCAGGCAGTGGCAGCACTGCCTGCATAAAGGAACTGAGGGCAGCTTCCAGTCTTGTGCCTCTTGCAACTTCGAGACCACCTTTCTGGATTCAAAATATTTTTAGTTAAGACTACATCTTGAACTATGGTTAGTAATTTTAGCCTTAAAGAGAAAGTATGAAGCAGTCAATCACTTTTAGACCACTATATCTAGGGGGGGGTGTGGGGGAGGAGAAGAAATATTTCTAAAAGAAACCTTTGCTTGGTAAAGTTTTCCTGATGCCTCAACCAAGGCAGGAATAAGCTGAGTGATGTCCTGAGCTGCCACAGAGCTGTGTGTGCTAGTTTGAGCCTAGCTAGAATGTTTTGGTGAGAAGAACTAGATTACAGGCTGTGCAAGAGAAAAACAATGGTGATGTCTACTTCACTCACAGGCTTGCTGAGATGTATAAGAACAAGAATCCAAACATAGACAAAGCACTTCTGCTTGGGAGCTTTGGGCTACGTTTCTCTCCCTAGCCTCTCTGCCGTCTCTCTGATTAATCCGCTTTGCTTCCTAACCCCCTGGTCGATCCTCAATTCTTCCTTGGCACTGGGGTAAGGTTGAGAGGAGTGGGAGAAGGTGGAAGGGCAGTCAGGAGCCCCTCCTGGGGACTCAGGTTTCTGGGAGGGCTGTTGTGTTTCTGTATTACCTCTTACCTTGTAGATCTCTGTATATAACTGTATATAGTGTAAATATCTGCTTGTATATTGAGCTAAGCTGTAAACATAAGCTTCAATATCCAGAGCTGGTTGAGTGTAGCCTGGGTGATTTCTAAAGGGGGGGGGGAAGCAGGGACCACCCAAACCATCACATCTTTTATTTTGGTGCCCAACGTGGGAGTGGCAGCTCCTGAGATGTGTAGGTTTGGCCAAACCCTGCCTGCAAAGTCTAGACAACCTGCTGGCCCCAAATCCTCGGATTCAAGTACTGGAGATAAACTTGGCACCAAGAAGCAGCCATTTCTGTGGATCATAGCTTGAAGCAGAGCTTAGGCTTTTGGGTTGAAGCTGGTTTGCCACATATTTCTCCCACTTCTAACCTCCCCTTGCCTTGCATCTCCATTTTGCATTATTTATCATCAGGTATCACATTCATCTGCATACTTCATGAGGTGCAAAATAAATGATTAGTCATTACAGATTAGACCTTCCCAAACCATCTGTGCCAAGCTCTGCAGCAGTTTTGCTTTGGCCTTCCCCACCCCACCCTAACACTTGAGGGGGACAAAACCAGAAAGATCCTGAGGGGAGAATTGGAAACACAAAGTAAAAGAACCCACATGCTTGCCAGTAGCAAAGGCTTATTATCTGTTGTAGCAAGGAACATGCAGACTATCATCTTTGCTGTAATTTAACCAGGGATACAAACTGCAAGCAGCATTATTTCAAAGACCTTTATTTATTGATTAGAAACAAAGTCCTTATCCTCTTCCTGCTCCCTCCTTGAGTCGTGCTGATTGCACACAATAGAGAGCTATCGCTTAGAGAGCCAATTAAGCCAACTTCTGAAAGGTAATTGAATAGCTGAAATTCTTAGTGCAATATTGTACTGCATTATCTTGATTGCAAGGAAGGAAAACAAAGCAGTCAGAGCAAGGAAAATTAGAGAATGAGGCATTAGCCATAGGTAGTATGGTAGGTGGTACTAAAAAATCCCCTGAGCCCCTTGATTTTCTTGCTGTGTTTACCTCTAACCCTTGCTAGAGGTGTGGGAAGGGAAGCACGATCCTGAGATTGTTTATTTGCTGCACTTGGCAGGGCTTCATGAGGCATCTCCTGAGCTGTTAGAACAGTGGTGGCCATGGCCGCTTCACCACATCCTCCCCTGGGGAGGTACCCAACATTTGGGCATCTCATACTCAATCTAAAGCTTTGATCGAAGCACTTATTGTGGCTGGGGCTGGGAAGATAGCACCTTCTGTACAGCCTGACCTATACCTGATGAAGGAGTTCATACTGTCCTCCAGCAGAGCACTCTACAAACCTTCTCTCTCCTGCCCTCCTGGGTACCTTTAAAAGCACCTGGAGAATTTTGTACCACTTCTGAGATCTCCATACCGTGTTCCAGTTGGGCTAAAGTGGCACCAGGAGTTTGAAACCTGTTGAGAAGGAGGACATCTTGGCTACTGGAATGGGCTGCCCAGGGAGGTGGTGGAGTCGCCGTCCCTGGAGCTGTTCAAGGCAGGACTGGACGTGGCACTTGGTGCCATGGTCTAGCCTTGAGCTCTGTGCTAACGGCTTGGACTTGATGATCTGTGAGGTCTCTTCCAACCTTGGTGATACTGTTCTACATAGCTTCTGTCCCTTTGAAAAAAGCAAGCTTAAATGGAAGGGATTAAAAAAAGGGAGAGGGAACCTGACTGCAAGCCTGCCAATATTCAGAAGTTATATCAAATTGCTCATTTAAATGCAGCAAAAAAACCTCACCTCACAAACTGAGAGCAGAATCTTCAGGAACTTGAAGACATTGGTTGTACGTGGTCAAAACCCACCATCCATTTCCAAGCCACAGCACTTGGGCTATAAAGCATCCAGACAGGCACATAAAAAGGAAGCTTTTTCCCAAGCAGCAAAAAAGAGGCGCCACAAAACATAAAACTCTTCCTCTCTTTCTGCACTGACAGCAGGCTCTGGTGTGATCTACAACCCCTGTCCTCCTGCCCCTTCATCCTCCTGGGTTTCCACAGCAGCAGAATCAATCCACCCAACCCAACTTCTCAGCAAATTAATGACCAAGTGCTGCTTCCCTGGAGCTGCTTTGGCACCGCCTCCCCACGCATGTATTTCTTTTAGCCCTGGAGTTTTGCTGCAGAACATACAGCTGAGGACAAGAGCGTGAGAGGAGATGGCCTGAAATTGCACCAGGGGAGATTCAGGTTGGATACTAAGAACAGTTTCCTCCCTGAAAGAGTTGCCAAGCCCTGGAACAGGCTGCCCAGGGAAGTGGAGGACTCCCCATCCCCAGAAGTATTGAAAAGCTGTGTGGAATCATAGAATCATAGAATCAACCAGGTTGGAAGAGACCTCCAAGCTCATCCAGTCCAACCTAGCACCCAGCCCTATCCAGTCAACCAGACCATGTGGTGCTGAGGGACATGTTTTAAAGGTGACCTGGCAGTGCTGGGCTAATGGCAGCACTGGATGCTCTCTACTGTCTCTTTCAGCCAAAACAATCCTATGATTCTGTGAGTGGGGTGAGATGCTGGAGAGTGGAAGCTTTCTCTGGGTGTCCTCACAGCAGCTACTGAAGCACTCAAGGTCCCACTCTGAGCCTTGCAGACTTTGCAGCCCAGTCCTGCAGACCAACCCAATAAATGTCATCCCTCTACTTGCAGATGTGCCAGCAGAGAAATGCAAACCCATCCTTCTGTAGGCATGGGTTCTGTGTTTGAGGGGCTGCAGGAGTGATGGCCAGAGGGAGGCTTCAAAGGGATTTATGTACCTTGGAGGTTTGGAACCTTTCTGTGCCTTTATTTCCCATCTCTGAAGCGAACTGAGTACTATCCAGACAACTTTATCGAGGTTTGCTTTTCATCAATCCACTTCCATGCCTAGCAGTCCAGTGCCACCACCCTCACCCTGCTGCTCTAGCCTGAACCAAAATCACTACTAACCCCCCAGGAATTTGGCAGTATCACACAACTAACCTCTGAAATAGAGGTGGTACCAATATTTGCCACTGTGCACCAGAAATCCGGCAGTAGCACACACCCTGGAGTGCTGCTGGAGCTTCTGTCTTACTCATTTCTGCCACTCACTCAGTTTGTTTTGCAGTTCCCTTCAATTCCCCATGAACTTTTAAGGACATAATTTAAACAGCTTGAACAATTTTTTTCAAACTTGAATAATCTTTACCTAAAAGAAGCCAGAAGGAAGCCAAGGCACTCCAACACACCCCAAGAGTCCTGGTCCTCAGACAATACTCCATGAAAAGAGAGCTTCAGTTTTGCTTAATTCATCAGCCTGAAAGCTCATCAAATACAGCAGAGCACCAGCCTCTCCCTGCCCTGTCTATACTTGAGACTTGTTCTAGCTTCTCAAAAGCTATTTTCACAATCAAAAAGAAATCTGCAATGATGACATCTAGAAGAGCTCTAAAAGCTGCTCGTCCTCTCTCTGAGAGCTGACATCAACTCACTGGGCAGAGAAGCCAAGGGAAGAACAAGTACCTTATGGAGCAGCCGTTGCGTATAAACATCGGCCCCTGACACAGATGCACTGTGAAGGCAGCTACATCACAGGACCACAGGATGTTAGGGTTGGAAGGGACCTCTGGAGATCTTCAGTCCAACCCCCTGCCACAGCAGGGCCATAGAATCCAGTGCAGGTCACACAGGAAGACATCCAGACAGGGCTTGAAAGTCTGCAGAGAAGGAGACTCCACACCCTCTCTGGGGAGCCTGTGCCAGTGCTCTGGGACCCCTACAGTAGAGATCTTCCTCGTGTTGAGGTGCAACTTCCTGTGCTGTAGTTCACATCCATTGCCCCTTGGCCTATCCCAGGGCACAAGAGAGCAGAGGCTGTCCCTGTCCCTTCCCCTCCTGACGCCCTGCCCTCAGATATTGATAGACATTTAATAGATTCTCTTTCAGTCTTCTCCTCTCCAGACTAACCAGCCCAGGACCCTCAGCTCCTCCTCATCAGGCAGTGCTCCAGTCCCTTCATCAGAACAGCCTTCTGTTGGACTCTCTGCAGTAGATCCCTGACCCTCTTGAACTGAGGAGCCTAGAACTGGATGCAATATTCCAGGTGGGGCCTCAGCAGGGCAGAGGGGAAGGAGAACCTCCCTCCATCTGCTGGCCACACTCTTCTTAATGCACCTCAGGACCCCACTGGCCTTGGCCATAAGGGCGCATTGCTGTCCCACGGAGAACTTGTTGTCCACCAGGACACCCAGGTCCTTCTCCACAGGGTTGCTCTCCAGCAGATCACCTCCTAACTTGTCCTGGTGCAGTTTACTATTCCTTCCTCACACCAATTACAAGCACACTCCAGAAACACCGTTTGTAGGAGACAAACAAGCAAACCAACCCACCCAAGCTTGCAGCAAGGCATTATTTGAGATTCCAGCAAGCTGCTTCACCTTATCATCATTATTTCTGGAGACACATTGTGCTGGTTCTACTCCAGCCACACGTTTGTGTAACCACACAGGTGCAGGGCGAGCGTACAAATCACATCTTGCAAAACAACTGCTGGCAAAGAGCAGGATTTGTGTATTCATTGCTCACCACTCAACGCTTATATACATTTTAATTCCGACCTCAAACGCAATTTGGACCACGGCAGATGTTTCCTGTAGCGTAGCCTTCCTCCACATCAGAGGTAATTCAGTTTCAATGTGGCAGCAATGAAGAAAGGGATTTAAATGTTTTCTACTTATATTCCAAGCTTAATACTGCAGAGGTAGAGATGAGAGAGTACTGAATCAAACAGCTCAGTTTGCCTCACCCAGCCTAAATCTGGACCAGCCCAGCAAACCTGAGCTTCCCTGGCATGCAGGACCCCCCTCTCTGTGACACCAGCCTGTGTCAAACCAGAAATTAAATCATTTTAATGAGGTTCTTCCAGATGCACACTGATGTAACCAAGAGGAGAATATGCCTCTTGTTTTAGGCTGCTTAACTTTCACCAAAAGAAATAAAGGGGCATGCTCTGGAAAACTTTTCCTTCTCTCCCCTTGCCACCCTCAGCAGTTTCCTCCCATTCCTCTGCATTAATAACCAGATCATTATTTCTCCAACAGCAATCAAAACCTTCCATAAGATGAGGTCCAACAGCAATTTTGCACTCACATAGCTGCCCATCCTCAAGAGCCCTGAAATGTTCTCAGCAAGTTGTATGCACAAGGATGGGCTCCTCGCCTCCTAGCAGAACAAGCTGGGATGGGGAGCAGCAGCTGCTCAAACAGGGCACATGCGGTGGAGTAGTTTAAGGGGGGAAGAAATAGTGTAAATAATTGAAATCACAGCAAGCAATGTAGGCAGAGTGGAAGGAAAGAGGAAGGTGGCAGTGAGAGATGGGATAAGGACTTCTGGAAGCCAAACTAAACAAGAGTGCAAGCAGAAATGAATGCACAGCTGCCCTGAGCGCTGTGCCCCGCACCAGCAGACAAAAGAAGTTCTTGACCATTTCTGCACCGTTTGGCAATGCAAATTTTAGCCACCTATGAGCCCCTCTTGCCATTTTTTGACCCTTCCCTCATCTCTGCCAAATCCCTAAGTCTGATGCCAATGACCCCCACGCTCATCCTCAGCACTGCAGCAACTTGCTCACCAAATGATGCTGATGAGTAGATGACTGCCTCACCTACATGGACCACCTAGCCTGTCAAGGTGGAGCTATGTGGAAGGTTTCTCCATGCATCCAGCATGTACAGGGTACCACTAGAGAGGATCCCACTCTCAGCTGAGACTTCTGAGCACCGTGGGGTCACTGAGGTAGCTGCAGAAATGACCACCTTTGGATTGAAAGCTTTAAGACCCAGTGTTCTGGAACAACAGATGAGTGCTTGAAGCTTCAATCCCAGAAGTGAAGTATCTCTCTTGATTCTCACAGATGCTTTGAAGGGCTTAAGGTCATCGTTTTGCCTGACCTTTAACGATTACAGCAATACTTCCTGACCTGCATTTTAGAAGTTATGAACTACAGCCCAGATGGCAGCACTTAGGCTAAGTGATCTGCTGCTGCCTTGACAGCTATCCAGAGATGGGAAATATCTGCCTTTCTCAAGTGACTTGAACAATGCACACACAGAGAGAGCTCTGCAGGCATCCAGAAAAAAAACCACAGCTCCTCTCTGGGTACAATTCACTCAAGCAGGAGATAGCTGATTGTGTTCTGTGCAGGTAAGGCTTGGCACCACTTTGTCACAGTAGAGAGTTGAAGAAGGAGACTTCAACTAGCAGCTGAGCTAACTAGATGCTTCTAACAAGCAGCAAGCAATAAGCTTTCTTAACAAGTGGTTCATTCAAAGGGCACGCAGTGATTTCAAGACCCAGAGAAAACTCCTCATTAGGATCCCCATGGAAGTCAAGAGCGTGTAGAAGTGCTGGTGTTCTTGGAGATCAGAGCTCCCTCTTGCCATACACAGCAATTGATTCATTTCTAGGGGTCAGCTGTCTGACCTCACCAGACTCATCTTGCAGAATACCAGCAGCTGCAGGGCAAAAGCTTGTCCCAAGCATCACTGTTAAAGTTCAGCCCTGCTGCTGGAGTCACAGGACAGACAACTGCAACCAAGAGGTGAAGAAACCTTGATTCTGACTCCTGTATGTAAGCAATTGGCATTTAAGAACTGCTGTTGAAGCAGCAGGTTGCCAAGGTGAAAGGTGACCCCATGTAAGAGATAGAATGTTTCTTAAAGAGCCTTCAGAGGTGATCTGACATATCCTCTTCTCTACACACAACCCTGCTAGGCGAGTGCCTTATGTAGCTATCAGACCCTCTTGCAGGCTGCCCATCCCAAAACTGAGTCCAGTGTGGGAGGGCTGCACTTCATTTGCCTCTATGAATATCTTCCAGTTGGGATAAGCTCATGGTGGTGTGAATGATAAATCTGGTGTCAAGAGCAACTTCCAGTCCACAGAAAACACAGACAGAGCAACTCCTTGGATTTAAGCACAAGATTGGCCTCTGTAACCTCTGAGCCATGTGAAGGGCACTGGAAACCCAAATCCACCTTGGACAGGACAATATTTCCTACTTGACTTCTCATTAAAGGCAAGGAAACTCTTCTTTACTCCCAAACGACTCCTGAACCTTAACTGTACTGCTCTGCCAGCTAGAAAAGATGGGAACCTTGTGGCTCAAGAGGGTCTGCTGGTGAGAAACTACATTTGGGCACTCTCCAAGCAGCACACGATGGAGTCTTTCCCTGACAATGCCTTGCACAGCATTTGTGCTCTGGTGTGCAGAGATGATGCTGACTGCCCATCCTGCTCTGCCAGCTGGAGGATGTCTCCTGGGCAGCCATCTCAGGTGAAGTCCCCAGACCAGGCTCCCATTGTGGGATTCAGAGCCTGGCTCAGCAAAGGACGCTGCAGCTGGCTTAGCCATGCCTCGCTTCACTTAGTGTGAGGCTGGAGAGAAACAGCTCCCTGACAGCTGGTAAATGCAGCTGCCTGCAGCTAATGGGGGAGGACGAAGAACCAGATGCTTCTTAGAAGTGCATTTCTGTCATCCACACCTCCAAACAGCAGATTTCCTCCGACCACGGGGTCATGGAGAACAGAGATCCTGTAACACAGATCTTTGAACGCTGTTAACTGATCCAACCCCATCCAAATGTCATGGTGGCTGTCAAGACAAAACTGTTCCTTTCTCTTCCTGCCATCCTCAACTTCATCCACGGGGCATCCATTAGGTTTAAACACAAAGGCTGCAAAGAGCCTACAACAAGAGCCTCATTAACTGCCTGTGCGACTGGATTTGTTTTGGAGCACAGTGCCATCCCCGGAATGCCAGGCAGAGCTCTTGCTGGGGGAGAAAAATAGATTGAATTAAGAAAATCTCTTACATACCTTAATATTGCAATCAGCTCCTCTGTTAGACTTAAACCAACAGCCCCACTGGCTGTAAAAGGGAAGAAACAAAACCACCTCAGGAAGTCTCCCGAAACACTGGACCAAATGAAAAAAGAGTGAAGGAGGTTTCAAGTCTGCCCTGAAGAAGAATGTGTGTCACAGCTTTAACCCTCTGCAAGGAGAGGGATAAAAGGAAACAGGATAGCAGAGACCAACAAATCCAATTTACTAGGACCAAGCAGGTAGCTAAAAGATAGGTGGTCACTAAGCAGTGATGCTGGTTTGGAATCAGCTAACTTCTGAAACCATCCAGTCAGCCTTAGCATTGGATACACATGAAATTAGTGTCCACGCAAGAATGCTCTCCTGAAAGAACAGGATTTAATGCAGCCAAGATAATTATCTAGATCCTTCTTTATCCCATTAGTGGTTTTCATTCGCATCCTGGAGCACCATAAGCGGATTGTTCAAGAATTATTTGCCCTCTGCCGTTTCAATCCCGATCAGAATTATCTTTATACCTTGGTAGGAAGAAAAGCGATTACATCCCTGCCAGCCTCCCTGCAATGCCCTCTTTTCTGAGGCTCCCTTTAACATTTTTGTTCTACAAGGTGATGAAAAGAATTGGAGAACAATTGTCACGGACCTGGTTTTGCCCTCTCCTCCTCCTTTTGCTTCCCCCACGCGTGTGTTTGGGAGGAGATGCTCTTCCCACCGCATCCTGCAGGAGATGCACCACTGCACCTGCACAGAGATGAAGCTCAGCGAGCCTTCGTCATCAAACTACCCAGGATGGAATCCAAAACTGCTCGCAGCTTCCTTTTGTGCCACGATCCACTAATGAAAGAAGAAGGATGAAACTGTTAAAACCAATTAAACGACTCACTTGCTGCAAGAGGAAGAAGTGGGATTCAGCGCACCGGAGACCCCAGGGGCGTATGCTGAATGTCGTGTTCCCTGCTCTCTAGTAATGTATGTGACTGTGCAAGCTCCGATGGAGATAAAGCCAGCGCCACTCAAACAGCCAACACAATCCCTTGCTTCAAGGCCTAAAACAACAAGAAGACAAAATTCCCCTCCCAGCCATTCTAACTGCCTGCCAGGTCTTGTACTAATGGGAGAATTGTATCTTTTTTCCAGGTATGACAAAGACACAGCTCAAGTGCCCATGGGCACCCACTGGCGAGTAAAGATGCCTGGACGACACAAACCCCATCCCTCCTCCTCCTCCTCACAGAGAGCCAAGGAACAGGTACGCAGCCCTGACCTGGATAGGGCTGCCCATGTTGTTAGCAAAGCTCTGCTTCACGGCTGCCTAACGAGCTCCGTAGGAGAGGTATCTTTATAAACAAGTTATTAAAAGAGGGAGGTGGGACACAATAATAGCAGGTGCCAATTACTCAGCTCCCAGCAGAGGCTTTCCAATTTCTCACCTTCCCCCGAAGCAAGATGTGCCTCTGTATGGCAGCACACTCGCTGGCAAGCCTAACACGCTCCTGGGGCGCCGCTCCTCACCACAAAGCCAGGCTGCTGTGGCGCCGCCGGAGAGGGGCAGCGCATTGCCCCACCGACCCTGCACCGAAGTCCAGACCAGTACGGCGTGAAATTGATTTGGAAAGAGAGCTAACACCGCAGAAAGTAAATACAGTTCTCTTTTCTTTTGACTCCAGAACCTGGCCACTCCTCCTGCCAAGCAGAGCAGCAGATCTGCGAGCTGACTGCGACTGCCAGGTTTGCGTCTCCGCAAATATCTGCTTAGCGTCAGGAACAAAACACCAGCAAGGCTTTTGTTATTTTAAGAGGGCAGCACAGTTTCAGGCAGCAAACGTCTACATTGCGACTGGAGCCGTTGGAGAGATCCCATCCTTTGAGCCAAGCACACCGAGGTAATGATTAATACTACAAAAGTAATCCGAGCCTTTGAAATCATCACTTCCAAAATCAGCAAATAATTACCAAGGCCTTTAGCAATCGATGCCCAAGATAAACACACAATTAAATTAAAAAAAAAGGGGGAAAAAAACCCAATAAAACCCAAAAACAAAGCCAGAAGAAAGTAGTTAATAATTGCTAACCAGCAGCCAGATACACTTCTTCATGGTAACCAAATACTTCCAGTAAATAGATATTTTAGCTCACTGGAGAGGCACTTTCAGAAAGCAATAAATTAATCTAATAAAACAGACAGACAGGGTGGAACCAGACATTAGCACAACACAAACTGATCTATACAGAGCCAACCCACAATCCATGTCCTAATTATGCTCATCCACCACCATTCTGGGTCCTTACCTTCCCCACCCAGGTCAGCTCTTTCGCTCAGGGAAAATACATATTTCATGCAGATTCACTGGCATGACAGCACAGGGAATTTGAGCCACCAAATGACAGAGCCTCTGCTCAGCCAGGATTTGCCTTTCCAGTCCACTCTCTAAACATCTCTCGCTCCTCAAAGTCAGCAAGTTAATCTGCTTTTAAACATGGCTCTAGCTGTGCCTGCAGTTCAGCTGAAGCTCTGTCCGGGGCACTTGGGATGAGCTCTTGCCGCCCAGCAAGTTGCCAGGGCAAGCATCCCCTGGCATGTCCTCACGCTGGAACTGGGAGGGTTTGTCCCAGGGGGCTGTGCCCTGCCTCACCATCACTCCTGGGACCGGGAGGGACTTGGAGTAACTCTTGATACCCAGTGCAAGGACAGCACCACCTCCTCCCCGTGCAGCCTAACTTTTACCAGCTTCTACCCAAAATCATTGCTTGGAGTTATCAAAGCCACACTATTAGGTGAGCATCTGAAAGAGTGCCTCAGATGGCAGAAACTTGAACTGGGCAGGATTAAGAGATGGAAAGGCATGTAGGAAGATGCCCATCCTGGTCATTTTCTGCAACATCAAAGGAAGATGTAAGGGAGGAAAACAAGGGAAATGGAAGACAAAGAGAAAAGATATCAAAGCCATCTCCAGAGAGCGGGTGATGAGAGATGGCATGAAAAAGGAATAGTTAAAACGCGAAAGACAAGATCAAATAAACCCAGAAGATCACAGTCTGGGTGTAGAGATGAGAGGGAGGAGACCACCACACCACTTTCACCAGCATTAACTGAATAATTCATCTGACAGGTTCTTGTCTGTGGCAGTGGTTGAGTCTGTGAGCACCCAACACCATCTAGGTCCATTCATCCACCAGGTAACTCACACAGTCTTCACGTCCAGCACAGGGACATGCCACAGGGACACTGCACAGCAGCTCTGCTCCCCTGAGCAGTTTGGGGAGGAATGCAGCAATTTAGTCCTTGTGCAGAGAACTTTTCCATCTTCTTCTGGAAGAAGTTGTTGTACTGGCAGGGTTAGTGTTGCTATTATGCTCTCAGCAGAAGAGGCTATACAAACATGCAATGCTCTTACACATCTCTGGAGCAGCTCACATCTCAATATTGCAAGTGTTTCTTTGATCGTTTACAGGGGCTTCTGAAGGCTACACCACTTTTGGGGTACCAGAGGCTTCCTGTCTAAGCCATGAGATTCCTTGGAGTAGTGACAGTACACTGAGGACTTGTTGCAGTGTACATACAATCATAGAATCAGCCAGGTTGGAAGAGACCTCCAAGCTCATCCAGCCCAACCTAGCACCCAGCCCTATCCAGTCAGCTAGACCATAGCACTAAGTGCCTCATCCAGGCTTTTGTTGAACACCTCCAGGAATGGTGACTCCACCACCTCCCTGCACAGCCCATTCCAATGCCAATCACTCTCTCTGTGAAGAACCCAACATCCAGCCTATATTTCCCTTGGCACAACTGGAGACTGTGTCCCCTTGTTCTATTGCTGGTTGCCTGGGAGAAGAGACCAACCCCATCTGGCTACAGCCTCCCTTCAGGGAGAAGCTGCAAGTGACAGAGAAGCAGCAAGTGACAAAACAGGGTCTCCAGATGAAACTTTCTTTCCAGAAAGCTCTCACCATCACAGGGAGAGAAGAAACCCCTATGTGCTCTAAGGCAGACTTGAAAATGTAGTCAGAGTGGTGTAAAAACTCCCTGAGGACCAGGTAGTGGTGCTGACAGAAGCCAGTACCATGCTATTCCCCCAGTTCAGCATCCATCCCACTGCCAACTGGTCTTAAAACCACCAGTGCAAGAATTACAGTTACAAGTGAAGGCACAGTGCGATGCAGCAAAGCTCATGATGAAAAATAAAAGACAGGTGGAGATGAATTTTTGTACTGAAGCTTCTTTAAAGCCTAACAATTAACATTTTGGTGCTACTGCTGCCCAATGTCATACAAGCAGAAATGAAAAACATCTTGCTTAAGCATGTCTGGTCACTTAGAAATCCTGATTAACCTTGTTGTGCAAGGCTGTTGTGCAAGAGGGCAGGAATATTCAACTATCAGGGCAGCCAGGGGGGATGATGGAGTTATGGAGCTGCCTCTGTGCATCAGAGGTGTGTCCACGCTAATGCATGGACCGTGCAGACTCGGATGTGACTGGACAGCAGGACAGAAAACAGAAAGGGAAGTGGCCACTGCCACAATTAGCACAGAAAGTTGATTATAAACAAAAATTTCACCTTTCCAGGTTTTTCTTTTTTTGGCTCAAAACCAACCCAAAAGGCACCACTGAATGAAAAGCCCTTGGCACTTCGGTTCAAGAAGGCAGCCAAGAACTGCTTTTCCCTCCACTAAAGACAACAGTCCTTGCCCCCAGTCAGGAAGCTGTTGAGCAGATGTTTGATCAGCAGCCCTTAAGAAACCCCTCCTCCTAACAGCATTAACCTGCCAGCCCCTGCTGAAGCCCTTTCTTTATGTTAATAGTTTCCAGAATCCTTTAATTTGACCAGTGGCTCCTGCACCCATGGCAGCCCTCTTCACCGCCAAGCCTCAACAATTCTCTGGGCTTTGTCTCCCCCCCCTAAATCTGTCAGCATCAGAACTGGCATGATAATGATATGGAAGATCTTTATGTGGAACAAAAAGCTTTGTCTTCAAATACTTAACAGACAGCTATCTCAGCCCCACCTCTGCAAAAGGCTTCCTGCACAGTGCTGGGTAGCTGTGGCTGCCCATGCTCAGCCAGGTGCCCCAGGATGGATAGAGGCAGGAGAAATTGGTGCTCTGGGGACTAGTTTGGGTTCTGTGAACAAGGAGAACACAGATAACCCAAGCCTACTTGCAGCAGCCTGCTAGCAGCCTTGCCCAATCTATCACTAGAGCAATTTCTCCGTCACTTAGCAGGTTTCAAAGCTTTCTAGAGATGTCTGACAGCTTCACTTAAACTAGCCAGCTATAGATGTGTTTTACATTAAACACTAAGTGAATAATCAATGAACATCCAGGATATAAGCACAAATCAATGATTTCTTTTAGATGAATCAAAGGGAATCACAAATGAGAAAGGGTTTTGTTCTGTAACAGATGTAAACCAAGAGAAGTACTTGATGTAATTGGGTGTCTGTATGTTAACCTGCTCTGCCTGCTCCTTTCCTATGCACTGACACAGACCCTGCTGTCACACAAATGCAGTTGTGTTCTCCAAACCCCTGTGACAAGAGATGTCACTGTCTCCAAAGAGCAGATGGGAACTGAGGCGTGAAACCAGCTGACTGACTTTGCTGAGAACGAGAGGGATATGGCATGGCAGGGACCTGAATCAAGTCTGTGCTTCCAGCAACTTCAATTCCATCACACAACTGCAGCTCTCATCGCTGGAGCAGGGAAAGGACGTGGACAAGAGCATGTGCAGGACAAGTCAAGAGCCCAGCTCAGAGACCCAAAGAAACCAGCAAAGAAAGAAAACCAAAAGTACAGGTGACTGCAGGCAATGCAATCTGATAAATGCACATCCTGTCTCTTGCACTCAGGATGAACCTGGTCAAATCACATGCAGGATAATCTGACAAATTTGGCCACCAGTTCCACACAAACACATGCTGAGCACCACACAGGCCAAGTAAAGGCTCTCAGAAAAGCTCTTGCAGATCTTTTTAGTCATCATGCATTTTAATGGCAGATTTCTAAACTCTGTGGTTCCTCAACTGGGTCCCTGCTTGCACCTCCTCAGCCATCAGAAGCACACGCTGGCTCTGCTGCTGGCATCTCCCCTCCTGGTGAATGCTTCCAAGGGTTGCAGTGAAGCGAGCCCAGCTCAGGCCACAGCTTTTATTCACAAAGGTCCAGCTGAAGCCTGTGTCCAAGACCCCAAAGAAACTACAAAAACCTGAAGTCAAGCTGGTGCAGGTCATAGAAAGAAAACGCAGCAGGAACCCCCCTGTGCCACAGGACAGGGCTGGTGTTTGGCAGTATCACAGCTCTGCCTCTGCCGCTTCTAGAGCAGATTAGTGCTTGTGGCTTTTATGCATTATATAAGATAACTTTGTAAACATGCTCAAAGGAACTTCCCTCTGGGACAAAACCTGCTTCCTACAAAGGACACCCTGAGTGAGTGGAGCAACCCACTGTGCACAGCACCAAACAAGCAATGTTTCTTTACAGAGATGCTGCCTGAGCCTGCGCTGCTGCAATGGGCACCAGAACAACGTCCACGCTACAGCCTATGGCACACGATCAACAACACACCAGCAGCCACCAACCCCACCACCTTTGTGAGACCCCACATTCAGACCTAGACCAAGATACCCACCCAGGATGCATGCAGCGAGCCCTTCAAGGAGCTGTGCACGTGCTCTGAAGCTCTTCCACAACACCCAAGGGAAGAAGAGTTCCCAGGAGGTGAGCATCCAGAGCACAGCGCAATCGAAATGGGTGTGCAGGTGTGTGGCTGCTGTGGAAAGAGTAGCTTCCAGCTTTGCAGGCAAATCCACAGACGTGGAGGTGTCTGCAGTCATGTTTTACAGTGGAAACCTGAAGCTGGCTGGCACTAGGTAAGCACAACTCATTAAAATCTGAGGGGGGGAGAAAACTTGCTGGGGGAAGCATGCACAGGCAGTGCTGGTACAGAGCCCACCCTGAGCCACACAGCCGTATGCTGAAGATGCAATCTTGACCTCAAACTGCAGCATTTCCATGTTAGGTGTCTCCTAAAAGGTTCACTCAAAGTTTAGAACTTTCTAGTCAACAAAAAAAACCCTCTGATCTAAACATTTAAACCCCAAATATCCTGCAGCATTGCTGGTTCTAGGGTATGCTGCCAGGGGCAAAAAAGGCAGGGCTGGAAAGATGGTACATGGCTGGTCAGTGAGTCAAGATGAGAACAAACATTATGGATGGGGACAGAACAATTTTCATCTCTGTAAAGAAAAAAAAAATCACAATTTAATTGCAGGTAGGTTTAACCCTTCACCTTCTTCCCTTCTGCATCTCTGACTTATCTAAAGTCTTGAAGGCTTCTCAGTTTTACTGAGCCCTCAGTAAATCCCCACATCAGACACACTAACGCCTGAGCCTGCCCGTGCCTTCCAAAGGCTTGATCCTCCAACTGCAGGTCACCCTCTCCAGTTAAACCCTGCAGGTCCACCTCATGACAGCACATTACAGAAAAGCTTCTTCCAAAGCAGCTCTTGGGTTTTGAAAGTCAAACCATACTTAAATCTCAAATCAGCAAAGAAAGAATGTTAAGCTTTGGCCAAGACACCCACCAGCATGATGTACAGCACATGGTCCCCCTCCCAACCACCTTGTGATGCTGGACATCAGCTGCCCTTGTGCTATTTGAGGCTGCCCTTCTCCTCCTACTCCAGCAGACTATTTCAAACCTCACTTATAATTGGAAAGAGGCAGAGTCTGGTTTTGCAGACCATGAGGTCAAAACTTTACTAATAACCACAGCACTGCAAAACACCGTTAGTGGGTAAACGAACCCTGTCTTGGTCACAGAAAAGCAGCTCTAGAGCTCGTCTGACCTGGTTTGTTTTCTTTCAGCTAATTGTTTTTTCCTCCCAACACAGAGCAGGAAGACAAGCAGGCTCTGTGATGCTTTACAGGTGTTTTAATATCATTTTATTCTCCATCAGAGGCAACGCAGGCACCTTGCAGCCTTACCTAGAATGCAGTGACATGAGGATCAGTAGCAATTGTCTCCAGCTACTCACAGGGGATGGCTGATACTACACAAAGCTTGTCTTTGAAAAATAAGGGGATGGGGATAAAGAAGAGGATCCAGGAATTTAGAGAGTAATCAACTTCAGCTGAAGTGCTTAGAAGGTGAGAAGATCTTAAGCAAAAGCTCCCCTCTCTTTATCAAGAACAAATCACAAAATCTAACATATTTCTTTCTGCAACAGGTTACCAGGACTTCTAGGGCAGGGAGAAGAAACACAGATTTCAGAAGGGCCTCTGAGAGTGCCTCAAGGGACATCCCCATAATGCAGCTAGGGACACAGCGCCTGGACTGAGCCACCTGAAGATGAGTGCACCACTGCTGGGAAGATGACCTCTTGTTCTTTGAGCACAGACTGGCAGAACCTTCCTGAGGAGGGTTCCAGGGGAACCCATCCCAGAGCTGATACCACTCAGTGTTTTCACCCATGACTCAGCTGATGGCAGAGACTGCCACGCTGACTGCCTTTGAAGGCTATGCCAAGCTGAGAGGGACTGCAAGCACGTGGTAGGACAAGATCAGAATTCAAAACAATCCTGACACTTTAGAAGAAGCTGTCTGGAAAAAAAAAAAAAAAAAGAAGGACACAGTTCAACAAGGACAAGCTTGAGGTAAGAATAAATTAACCAGGTAAACATAGGATGAGGAATGAAAAGCAGGAAAAGTTCTGGAGAAGAATCCTGAAGGATCAGTGGGATTAAAAAAAACACAACAAAACATAAACACAAGTCATGGGTGGCAGAAGTGGAAAACAAACACACTGGGACACATGAACAGGATCACTGCATGTAAAAGACCTGAAGTAACCTCTTATTCTTCTGAGCAAAAACAAGGCAGCGACTTCAGCCCTGTACTGCAGGTTGAGCATCACCTTCAGCAAGGATGATGGTCCAGGAACAACTTGTTTGGAGGTGGAGACGAAGATTTGGGGGTGCAGAAGAAGGTTCGGGGTAGAGAGGAAGGTTTGGAGGTGGAGGAGAACAAGAACAAGAACAATGCAGACCACGAGTACATGACCTAAAAAGCTCAAGTGAACCAGCGTGGTTTAATCTACAGTAGCAGGAACAAAGGGGAGACACGGGAGCAACTTTCAAATACCTAACAGGCTCCTGCAAAGAAGAAAGGAAGGAATGTTTCTGCCCGTGCCCAATAATTGGAAAACAAAGAGCAATCGTGAAACAAAAGTGAAGGAAAAAAACATTTCTGCTCAGACCATGAGAAAAATCTAATGGCAGGGCTGCTAAATGTCAAACAGATTGCCCAGGAAGCTCAGGCATCTCTGTCATCGGAGGTCTGTAAGAATGAATGCCCCAAACATCTGTCAGGAAAGGGTTGGTCATCACCAATCCCACATAGGGGCAGGAGATGGGCTCAATGACCTCTCAAGGTCTTCTCCAGCTCTGTACTGAGTAACAGCCTGATACGTAAATGACCATAATAGCCGGAAACCTGCTGTGCTGACACAGCCTGACCCGCATTGCTGGTGACCTGTTGCAGTGATCGCTGTTTGCAAGTGACAATCTGTTGCTGTCAGAGGAAGATGTGCAACCAGGGAAGGTTCTACCGAGAAGCACAGGGACAGCGGTACCTGAGGTTGTTGTTCTGATGCTCGAATGAGCAATGGGGTAAACCACTTGTCAAAAAAATAAACCTGAGTCAAAGGACAACACAGCCCAGACAACTTAGAAACCAGGAGTGTGTGCGCGGAGCCCAGGCAGCAGCACTTCGTTGATTACACTTCGCTTATGGGAGCAAGACACAAGCAAAGCAGCTGCTCAGCAGTAACCACAAGAAGCAGCTCTCGGAGCACTCCTCTGCCCCTGCCCAACTCACCACAGTCCGGCATCTCTATCTGAAAGCACACTTGAAACACTTGGCTGTGCAGACACTTCGTCCGGATTAGCATCCCACCAGCAGAAGCTAACCAAACCACCAGCAGTAACCCTGCTTTACATGCAGCCAAATCTCTGCGGGGAGACAGCTCTGGTAGGATTTAAACCACACTACAAACACAACGGAAGAGCCCTTTGGCTGATGAACGAGGCAGAGGAGACCAAGCAGACGCTTGTCAGACACCTGCAGCTGCCAGAAGACGGCAGGTCCCAGGTGCTCCTGTCTTGGTGCCAGGGAAGGGGACACCTACATGGAATCATGTCATCCTGCCTAGAGGAGCTGAAACAACCTTCTCCATCCACAGAAGCACTGATGCCAGCCTTGCACCATGCCAAGCTGCACCTTGTGATTATGCATGGTGCACCGTGGGACTGCAAAGCCATCAAGTCCCATCTCACACTCAGCAAAAGCTGTTTCTCACCTGTAGCAGAAAGAGATGCTTATATGACAAGTGGGAAGAGACGGTTAAGTGCTGGCTGGATTGCCTCCCTTGAATGACCTCTAAAACTGCAAGAGCTGGAGAAACGGAGTGACTGGCATGGGCTTAAGAGGTTGCACACTCATACCCAAGACAGTGAGTACCAGAATTGTCCTCCAGTTGAGGATAAATCGAGTGAGCAACAGGATAGGGAGAAGCAACTATTATGTTGTCAGGAAAACCCAGCGGCGAGCATCTCTGCACTACCTTTTGGGGAATTCCCCCCAGCCTCGGTAGGACGGGGCCATGCACCCCTGCTTTGCAGCGACCTACTCGGTGCATACCCAGCACTGAAGCTGACAGCCCTCGCACCAGTCCCACAGCCACTTGAGTTACTGGACCCAGTAAGAGCTGTGTGGAGCGCGGGAAGGGCAGGGCTGCTTGGGTCTTCCCTCACCTTCAGTTGGCCCAGATACCCCCAGCCCAAGGCTCCCCCCATTTGCTGGCAGCACCATTACCCACGAGGATTTAACCTGCGTGGTTCCAACCGCCCACGAAGGTTTTTCACTATAACTGTGGGGGTGCAAAGAAAGACATCACTGAAGCGAAGCCCAGCGCAGCCCGACACGGACGACAGCTTGCCCGCCCGCCACCTCGCAGCACGCTCCAGGGGCAAGCAGAGATCCCCAGACCTGGAACCTCCCGCATCTCCTGGCACCCTCTGCAGGGGTACGCCCGCCCCCACGTTCCCACGGGGGCTGGAGGGTACAGGATCCCGCCGGGCTCGGAGCGCAAAGGCTCCAGCAGGATGCTGCCGATTAGAATACCCCCAGCTGCGGCTTCACACCGGACCCCCGGCGTCCAGCCCAGCCCAGCCCGGCCCCACTCCCGGAGCATCCCCAGGCTCGAGCCCCGGCGGCGGAGCTGAGGCGGCCGAGACCCCTTACCTTTGTGCCCGCCGAAGGCGCCGTACCAGGAAAGCGAGAGCAGGGCGCACAGGCAGCCGAGCAGCAGCGTGAGCGCCGTGCCGCTGCGGAGCCTCATCGCCTCCTCGCCGGCGGGGGCGGCCGCATGTCCCGGGCGCGGCGCGGCCTCGGCGGCCCGGGGGCCCCGGGGAGCGGGGAACGGAGCGGAGCGGGGNCGAAGGGGCGGGGCCCAGGGGTGTGGTCAAGGGGCGGGGCGCCAGCGGGCCGAGGGCGCCCCCGTGCGGGGACCTGCTGGGCTGCAGGGCGAGAAGGTGTGGGAGTGAGGGGGCTGGGGTGTGTGTGTACGTATGTGTGTGTTTAGGGGTCTTGGGGGAGCGCACATGTGTGTGTGTATGGGTGTGTGTGCGGGTGTGTGTGCACACGTCTGTGTGTACGTGTGTGTGTACATGCGTATGGGGCGTGTGCACATGTGTGTGTACGTGTGTGTGTACATGTGTGTGTACATGTGTGTGTACATGTGTGTATACGTGTGTATGGGGCGTGTGCACATGTGTGTGTGTGGGGGGGTGTGCACATGTGTGTGTACGTGTGTGTGTACATGTGTGTGTACGTGTGTGTACATGTGTGTGCACACGTGTGTGTACATGTGTGTATACGTGTGTATGGGGCGTGTGCACATGTGTGTGTACGTGTGTGTGTACATGGGTGTGTACGTGTGTGTACATGTGTGTGTACGTGTGTGTGTACATGGGTGTGTACGTGTGTGTACATGTGTGTGTACGTGTGTGTGTACATGGGTGTGTACGTGTGTGTACATGTGTGTGTACGTGTGTGTGTACATGGGTGTGTACGTGTGTGTACATGTGTGTGTACGTGTGTGTGTACATGGGTGTGTACGTGTGTGTACATGTGTGTGTACGTGTGTGTGTACATGGGTGTGTACGTGTGTGTACATGTGTGTGTACGTGTGTGTGTACATGGGTGTGTACGTGTGTGTACATGTGTGTGTACGTGTGTACGGGGGCTGTGCACATGTGTGTGGGGGTGGGTGTGTACGTGTGCGTGTACAGGTGTAGGGGGCGTGCACACATGGGTGTGTGTACATATGTATGGGGGCTGTGCACACATGCGTGTGGGGGTGTGTGTGTACGCGTGCGTGTACATGTGTATGGGGCGTGTGCACAGGTGTGTGTGGGTGTGCGGGTGTTCAGGTGTCTGGGGCGTGTGCACATGTGTGTGTATGGGGGCTGTGCACATGTGTGTGTGTGTGGGTGTGTGCACACGTGTGTGTGTGTACGTGTGTATGGGGGCTGTGCACATGTGTGTGGGGGTGTGTGTGTACGTGTGCGTGTACATGTGTATGGGGCGTGCACACATGGGTGTGTGTACATATGTATGGGGGCTGTGCACACGTGCGTGTGGGGGTGTGTGTGCACACGTGTGTGTGTGTACATGTGTATGGGGGGTGCGCACATGTGTGTGTGTTTGGGGTATAAGGGCATGTACACCTGTACTGGGGCCGTGCACGTATGTGTGTGTGTAGGAGGGTGTGTGTACAGGGGATGCACATGTGCATATGTGTGTGTGTATGAGGTGGGTGAGAGTATTGTGTACTGTGCGTGTTTATGTCTACAGAGGTGTGTGCACCTGTGCACATCCATGGGTTACATACATACATGCACATCTCTGTACATTTGTTCATGCAGATGTCTACATGCACACTTCTGCATGAGCAGGTATTTATGTCTGTATGGGTCTACACATGTGTGTGCATGCATGCACATGCCTCGCTCTATATGTTTGTGTGTATGGGGGGGGTCCATCTGTCTGTGTGGGAGCTGTGTGTATGCACAGGGGAGCACAAACCCCTGTGTGGAAATGGCTCTCCACACCCAGGTGTGCACAGGTGCCTCTGGACAGAGGTGTGAGCTCAGCCCCTACTCACAGGAGCATCCCCATGGCCCCTGCACACAGGGGTGTGCGCAGCCGTGAGGGGGGTCTGCAGGACAAGGCTGAGGCACAGCAGCCCCGGTGGCTGTACGGTGCCATTTCTGCAGAAGCACTTCATCCCGCTTAAGGAAATGGCATCTAATGTTTATTGAGAGAAAATCGATGCCAGATGAATATCACACATGGCAGCTGCTGCCTGGAAGGACGTCATTGCTCTTCCAGAGGACCTGGCATTCAGAGGTTACGACCTCAAGCTGCTTGCCCAGATGAAGGACAAAAGAAATCGGATTTTGAAATTGTTTTGCTTGTGTTTTCTTCAGTTAATGGTCCAGTTTGATTTCATTATAGAGCAGGAGGAGCTGTACAGCAAGACTGGCTTTGGAGCACTGCATTTATGTGCCTCCGCTGCCTGAACTGGCTTCTGTGGTTGCGTGTGAGGTCAAACAGCTCCTGTGCCCCGTATGAGGACAAATAATCCCTCCAGCAAGAGTTATCATCTTTTGATCCCTGCAGCTCTTGTCGTGAGTAAATATTTCTCAGACGTGTAAATATTGTAGGACTGGCTCCCTGCTGTTGGACATGTTTGGATCAATTAGGCAGTAATGTAAAGCAAAGCCGGAGTAGCAGCACAGGCACTGGGTCATGCTCAGTCATAGCCCTGCAGCAGCCTGGGTACAGGGAAGGATATGATGGGGGCCAGATGGGTTTCACGGGCACATCCTGTCCGGGCAGTGCTGCAGTCCACACAGGACTCCTTCTGAAATCCAGCAAACAGGTCTTCAGACCTCTGCCTTAATTCCTTCTGGAATTGCAAGGGATGAAGGGAGCTCAGCACCCAGGAGGAGTGGGTGGAGGGGCCTTGGGGTACTCTGGGCTATCCTTGTCCCTCATTGGAAGTCATACCCGTGCACGAGGTAAACCATGGGTTGCCTGTTTCTGCAGGAGGTGGTCTTGTCTGCCTCTGTCCTTAGCCCTTTCCCTATAAAATAATCCACACTTCCCAAATGGCCTCTCCCAGAGGTGAGAAGACCCGAGACGGGAGTCGGCAGAGGGAGCCCTTTGGCTGGCACCAGAAGTTTCTGCCTTCGCTGCCAGGATCCAGCCAGGAGCTGTGGGACTCCAGCACACAGCTTTGCTCACACCGGGCACATTCCTGAGCAGGGAATCCTGAAAAAAAAAACCCAACCAAAACCCGAGGGAAGCTGGATCAGTGCTTCCTACGCTGAATTTTGCAGGACACTGCCCAAGTGACCATCAGCCATAGGACGTGAATGCCCCCTGGCTCAGAGCAGTCAAGTGCTTGAACACTTGACCAGCTCTGCAGAGAGCAGCCATATGCCCAGGCTCAGACCCCCCAGCCTTATACACCCACTCATCACTCACTCCTCAGGTGCAAATAAAGCCTGAGCCACACCGACAACAGCATTTTCACCATTAAAGCAAAGAAAACAAACTCCAGAAGCTCTGTCCCACTCAGCTCTCTCACTTTCTCACCTTAAACCTACGTGCTAAAGCCAGAAACCGACAGAGGCTTCACAGGAATTGATGGCAAAAACCCTCCAGAGGCAGCAGACACGTAAGAGCTGCTGGTGGGAAAGGCTGTGAAATCCTGCTGCTGTTGAGGGGTGCAGAGAAAGGAGAAGACACATTTTAGTGCATTAGATGGTGGCTGCTTGTTTTCAGATGTGCAAAATGCTCTTACCACTTTGGTATGTGGTGTGTCTGCAGGGGAAGCAAACACAGCAACATTAACAATTTATCCAAGACAATTAATTAGACTCCTTCCTAAGGATAAAGCTTAATCTAATTTCTGCTATTATATTTTGTCTTCATAAAAGTCCAAAGAAATGAATGAGCTTTATCACACCCTCACACGACAAAAACCTTGGGGAAAACGAAGGACTAAAGATTGCCAGTGGAGATCTCAGACCTGCAATGTTGCCTTGCACTCTTGAAGTCCCTCCCTCTTATCATACTTTTGGCTTTTATTCCGTTTTTAACAAGCAAGTTATGAGTCCTTGTGCAGAGCAAAGTTTAAAATTGGAACTGCAGAGGCTCAAAACCCCAGCAGCAAATAAACAGAGGGAAGATGTTTCAAGGTGATCTCACAATCTTTGAACAGCTGATGCCGGCAACACCGAGCATGCTGCAGAAATGAGGCTCTTCCACCAAAAACACTCTGGAAGCAACCCATAGGTCCTGAGGCCATTACAAAAAATTAGGGAACAAAATGGATAGGTCTAAAATGTAATCCAGATTTATAGCTGATTTTATCTAGCTCTCCAAAGAACTTGGTTCTGGAGTCTGGCCCATCTGTAAGCAGGACAGGCTGGGTCCTTCCCTGGGCTGCTATGAGCAAAGAGTGTTTGCTCTTTTTCTCATAAAACAAAGTAACTTTGTTTTCCATCTGCTTTATAGGTCGGTGCATTCAAACATCACCAGGGCTTGTTTCACTCCCCTACAAATGTTTCCAAATGCTCTTTAGCCTAGAGAGATAGAGATCACACCAGGAGGTTTACCTTCAGTGTGTTGACATATTGATGCTTTAATCCAGGGCAAAAGCTACAAGTCAGGTTCTCAAAGCAACCACTCACCGCAGGCAATTGGTGTAGGTTGCAGAAAGTTCCTTCTCACCTTCAGGAACATGAAATCCTTACATATTTGCATGACACACAGAGCACGTTTGTACTTTGGGCTTGCTTTCCCCCCGTTATCCTTATCTGTTCCTCTGCCTCCATTAAAAGCCCGCTCCAGAATTTTCTCACATGACACCAGACGAGCCATGAGCCTGTGTAAACACCTGAGGTGTCAGAGCTAACCTTGAAAAAAACTCAGCCTCAAACATGAGACAGCAAAATCACCCTCTCAGCTTTCCCTTCTGCCTCTGCTTTTGCAGAAGGAAGTTCCTGCCTCAGTGTTTTCACTGGGCTGGAGGAGGATGGAAGCCATCACGGGACTGGGCTGAGTCACCAGCATCTGACCCGAGGCATCTGGAGGATGCTACAGCCCTCCAGAAGCCTCTGGAGGAAGTTTGTGGCACCACAGCAGAATATGGACTGTGGCATCTGCTCTGGCCTGGCAAGCACCTGCCTGCTGTGGCTCTGTGCTGTCCTTCCATCACCACCATCATCCTGCCAGAGACAGTGGCCAAACCTTTTCCTCCTCATCAGCAGCTCTGGGGTAGTGGTGGGGGCTTCAGTCTGGAGCAGTGATCTGAGGAAGAATTCTTCTGGAAAGTCAGTAGTAGCCTTTGTTGTGGTGTGCAAGCAAGGACAAGATTGGACACCCTTCCCCACTTCATCCCACCAAGGTTTTCCTGCAAACATGAAAAGTTTGGACATAAGGAGTATTTCTGTTTGATTGTGCTCTTAGAGCAAGACTCTCTCCAAATATTTTAAAACACTTCCCAGAAGAAAGTGGGTGTAGGGAGAAAGCAGAGCACTGCAGGGATGCTAATTGCTCCTTTTGGAGCCTTTCCTCTGTAACCTTGAATTTTTAAACTTGAACAGCTTTTTTTCCCCATCGCCTTTGCTGTTCCTTTGCTACATCCATCTGTCAAGCTGGCTGCTCAACAGCTCGGGCTGACAAACCACTCTTTGGGCAGGGGTTGCCAGGATGCTATAGGATTCTTAAAGAACCATAAGGAAACATGCCCACAGCCAGTGCTTCATGCTGAGAATGTCAACCCCCGGATCGTCTAGCAAAGAGAGGGGAAAGCATCTCAAGTTAATATATGTGGGAATACAGCGCAGCTTCTCACCCAGCCTCTCCAGAGGGTTGAGAAACTGCCTGGAGGCACATCCTAGGGTTGGGGGACAAGAAGAAAAGCTAGGAGAGGAGGTCTGAGTTGGAGAAGGGCTCAGTGGGAGGAAATCCCCGACCTCGAGGAGGAGGAGTCAAGTTCCTGAGTCACCCCGGTCCCATGATGGGTGAGGTAATCTAGCAGCAGGCTGGTGGAAGCTTTGTTTTCCTTATGTTTTGTCAAAGTTCATGATGTAACAACCAGAACGCTGAGCATGACTCAGCACATACCACCAAGAGAAGGGATATTCCCTCTGGCTTTTAGCTCCTTCCATGTTTGCCAACTGGATTAAAGTTTGCAGAGAAGAAAACACAGATTTCTAGTTTTAATTTGATGCATGTAATTTGGTGATGATTATCAGTATATAAATTAATCTGGAGGCACAATTGGCTTGAAAAGACCTGGTAACCTGAGAACAATCCACCGTGCCACAAAGACCCAGGCAGTGATGGAGAAGAGAATAAAGAATTGGCCTTTTATGAGATGGCAGCAACCTGGTGCCTAAGAAATGAATGTGCTGGGGCTGGGTGCCAAAAGACAAGCATCTGGCTCTGTAAATGAGACCAAGGTGGCTGTTTGGGCCCTCAGAAATAGGACACAAGATGGACATGCTAGAGGAGCCGCTTGGCAAGGCAGATTCAACACAGACAAGAGCGTCCTGTACTGTATGCCCTGAAGCCACTGGTCCCAGTTCTGATTATGTGGAGAGAAAAAAGTAATGCATCAATCTCAAGCTAACATTCTCAGCAATAAGGACACGGATAACAAAGGGACAAAAGGGGTGATGAGTGCAGTATGCCAAACCTCCCATGCTGTAAAAGCTGGTGAATCATTCCCTGCACAGCATCATTCATGTTTAAACCTGAACCTGCTAATGTTTAAACTTTAACTTCTTGTCTCAGGGTGGAATATCTGCCATGTCATACATAGAAATTGAAATTCCTTGGGAAAAAGAAAAAAAAAAGAAGGCCTAAAGGGCAATCCTTTCCACTGTAAATAGTATTTTCCAGAAAAGAAAATCACCGTTTCAAAATTGCCACCTGCCAAAAAATGTACCTCTAGGGAAGGGCCAAGGGTTTCAACATCTATACTTCAGGTCAGGAAATAACCTATCTCTTCGTGATGGAAACTAAAACTTCTCCTTCTCTTGACTGCAGAAGATGATAAATCTGGATGGAGAAAAGCCCTGAGGAGAGGGACTTATGGTGCTGGTGGACAAGAAGCTCAACTTGAGCCAGCAGTGTGCACTTGCAGCCCAGAAAGCCAACCAGAGCCTGGGCTGCATCAGGAGAAGTGTGGCCAGCAGGGCCAGGGAGGTGATTCTCCCCCTCTACTCCACCCTGGTGAGACCCCACCTTGAGTACTACATCCAGTTCTGGAGCCCCCATTACAAGAGGGATGTGGAGATGTTGGAGCGTGTCCAGAGAAGGGCCACGAGGATGCTCAGAGGACTGCAGCAGCTCTGCTGTGAGGAGAGACTGAAAGAGTTGGGGCTCTTCAGTCTGGAGGAGACTCCCAGGTGACCTTCTTGTGGCCTTCCAGGATCTGAAGGAAGCCTACAAAAAAGCTGGGGAGGGACTTTTTAGGTTATCAGGGATTGACAGGACTGGGGGGAATGGAGCAAAGCTGGAGGTGGGGAGAGTCAGACTGGAGGTGGGGAGAGTCAGACTGGAGGTGAGGAGGAAGTTGTTGAGCATGAGAGTGGTGAGAGCCTGGAATGGGTTGCTCAGGGAGGTGGTTGAGGCCCCATCCCTGGAGGTGTTGAAGGCCAGGCTGGATGAGGCTGTGGGCAGCCTGATCTAGGGTAAGGTGTCCCTGCCCATGGCAGGGGGTTTGGAACTGGCTGATCCTTGTGGTCCCTTCCAACCCTGACTGATTCTATAATTCTATGAATAAATCATCACATGGTTTCTCCTAAGTTTTTATTATCTTAAACCAAGAAATATGTCACCAAGAGTCAGAATGGTCAGACCCTCAGGTGAGAGGAAATTAACACCAACAAGGAACCTAATAATCATTGATCCATCTTTATTTAATTACATTTGGATGCACAGATGATGTGTTCTGCCAGCTGGACTCTCCTGTGGCCCGATTAAGAGGCCTGTCAACTGTATCTGATCTGCAAAAAAATATTGCTGCCAACCAACTTGGAAAGCCCCCAGAACATCCTCCTTAATGTCAGTCGTGTTTATACCACTATCCTTATTTTTAGCCCCCTCTTCTGACACACTGGGTTCAGGGAAGAGCACTAGCGGCAGAGTTATTCATTCCTGCCACGCTGAGCATGCAAACCCTTTCGGTGGGTGCTGTCACCCTGGCACGAGCCGGGCAGGCACACGGCTCCCCACCACTGTCACCTGGCCCTGCTTGACCTGATGCAGAGGACAGAGGCGATGAGCAGGACCAGGATGGCTAAGTGCTGTGTGAGCACATTGTCCTGGCTAATGCTGGTGGCTGGTGCCAGGCAGCGATCACAGAATCACAGAATCAACAAGGTAGGAAGAGACCTCTGAGATCATCTAGTCCAACCTATCTCCTAACCCTTCTAATTAACTAAACCATGGCACTAAGTGCCTCATCCAGCCTCCTTTTAAGCATCTCCAGAGATGTTGACTCCACCACCTCCCCAGGCAGCCCATTCCAACACAAATCACTCTTTCCATCAAGAATTCCATAGAATCAAGCAGGTTGGAAGAGATCTCCAGGATCATCCAGTCCAACCTTCTTCCTAATGTCCAGCCTAAACCTGCCCTGGCGCAGTTTGAGACTGTGTCCTCTTGTTCTGTCACTGGTGATGGGACCAGTTCAGCCAGGGGCTGCCGCACGGTGCACGGCAGAGCCGTGGTTTTGTTCCCCACAAAGACCCCCACCGCCGGTGCGTACCGGGAAGGTACCCGACGCTACACTCACTCCCTGCTGCCCAGCCACCGCTGATGCTTTTGGATCACAACAGCGCTTTGCCTCCAAAGCACCTAGCTCTGGCCACAGCCTACGGGTGCCAACCCGGGCACAGGCCCTGTTCGCAGAGAGCCACCAGAGGCATTTGCAGCTCTTCACGGGTTTTCCCGGCTGCAGGAAACGAGCGTATCCTGGAGGAGATGAAAGCCGCAACACGCCCGGGGCGCTGGCAATAGGCGAGACCCCTGCCCGCACCGGGTGGCACCGGGGTCGCCGGCCGGCTGCCAGCGAGGGGGGCCGCGGCCTAGCGCCGCAGCCAGCACGGGGCCTGACCCGGGGCGGGCCGCTGGGAGGCCCCGCCCGACGGCGCTATAAAGCTGCGTCGCCGCGGCCAGCCGCGATCCTCTCTGCAGTTCGCTGCTCGCCGTCTCTCCGCCTGCTCGCCCGGCCCCCGACGGCAATTCGTGCTGCGCCACAGCCATGGCGGCGCTGACGGTGAAAGCCTACCTGCTGGGCAAGGAGGAGGCGGCCCGCGAGATCCGCCGCTTCTCCCTGCCGCGGCCCGCCCGCTACCAGGTCATCCACGACCGCGTCGCCGAGCTCTTCCAGGGGCTGCTGCGGGCCGGGCCGCCGGCTGCCTTCCGCATGCACTACAAGGGTGAGCGGGGCCAGGGGGCATTCTCAGTGGGGCGGGCCGGATCGTCCCTCTCCGTGTCAGGCTCCGAGATCGGTGCCCCAGGGAGCGGGAAGGCCTCAAGGCCGGGCTGTCCCCGTTGCCCCCTCCCCAGCCTGCTTGCAGCACGCCTCCCGCAACACCTGGGCAGGCACCTAATTCTGTGCTTTATCTTGTCTAGATGAAGACGGAGACCTGATAGCGTTTTCCACCGACGAGGAGCTGGAGATGGCGATGCCATACGTGCAGGATGGCGTATTTCGTGTTTACGTCAAAGGTAACGCGGCACAGCCCTGAAGGGCGGTCACAGGCCCCTGGCTCTGCGCAGTGTGCCGGCTGGCAGGCCTCCGAAGCTGGGAGAAGCCAGCCTTTGTCCTTGTCCTCATAGCCCTGGTGTAACCTGCAGCCGTTGGGGGGATGGTAAATAAAGGGCAGGGTAATATAGCTGATCTTGAATCCTCCCTGATGAGGTGGGACAAATCGATCTCACGTCTCCTCTTAGCCATGTCATTTAAGCTGGCCCAGTGCAAGCCACTGTTGTCATGCTGGCACCCTGGAAACGCTGGCCTAGTGCTGGTGTCTTTAGTATTCACAGCACCGCATGAGGAAGCCTTAAACTTAACCATGTTATTGTTCAGTGCATTGTTGCTCTCTAGTTCCTTCTGTACCTGTAACTACCTGCAAAGCTTTATCTGCAGTCCATCTCGTGAGTCACAGGATCAGTGGCTGTTGTTTCCACTCATCTGTTATGCCTTCTGGCATTTCTTCTTCTCTAGAAACATTTTGTTCTTGTAGTGCTTAGGAAGGTAGGATGAGAAGCCAAATGGAGAGTGGAGTACTAATCTAGAATAAAACATGCCAAGAGAGAGTGAAGGATGAGGCATGCTCAGTTTGAGGAGCAAGTATCTTTGAACCCCTTACCCACTTAAGTTCTCTTAGATGCCTCCAGCTTGTTTGGCAGCCAGTGTAAAAATAAACTGACCTAGTAAGTCAATACTGCTCTGACAAGGGCTGTTTGTGCTTCCTTCTCCTCTGCCCGAATTTCCAGCCTTTAAATAGCAACCTTGTTCTCGTTTCCTTCCCTTGATAGAGAAGAAGGAGTGCAAGCGAGAGCACCGCTCGCAGTGCAGCCAGGAGCCTCCCCGTGACATGGTGCACCCCAATGTGATCTGTGATGGCTGTGAAGGACCTGTGGTGGGAGCCAGGTTCAAGTGCACTGTGTGCCCAGACTACGACCTGTGCAGCTCCTGTGAGGGGAAAGGCATCCACAAGGAGCACAACATGGTGATGTTTCAAAGTCCACTGCTACATCCGTTTCAGGTGAGCAAGATCCATGGAGGGGAAGTAAATTTGAGGATTATCTCTGTCATTAAGCCCTAAGTTTGAGTGAGAGTCTGGATGTGAGAAGAGAGTCACATGAACATTACTCTTTCAGTGGTTTCCCCGAGGACGCTGGCTCCGTAAAATGCGCCATGGTGTTCCACCCTTCCCATGGATGCACTGCTGGGGATATCCCGGCCCTGCAGCTCCCTGCCAAAACTCGGAACAAGCCCAGACCACTGCTGCACCCTCCGATCCACCCACTGTGGAAGGTAAGAAGAGATGCCCTGGTAAACAAGGTGGCAGTGGAATCAAACTAGCTGGGGTTCTGTAGTATAGGGCAGAATCTGGGCAGAAGAACAGACATGAAAACCAAAGTAATTTGCCTGGAATAATTATCACCTTTCAGCAGAGTGAGGTTATTCTAAGGCATGCTTGGGCCCGTGCAATCAATCAGGATGCAGAGCGTACACAGAACCAAACCAAGCTGAGCTGTTGGAGTAAGCATGTCACTACCCCAGATCTGCCTTTCAGCATGGCTAATGAGCCTTAACAAAGCTAATGCTGCTGATTTTCAGTTCCAGAGGTAGCTCAGAGTTAGTTTTTGTATTTCTACTGCCTTTGTTGTGTGAAGAGACAGGGAAAGAGCACTGAGATCTCGTGGGGATACTCTCTGTATGTGCTCTTTCTCTTTAGGTGTGTTTGCTAACATAAATTGTTTTTCTAGAAGCTTCTACTAACAGCCAGCCTCAGGACCCCAATGTCACCTTCTTAAAGAATGTTGGGGAGAGTGTTGCAGCTTTTCTGAGCCCCCTGGGTAAGTAACTTAGTTTGTTATCCCAATCCCTGAGACTGGCTTAAAGGCCCTTTTAATGGGAGTAACAGTCAGCTGGTGTGACCAGTACTGGAACTGCCTCATGCTACTAAGCCTCAAAGGCTCAATTTTACTCCTGGTACTAATAATGCTTAGGCATAGAACAGCCACTCAGCACGTGTCCAGAGCCCTCCTTTGGGAGAAGTGAGGAAAGGACATTAGCAAACATGTCACTGCTGTAATACTAAGTGGCAACTCAGGATTCTGCTTGGCTTATGTGGACATGAGTAACTTCTGCCCTGACCTTCTAAATATCTATCTTGTCTGTCTAGAAGATGGCTGCTTGATGCTTACCTACTCTTTGTACAAAGAATGCTTTGCACTTTATTGCCTACATGTTACATGGCAAACTGTAGCAGTACAGGAACCTTGCAGTATTTAGATCACAGCTGATCCATGCTCGGTTAGAACTGTGCTTTGGACAAAAACGTGTAATACTTTCTCCACCTCAAATGCAATTCTAGGTATTGAAGTTGATATTGATGTGGAGCATGGAGGACAGAGAAGCAAAGTGACTCCTGCTGCTCCTAATCAAGAGAAGAGCACTGCTGAATCAAGCAGTAGTACTCCTAACCAGCATGCCCAGACCAAACCAGATTGGAATAGCGCAGATGCTGTGACAGAAGTAACTGGTGTTGCTGAGCAGATACAAGACATGGTGATAGATTCTGTGCCTACACAAATGGAAGAGGACAGCTTCCAGTCCCAGGTAATAATGACAATGATGCTTGATGAGGCTTTATGAAAAGGGAAGAAAATAATTTGGTATGCATTGATTGAATATCAAGATGTCAGATGAAGTGATAGCACATTTGCTGTACACAGTTACAGCAAAGGTGTGGGACTTGTGGATGTAACTATTAAGGGTGGATAGGAGCAAGGTACCAAGGTACAGAAAGAAGCAAGAAGGTAGAGCATGCATCCTACCTGGACAGCACTTGACCACCTGGACCATTTTTCTTTCTGTTTCAGGAACGCAGTGAGTCCAGCACTTCATCAGGGGGTGATGAGGACTGGACCCACCTGTCTTCCAAAGAAGTGGATCCTTCCACAGGTGAACTCCAGTCTCTGCAAATGCCAGACACAGAAGGTCCCAGCTCCCTGGATGTATCCCAGGATACTCCCCAGCCAGGACCTACAGGACTGCGAGAAGCTGCACTCTACCCACATCTCCCACCAGGTATGACAGACTGCAGGTTCCTTACCTGAGAGTAATTTCCACTTGGGAACTGTCAGTTTGCCTAACATAGCAGACATGCTTTTAGAGATGGTAGAAACCAAGGTACAGTAAACTTGTCTGTAGCTTTGTTGGCAGGTGTAGCAGCTCTCTCTGCCTGCTAGACAGTGAGATCATTCTCTCAAATGTGGCCAGCTGAGTCTTAACAAGACTTCTGACTGTAGCCTAGTAGTGCCATTTGAGTGACATAGACAAAGCAGAATCCTAAATCACATCCTTGTTACAGACTCTTCAGGATGGCCTTTTAATGCAAGGTGCAGAGCAGCAAATCCTGTGGCTTGAAGATGGCATTTTCCTGGTTGGAAGGCAGTAACAGTTATACAAGGCCACTTAACTGACATCACTAGCAGAAGCTTACAGCAAGGCCAGCTGAGCCTGAGTCAACAGTTTTCTTAGCTGGTTGTGTCTCTTTCCCAGACATCTCTGTAGCAGAGTTGACTCTTGACTGCCTAGGATTGGTGCCAACCTACCTACTGTGTGATGTTAGAGCATTTGCTGGCTTGTTAATTATGTGGAATAGTTAACTTCTAAACTGTCCTTTTTCTTAACAGAAGCAGACCCTCGCCTCATTGAATCCCTGTCCCAGATGCTCTCCATGGGCTTCTCTGATGAGGGTGGCTGGCTCACTCGACTGCTGCAGACAAAGAACTGCGACATCGGGGCAGCGCTAGATGCCATCCAGTATTCCAAGCAGCCACCTCGCTTGTAGTCCTCTGTGTAACAAGAGCACTTTCCTTATAACTGAAATCAGACAATACAGTACTACTCATTTTTGTTCATCCTCCTGCTAAGGGTTTCTGTCTCATGTTCTAAGTGCTTGTAGAATGGAGTAAAAATAAACATTTCTTCCTGTTGAAGTCTTCCAAGGCTTACTTTCTTTACTGTAACTTGGCTAAGAGCATGAGCCTTCATTGAACAGCTCCCTCTGCAAGGAAGGCAGCCCCGTGCTTTTCATGTAGCCTGATGCACTCTTAGGGCTATGCTTTTGAAGAGAAACCAAGTGTTTTGCTGGCTCTGGAAGAAAGGGTTGTTGCTATGGGAGATCTAAACAAAGAGGTAGTACAGGGAAAAGAGCTGTACTTTAAGTCCCAGTTAATCACAGTATTTAATTGTCCTGGCTTGAAATCCTTCAAGCCTAGGAGCTCTCTAAGCTGACCTACTTCTATCTGAGGAGGTTGCTAGACAGTATGTAACCCTAGTACTTGCCCACTGCAGTCTCTTCCACCCTCATACCCTTCCCCCAAACACAGCCACAAAGCAAGTAAACAGCTTTAATACTGCAGTCCTGTGAGGCTTAAAGCCACCTTCAGTTCAAAATTGTGCCTCAGTACACAACATACCAAACACTTCACAAACAAGAAAGCAAGGCTAAAGGTGGCCAGGAGATCTCAGAGATCATCATCAAACTCATCACCTGTACAGAAGAACTGTTTACAAGAAACTTTGCTGAGCTTTGGCCTGCTGTTACTGTTCACAAAGGTGTTTGCCCTCCTTGTGCACCTTCCGGCAGTGCTCTCTACACCACCAAGTCCTGGCCTCAGCAATTGGTTTTGAGGTTCTTTGAACAATGCATCCCCCTCAGCTGAGCAACTGGTGCTAGGCACCATGGTGCCAGGCAGGTTCGAGTCAAACTGCTGAGTGCTAACACCACACTTCTTAAACTGAAAACTAATGCCTGGAGTTAGAGTTCTTCCAGGCTGCTCTGAGCATCTACTGGCCACATCTGCTGCAGTGGTGCTGTGCAGCCCCAACTTTCCACTGCCCTCCTGTGGTGACAGGGTGGCTCTGGCAGCATGGTCGCTAGAGCTGTCACAAGAGGACAGAAATTTGTCCCACTTGGAGGGCTTGGTACAAGCACTTGGGGTTTGCGTAGTCTCCTTAGGCACTACAGACTCACAGACAGCAGGAACCGCTCTGCCTTCAGAAACTGCATCTCCATCATCTCGATCAGGCACTGCTACCAAACACTTCCTGCGCTGTAAGAAGAGAGTTTGGTCATGAATCCAGCACAGCCAAGCTGCACTGAAGCAAGCAAAGAAAGAGCACTTGAGTCCCTGAAATGTACTGAGGTTCTCACCAGCCCTCTGGGGCAGAGCTGATGCACTGGGTACACCTGTGAACTCTGCACTGTGGCAATGCAGACCAGCAGGTACTCACACTAACCTTAGTGACCACATACTGCACAGTGCACAGGCTTTGCTTGACTAAAACGTTTCAGAGAGAAACTCCCAGCAAAATTTTCCTCTCCTCCTCACTTATTCAAGTAGAAGAGAGGATGAATACTCTTAAAAATCCACAAAGAACACCTTACTGATAGGAAGCATCTTCTACAACTGAAGCACCTCAGCAAATTTTACCTTTTTGGCTTGGCAGGCAAGCTGAAAAACTTCATATTCTTCTGCATGCTCCTGAACATCACTGAGAAGGAAACCCTTCTGGTGTTTCCTGGCAAATAAAACGATTTACAAAGAGGACAGATTAGTTCCACTGTGAATTTCTTTCAAAAATCACCAGAAATGTTTATAAAATGGATGGCTCTATCCATAAAAGAACTTTTATCCCCCAAATACCAAATCTCTGCTCAGCTCAGTCATGCACCACCCCCTGTACTTTGGTCAGCTATCAGAGATGAGCTCCCTCCCACATCTCCAAATGTCACCACTCAGGACAGGAATTACAAAAAGTTATTTTGCACCTTTGCCCCTCCACAGTGTTCTTCCTCCAGGAACAGAACTGCTGCCTTTCTGACGTTGCCTCTTCTTCCTCATCTTCACTGTCCTTGTCTAAATATTTACTCCAGCGACTGACTTCTGCCCTTCCCTCCTACAAAATTAGAGAATTCCTGAAGCCAGCAGAACAGATGGTGCTCATTTCTGGCACTGTTGTGTGTCTGTTGAACCTCAAATCACAAGTAGGTTTAGGTCACGTTCCAGTATTGTGCTGCCAGGGTCAGTATCCTGGTGGAATCACAGAATCAACCAGGTTGGAAGAGACCTCCAGGATCACTGAGTCCAACCTATCACCTAACCCTTCTAATTAACTAAACCATGGCACTAAGTGCCTCATCCAGCCTCCTTTCAAACACCTCCAGGGATGGTGACTCCACCTCTCCAGGCAGCCAATTCCAGTGCCATCACTCTTTCCATGAAGAATTTCTTCCTAATGTCCAGCCTGACACAGCTCTGGCACAGCTTGAGGCTGTGTCCTCTTGTTCTGTCACTGAGTGTCTGGAAGAAGAGACCAGCCTCACCTGGCTACAACTTCCTTTCACGTAGTTGTAGAGAGCAATAAGGTCTCCCTTGAGCCTTCTCTCTTCCAGGCTGAACAACCCCAGCTCCCTCAGCTGCTCCTCGTAGAGAGCAGAGCTTCTCTCTGCTGCAGGCCCTCTGACCATATGCACTGTTTTCTGAACCCACAATAAAGGCACCACTGATTTAATTTTGATTCACCTAGGTCAGCATTTACCTTAGCTTTGGAGGTATCTCACCTGATGTACCAAACTGTCTTCACTTTGGGGTGCTGTATTTTTGCTGTCATTTACCAAGTCTTCTCTGCCCCTAAAACAGAGAATTAAATGAGTTTCTAGAATGCACTTCTGTCCCTTGATTGATGATTTGCAGATCACCAAGTTGCAGCCTGAGGGATGGGATAGAAATCATGGACGGGAACACCAGATAGGTGGCATGTCAGAAAGGAAAGCACCTAGAGAAAAGCAGATGTCAAATGAAGGATTTGCAAGATCTACTGCCCAAATATCTGAGGCAATCTAGTTTGAGGGTAGCTCTCCTTCCTCTTACACAAATACAAAAGCAAGTTTGACTTAAAGCTGCTAATCATGAAATGATAAATTTTCTTTGGTCATAACCTGGGATATAGCAACGTGTCCTTGGGATAACAGCTTAAACCCACTGGTTATATCCCTGGCAACCAAGGAAAAAGAGAAATTACTTCACAATGTTTTGAATTTCATCATGTTTTGAGGGCAGAAAATAGCAACACTTCTTGACAAAGTGAACAAACAATGAGTTTTATTCCCGAAGTTTAACCCTGAAACATTGCCTACACACAGCTATGTTATCTAACCAGCTTTGATTGATTTCTGAAACTAACCTTGAGTAAGGAGGAAGCTGGAGCAGTTCAAGACCAGACAATTTGTAAGCTTTCAGGAATTAAACAAACAGTAAAGTGCTACTCAGATTTTTTTTCCCATGCCAGCAGGAATCACACACAAATCTTTGCACTAAACAAGCCTTTTTATCAACAGCAGCAGTGATCGGATTCATAGCTCGAAACCCCTGAATGCCAACAGTTAAGCGGCAGCAGCTTAGTGTGGAGGATGTTTTGTGAGGCAGCACTGCCTGTCAGTCTGTAAGATTGACGTCTCCACAGACAGCTCATCAAACAAACAGTAAATAAGAAAGATCAATTGTAAAACCCCTTAACAAGACCCAAAACCTACTGCATTTACTTAAATGGGTAAAGGCCTGAATCATAGAATGGTTTAGGTTGGAAGGGACCTCAAGGATCATCCAGCTCCAACCCCCTGCCATAGGCAGGGACACCTCCCACTAGAGCAGGCTGCTCAAGGCCTCATCCAGCCTGGCTTTAAACACCTCCAGGGAGGAAGCATCCACAACCTCCCTGGGCAACCTGTGCCAGTGTCTTACCACCCTCACTGTAAAGAACTTCCTCCTAACATCCAGTCTAAATCTCCCCTCTTCCAGCTTAAACCCATTCCCCCTCGTCCTGACATTACCAGACCGTGTAAATAGTCACTCCCCAGCCTTCCTGTAGGCTCCCTTCAGATACTGGAAAGCCACTCTAAGGTCTCCTCGAAGCCTTCTCTTCTCCAGGCTGAAGAGCCCCAACTCTCTCAGCCTGTCCTCACAGAAGAGCTGCTGCAGCCCTCTGAGCATCTTCATGGCTCTCTTCTGGACCCGCTCCAGCATATCCTTCTTGTGCTGGGGGGTCCAGAACTGCACACAGTACTCCATGTGGGGTCTGACGAGAGAAGAGTAAAGGGGGAGAATCACCTCCCTTGCCCTGCTGGCCACACTTCCCTTGATGCAGCCCAGCACAGGGTTGGCTGTCTGGGCTGCATGTGCACACTGCCGGCTCATGTTGAGCTTTTCATCAACCCAGACCCCCAGGAACATACACTATTGACCAAGTCTCCTTGTCAAAAGAAACACACCAGGACATAACCCAACCACAGCTTGTTCCTGTGAGGAGAGGACAAACCTGGCACACGTTGTAGTTTACAAAGAGGCCAGAAAAGGCTCTTGTGAACTCAAATTAGACAACAGGCTCCTGCTGTGTGAAGAAGCACTACAAATGTAGCGCATGGAACGAAACGAGCAAAGATGAAACACGTTACCAAGACGTCCAGCCAACTGCTTCCTCAGCCTCGCCCTGCAGCAAGTTTAACTTTTGGACATGGTGCCTGCAGTCCCGAGCAGACCCTTGGCCGTAAATCTGCAAAAAACCAATAAAGACAAGGCTCGGGGAGCAGCCAGAAGCAGCAGGAGGTGAGGCTCTAGCCCCAGTGACAGTGAAGTGCGTATCACAGTCAGCACATACGGTTGGCAGTGCGCAGACCTGGGTTAGCTGCCACTGTGGGCTCCCCACTGCCACCCCACAGGGTTCACTACCACCGCTGAGCTGCCCCAGGGCACGGCGCAAGCCTCCACCCCACGCCCGGCCCCTCACCTTCTGCACTGCCTGCCGCTGGCCGCAGATGCAGCAGCTCCACTTCCCGCTCCGCTTGGCCTAGCAGGGCACAGAGAGAGTCAGCCACGTCCCGCAGCCCACCCCTCGGCCCGGCCCGGCCCGCACTCACCTGCTGCACCTGGAAGCGGCGGCAGGAAGAGCAGCGCAGCACCCAGAACGGCGGCGCCAAACCTCCGCCCGCCGCCGCCGCCGCCGCCATGGCAACGCGCGCCGCCCGCCCACGTGACCCCTCCCCGCCAGCCAGCCTCGCGCTCCGGCCGCGGGGCCGCCTGGGCCCGCAGGGGAAGGCTTCCGCTGCGGCTGCGCCCACCCGCGCCCGCCTCGGCCGCCCCTGGGAGGGCGCTGCAGGCGCGGAGCCACCGCCGGAGAAAAAGAAAACAAACCAGAAAGGCACGGGGCGGGGGGGAAATTTCAAAGGGAGGGAGAGATAAAGGGCGAAATAGAGAAAGGAGGAAGAAAGAAAAGAGAGGAAAAAGAAAAACGGAAAACCAGGAAAAAAGTAAAAAGGCAACAAGTAAAAAACAGTAAAAATAACAAGAGAAAGGAGGAAAAAGTTAAAGGCAGGAGGAGAGGAGGGGGGAAATAAAGGCAGGAGGAGAGGAGGGGGGAAATAAAGGCAGGAGGCGAGAAGGGGGGAAAGAAGGGCAGGAGGCGAGGCGAGGGGGAAGAACGGCAGGA
>WAAF01014959.1:477656-557046 GCA_013400475.1 Tricholaema leucomelas | reverse complement strand
CGGAGAGCAGGGACGAGCGAAAGGGAGGAGGAGAGGAGGGGGGAAATAAAGGCAGGAGGAGAGGAGGGGGGAAATAAAGGCAGGAGGGAAAAACAAAGGCAAGAGGGAAAAAAGGCAGGAGGAAAAGAGAAATATATGTAAGAAAGAGGAGAAATAAAAGTATGAAGAAAATGAGAAAGGAAAAAAAAAATTCAGATCCCAGTCCCAGCAGTCTGCTCTTCCAGATTCCTGCCAAGAAAAAGTGAGATTCCATGAGCTTGGAGAAATGCAAGGCAGTCCAGGCAGTCTTTAGGATTCTGGTTCATTTATTGAGTACATGACAGGTAGGACAGACAGACAGTGTAAAATCACAGGTATTATTTGTACTTTTAAAAAATGACAATAAATTACTGGGTAATTAGTAAAAGCAGTTTTACTGATGGCTGCTCTCCAGTGATACAGGGCAGAGGAGGCAGAGAAAAAAAGTAGGTACCAGCTGTGAACACACAAGAGAGAATGGTCACAAGGAGGAATTAACACTGAGTAGCACACTGAGTAGTGTTACATGGGAACATCCAACCACGCGTGTCCTTCCCACCCTTTGTATTCCGAATGCCAGCCAAAAGCTGCAGCTAAACCTTGCCTTCAGTGCAGGGTCTGCTCTTGTCCAGCAACAGCATCTCTCACTGCGGCCTGGCAAGGCAGACACTTGCCTACTGAGATGAATCTATCTGCAGGAACAGCATTAATTCTCCTTCCCTGGAGTGCCAGCCCTCCTACCAGAAGGCTAACTCTTAGTTTCTTCTGGTTTTAAGTGATTTAAAAGAGCAGTTGCTCAGTCTCACAGTTAGTTTGTCTCTAGCTGGAAAGAGATCCAGTCTTACTGAGGTTTCCCAAAATGGGCTGAGGGCAGAGGGCCCCACACTGCTTTGAATTCTTCCTCTTTCGGGAGAAATACCCTTTGATGCGTAGTAGTCTCTAAGAGCATGTCCACTGCTGGACTCTGCACAGGAGATGTTCAGAAAGGACACACTGAGCAGCTGCAGGTGGCACAACACTCCTGCCCATCTTCCTGCCCCAAGGAATTTTTGAGAGCTGACCGATCAGAGGATTCTTAAAGAGCCTTCTAACAATCAGGTCCATCACTAGTTAGTAAAAACAGAGAATCAGCAAGAAATTATAAACGTCTTTTGTGCCAACAGGGAAAGTCCAGCACACCTGTGTGCCACCACCCTGTAAGGCTCAGGCTGACTCACTGACTTCTGATTTAGGAACTTCTTCCTTCCTTATAACCATCATGAGCCCAGTGCCTAACTTAACTCCTGCACTGAAGTCAAGGAGCTTGTGGCTTCCCAGACAAACTAAGCCCAAATGGCTTTCAAATAATGAGGAAAGCAAATTCTAGAAAACCAGGTTTGTCTGAAAACTCCTAAAGGAGAAGGCAAGTGATGATCCACTATGAAAATGGCAAATCACAGCTGAAAGAAACCTGCAGATCTGGGAGATGCCTGTGTTGAGATCTCAGTGGGGCACATCTGCATTACAGCTGCTGAGTCACAGAACAGCACTGAAGAACAAGACTATTTATATGTCAGGGTCCTATAGCACTGGACTATACTGCATTAGCTCTCACACTGGCAGCCAGAGGTGAACATGGTTGAAGCCAGGCTGCACCTGCTGTGCAAGTTACCCAGGAACCTACAGCAAACGAGGGCAGGCAAGGAGCAGTTACTGTCTGAAATAAAACTTCATTAAAATAAAAGATAGCAAAAGGCAGGCATGCATAATTTATGGTGGTAATTCTATATGTCAGGGGCTATTAGGTTCTAATGGCTCTTGAGAATGTAAATCTGTCAGCCAGAGTAGCCAAAGAAGCACCTACACAAACCAGTCACTGTCAGAAGCCCCTCACTGACTGCAATCTATTGTAATTGTGTAGTTACTGGTCTCTGATTAAATAAAGAACCCCAAACACAAAATACCAAACCATCCTGCCATCTGCCACATCACCTCCCTGCTTTATCTCCCAAAGACAATCCCTCCTTTTTTTGCCTTCACCCTGACACGGAGGAAAGTTCATAGTCACTGGATGAACTGAACTGCCTCTCTACTTTCTTCTGATCTTTGATCTTTTGCAGAATGTTGACTTTTTTCTCAAAGTAGTTGACAAGGGCTGTTTCTGTCAGCATGGAAGCTAAGATCTGCTCAAAGGAGATTGACCAGTCAGTATCGATGGTACTACCATACCTGGCAGCTGAACTACTGCCTTCACAACCAACCAGCACCGTATCATCTGCAATGTCCTCACACTGCAGAGACCCTGTGCTGACCATGGAGTAGGAAGACATGGACATATCATCTTTGGTTTCATCATCTGATAGCAGCTGTAATGGAGAGCCTTGTCCTTCCCCTGACCCATCTCCCTGAGTTTGGTTCTCCTGATGTGTTTTTTCAGGCTGAGCATCTCTGCAGGTTTTGTCCTCACGGTCAGCTTGGGGGTGCTGCTCCACTGCTGAATTCTGACTCTGTTCGGATGTTGGTGACTCCTCTTCACTCACAGGGTCTTGGGCGTTGTTTGCTTTGCAGTCCTCTGACTTCCTCACAGGCCTGTTAGAGAATTTTTTTCCAACCTCCCCAATTCGCAGAAGAAGACTGGCAACAGTGGCAATGGCATGGTACAGCTCCTGCTCCACTGGGTCCTCACTGAACATATTGTAAAGGGTCTTGCACAACTCTATGAATTGTTCCTTTGAAAGGTAAAAAAGAAGTAATCATACTTCAGGCTGAAAGAAGTTGACAGTGGAAGACTATCAGACTTACATAGACTAACTATGTAAGGAACCCTTAATGATCGAGTCCAGCACCCTGCTCCTCGCAGACTACCCAAAACAAAACCTAAGATCAAGAGCATTGTCCAGATTCTCCTGGAGATGAAGCAGCAGGCACCACCTTGACTAACTCATTGTTTATCTGCCTCTCTAAGTGGCACCTTCTCGTGTTAATTCAGAACAGCCCAAAGCAGGCAAAATCTTCTCTCTGCCACAGCAGCTAAATGGAGACATAGCTAGGAAGTGACTAGTGGTGGGGTTTTGCTGACAGATCAGCAGAGTACTCACACATTCACATCTGAGAAAACCTACAAGTTTACTTCTCTCCTGCTACTCTTTTGTGGTCAGCCCCTAAGCATTTGCAAGCTGGTTTAAGTAGCAACCATAAAGGAAACTAGAGACAGAAAAGATCACACCAGTCATCAGACTCTCTTTTCTGTAACCACATTCTTCAGTCTCCCTCAAGCAGCTGTAGCTAAAGGCAATGCAAAACCAAAGCCAAATGAGTTTCTCTGGCTGATGGGAAACAAGCTGCTCTGGAGGGAAAACACAGACTGCAGGTCTTACAGGAAAAATTAGTCTGGGAGGCAGAGAGAATTGAGTACATTTGAAAACAAAGCAGTTTGTCCATGCTTGTGGAGTGATTCAACACAAACACACAGAATTAGAGGCTTCTAAAGCTCACCAGACCAGACCAGCTGTCAATCTACAGGTGAAGACTGAGTATGCTGGCAGAATGGCTGCATATAGTGCTGAATTCCCCACTAAGCTGTCAGTCATCTAACTGCAAACCTTCACATTCACTTCTTACCTGACTCATTTTGGGCAGATCTTTAATGGTTTCCTTCTTGGACTCTTTTTCATTGGCCCACATTCTTAAGTAGTATCTATAGTCCTGTGGACTGGTACCTTTCTCCTCTGCAAAGCAAGAACAGGCCACTACTGTCAGGTAGTTAATGGTTTCAGACTTAAAAAGTAAATGGTGTGACAGCAGAAATCAGGCTGGAAGCAGGTTTAATTGACAGCTCAGGCAAGCTGCATTGTTTTCTGCCAGTTTAACTGATTCAGCTCAGTAGAGCAAAAAGCTTAACACTGCATCAACTTGAAACCTCTGTGAGTACCAAACATGATTTACAAACCCTATGATCTCAGGATGTGGAAGAGTCAGAGAAGTAAGTCACAAGAGAGCTTTCTTTCCCAGCTCACATCCCACTTTATCTCTGTCCACAAGGGACACTTTGAAAGGTCCCTCAACACAGCAAAGGATAATGAATTGCTCATAATAGGAGGGACACAAGTCTAGGACATGGTCTATTTATGATGAAATTACCTTTTTCTGGACCATTCTCATTTCTCCTTCCTTTATCTTCTTGGGTTTCTGAAAAAAAAAAATATGGAATGATAGAAGAATGATTACCAGCTGCTTTTCAGTGATAACAACAAATGAAGAATGTAAGACAGCTCATGTATTAATTAAAGTTATACAATAATACACTTAATGGAAGGTATAGCTCATATTCCCACATAATGTTTGGAGGAGTGAAAAGAACAGGATGGAAGCAAAAGGCTGATGGGATGAACTGGACAAAAAGCCACACTGGAAATAGGTTGAAAAGCTGAAGTAGAAGGTAGAACTCTCAAAGAACAGGGTGAACACTTAGGCACTTAGGCAATGTGATGGCTTAAAGACAAAGTTATCTAAACCAAGATGATGTATGGAAAACCCCCAAACCACTACTGAGCACATAAATGTCTAATATCTGCACTCACCATTAGTCACTGAAGTGACAACTTTGGGAGCAATTTGCAGAGTCTAACTCCATGAACTTCACTTCTGGTTCCCTATATTATCACTAGACTATATAGGAAATCTTGGCTCAACTGAAGCTGCTACCTAACCTGGTACCTGGTGTTAGGTGGCCAAGTTAGCCACCTAACACCAAACAGCACAACTACTCCTTGTACCTACTCAGATGATTTTTTTTGACAATTATTACACACATCTGACATACTTTGACCTCCTATTTGACAAACCAGATTCTTAGAGAGTAAATTAATCTACTAACAGTTTCACCATTTAATAGCCTGGATCCTTATACCTTGAAATGAGAAAACTGTGAAGCAGGCACAGGTAACATCTACCCAGGTCAGCAGGTCTAGCATTCCCCTGCCTCTGCTCTGAGCATATTTTCTGCTCACCAATTTCTAGGGTGAGATAAACCTCACTGAAAGCAGCTGTACAAAACCTATTTTGACCAAGGTTGAAACTCAATAGGTGTAGTGAAAGGTATCTAATTGCTTATAGCACTTTACTCATAGTCATTGAGAGAGGAGCAGCAGCAACAACAACTTCAAAGTATTTAAAATAGCACAGTGGTGCTGGCAGATGGTATCAGCATTATGGCCATGCTCAATGCATGCACATAATCCAGGGACTGACCTTGAGACTCACAGTGCAGGCAGAAATCCAGCTCTGAGACAAAAGGAGATACTTGAGCAGCAGAAAGAAGGGTTGAGGGGACAAAATCCCAAATAGAACAGAAGAAACAGACAGACAGACACAAGGAAGGAAACAAAAAGAGACAATGAGACTTGCATGAAAAACCTAAATCATGGTGAGCAACAGGTGCTGGTAAAAGCATGCTGCTCCTCCCCATCAGGATGTGGCTGTGCTTCAGAGCAGGCTCTGGCCTGCAAGAAACAGACACTGGGGAGCTTAAGCTCCCAAAGTCTTTCCCATCATGTCAAACTGGCAATCTTAACATACTGCCACCATGAGACCAAGTCCTGCACATGGATTGATGCTGCAACTCCTGCCTAAACGGAGAGGCAATGGCAGTAGCGCTGCATTACCTTCTGTTGTAACATCCTCTGTGAAGTAACTTGTGGCCTCCAAAGCAGACTCCGTCTCCTCTGGATTCAGAGCTGTATTTACAGAGAAGGAAACGTTAACACCTGTAACTGAATGGCAGTGGCACCCACTTCATGAACAAAAGTCATGAGGCATCCATTTTATTGCATGTCAGAACAGCAGCAGTATACAGAAGCAATCACTCACCGGGAGGCAGATGCAGTTTGTAGAGTACTTTGAGCTTTTCAGTGAGGTCACCATGGTACATCCCACCTGTGAAGAAAACAACCCAAAGGTTAAGAAACATTATACTCAGGATGAAGAATCACCTCCTGATCACAGGCTCAAAGCAGAATGAGTTCACATGTGATGAGACACTGCACAAAGGCCTGTGCAGAAGCACTACAGAAATCCACAGCAAAGCTACATCTTGAGGGTTTGCCACCAATTTCCCAAAATCATAGAATCATAGAATGGTTTAGGTTGGAAGGGACCTCAAGGATCATCCAGCTCCAACCCCCTGCCATAGGCAGGGACACCTCCCACTAGAGCAGGCTGCTCAAGGCCTCATCCAGCCTGGCTTTAAACACCTCCAGGGAGGAAGCATCCACAACCTCCCTGGGCAACCTGTGCCAGTGTCTTACCACCCTCACTGTAAAGAACTTCCTCCTAACATCCAGTCTAAATCTCCCCTCTTCCAGTTTGAGCCCATTCCCCCTCGTCCTGACATGGGAGACTACTTGGCAGCACACAGGCATCTTTTGCTCTGTCCAAGGCAAAGCTGTCACCCTCCCCTCACGACAGTGCAAACACCACCACCTCCTTTCAGTTCTCTGTTTGGAAAAAGGACAGAACTAATTTCTGCAACATTCCAAGATCTCCACTTACTCATCCCTGTCACAAACTCCTTGAAGTTAATGAGAGAATCCCTGTTCTCATCCAGAAGGCGGAACAAGCGCCCTGCCAGCACAGGTGTGTGTGCACCACAGGACCAGGGGGTCAAGCTGATGAAGAGCTCTTTGAACTGCTCCATGTCTATGCGATACTGCTCCAGGTAGGGCAAACTCTGATCCCGACGGGCAGCCGCAGCACGATTGTTCCCCCAGTAACAGCTCATCAGATACTTTGCCTTCAGAGGGAAAGGATTAACAGGTCAGACTGCAGCACATTACAACCATCCAGAGGAGTGGAGATGCTGTTATAGCTCGGGAATAGCACCAAGTAAGCAAAGATGAGGCATTTCTTCTCCCCTATTACTGCCAGCATTGCTTCACTGGATGGAAGAAAGGGAGAGACATGAAGGTCATGGAGAGCACAAGCATAATCTTAAGGGAAAAATACAAAACCCATGATTGCAGGGTTGGATGACAACGCTCAGGCTTTACTGCACAGGGAACATGCAGGTTTAGAACTAAGCCTCCCTTTCTGAGTCCATAGCACAGTGCAGCTCAGTTTGCAGTGGTACATGCAGTTGGGTAACATCACTCTTTGAAGAAGAAATACATTGACGAATAGAGGCAAAGCAGTTCAGTAATTCTGCCACGATCACAGAGCAAGCCAATGGCAAACTCAAAGAATAAAAATGGAGGTAGAGTCAATCCCAACTCCCTCTTCTAAGTGCTGTGTGACATTCCTTTCCACTGACTCCATAATCTCTTTCCTAATAATACAACTGAAATATAGTGAATATATTTTGGCCTTCTTTGGGGGAAGGAAATAAATCAATCAGGCAGTAGCAGAGCCAGTCTTACTGGCATCATGTATAACAGAATGCCATATCTGTTTCTCATAGGCTGGACTAAGAATCAAAACAAAATCACTACTTCCCTTTCAACTTTTTTTTGATATTTGCCCTCCCTCTTCCTCACTCCAGCTTCTTACCTTGAACACTACATAAAGCTCTTCTAGTTCTTCAATGGAGAAACCAATGTCACCAGAAACAGCTCGAACCTACAGTTAGGGAGAAAAGAGAGTGAGAAATTTATTTCCAAGCTTGAAAAATTAAATATGACTCACTGAAAAAAAATACCTGTGTAACAGAGAAGAAAACAAGTGCAAGGAGATACGAGGCAGGACAGGAGGGAGAACCTCACCATTCCAATACCTCCCATTGCTATGGAATGCAGGTCAGGAATTCAAGCAGAAACTGAGCAGCTAGAAAAAAATACTGCGTTCCTTTCCTGCTTGTGCAAAGCTGACTGTGCAGGCAGTGCTGCCTCTCCCTCTTGCTTTTGCCTGCAGACAATTCTGCCTCTCCCTCTTGCTTCTGCCTTCATGTGTTTGACTCAAATGCACTGAAAATAACAGTGAAAGAAAGACATGGGGGAGGTTCTGCACCTAGGACATGGAACAGAAATGCAGTAGATGTGGACACTGGCCTTTGGCCACGAGGCCCTCTGTAGAATTCCCTACTGCACCAGCACACTCTAAATGGCAAGAAAATGATTACCTGCCAGCTGGTAATCATTAGGCAAGTACTAAACCAACAGCACTAAGTAGTGGAGACTACTACAAGACTTGCAAGTGGTTTTTCTCTCTTCTCATGCCAAATATCTCATTCAATCACACCCTAGCACTTCAATACATTCTATTAGATTGACTAAAACCACGTGAAGAAGAAAAGTGCAAGTCCATTATTCCAGCCAGTAAATCCATTTTCTACATGGACTGCAACTCTTTCAGTCACTTAAAGCTGGGTTTGCTACAGCACAAGCTTTCTGGAAGCTGACAGCAAACCATAAATCTGCTAATTGGCAGCTCATTCAATCTGGCAGTCACATACCACACTCTTCTTGGCTGTATCCTCCAGAGACTGGATCACTTTCAGCCTTTGTTTGAAACGCATTTGTTCGATGTCATCTGCCTTCAGGTTGCTAAATTTCTGCAAGAAATGAAGCAGATAGGTGAGCATCATCTCCTAAAGAACAACCTGTGTTCAATTACATAGACTCACAGAATCAGTCAGGTTGGAAGGGACCACAAAGATCAGCCAGTTCCAACCCCCCCGCCATGCCCAGCGACACCCTACCCTAGATCAGCCTGGCCAGAGCCTCATCCAGCCTCCCTGGGCAACCCATTCCAGGCTCTCACCACTCTCATACTGAACAACTTCCTCCTCACATCCAGGCTGAATCTCCCCACCTCCAGCTTTGCTCCATTCCCCCCCAGTTCTGTCATTCCCTGATATCCTAAAAAGTCCCTCCCCAGCTTTTTTGTAGGCCCCTTCAGATACTGGAAGGCCACAAGAAGGTCACCTGGGAGCCTCCTCTTCTGCAGTCTGAAGAGCCCCAACTCCCTCAGTCTGTCCTCACAGGAGAGGTGCTCCAGCCCTCTGATCATCCTCATGGCCCTTCTCTAGACATGCTTCAGCATGTCCACATCCCTCTTTTTGTAGTGGCTCCAGAACTGGATGCAATAGTCCAGGTGGGGTCTCAGCAGAGCAGAGTAGAGAGGGAGAATCACCTCCCTCACCCTGCTGGCTACACTTCTCCTGATGCAGCCCAGGATCTGGTTGGCTCTCCGGGCTGCAGGTGCACACTGCAACACATGTTCTTTAACAAGTGTGCTGTCCCCTCAGAGATGATCTAAAACTCCTAAGAAGCCTTTTATCAGCAGCAAGATGATGAGGAAAAAAAAAAAACCCAACTTGAGCTCTACTCCCTATCAGCCCTGTCCTGAAAGAAAAGTCATTCACAATTCATGAGATACCCAGTATCAGAGGTTTCTGAAGAACAGCAAAACACACCATCTGTCAAGGCTGACAAATACAGGTCCTGTGGCAACAGACAGGTTGCCATTCCTTCCAGTCCTGTTTTTATCTAGGATCCATCCAAGATTCAGCTAGAAACAATGAAGTTAAAAGGCTCTTCTATGGACTAGGCCAGACAAGTGCGGTGAATTTGGTGACATTCTTTTAGAAAAGAAAGAGAGGTGGCAGATTTGAAGAAATAAAATGTCCAGTGAAATGACAACTGCCTGCCTGTAAGCATCTGGAAAGGGGCAGGATGAAAAGCAGGAGATAAAAAGGGAAATGAATTTCCATTCACTGCAGTGCAGGAGGGAAGAGCTGTCACACACCAGCTCTCTGTTGCAACAACACTGGCATCACTCTTGGGTTACCTGCCCATTACTGTAACGTGGATCACAGAACAGGATTCCAGTGCACATGAACTGGGGTATACTTCACAATTTTTATCCTGAATTTCCCTCCCCAACTCCCTATTACTGACAATCCTGAAATACAAGCAAGAATGGAGACTTCCAATTTTTGGCAAAGCAGGAAGAAATCTCTGCTCTGTAAGTTTTCCTTTTAGTCTCCGTAAGTCTTCATTTTAGTCTCCACCGGTGTTGGAGGAACTCCTTCAAATCTACAACTGCCAACAGCATTAAGCTCTACTCATACCAAACAGGTGGATTCATGGCTTGAGTCTGCACTCCTTGAGTGCACCTCAAGCTACAAATGCTGTTCAAATGCTGGCTGCACACAGTAGAAAACTGGCTATTAGTCGAGAAAAAAAATCTTTGGGGCAAAAAACAAGTCAGAACTTCACCTCATAGGATGTTTTGATGAGTTCAAAGATGTCAATTTCAAGTGGTGGTTCATCTCCACTGGTCAATAAGGCATGCAAGTGGGGAATAGGGGGAGAGATGCTCTGCCTGTTAACTACATTGTCCAAGTATCTGTGGGGGAAAAAAGCCAGAACAGATGCAAGACTTCAGGATTAGTGCCCAGGAAAAGAAGTAATATCCAAAACATGTACTTCTCAACTTCTTTGTTATCATTAATCTAAACATGTAGGAAAATTTAACCTTGCTTAGCTAACCTGCAGTGGTACCCTCAATGTATTTGAAGCAAAGCTGATTTTCACCCTATTTTGGGAGTGCCTACTCTTTTTGAAGCAGGCTTCTAGTGATGTGAAAATCTTGCTGAACATATTAGAGTTTCACATTTCAAACAAGAGAATCTTACATTTATTAGACTTGGGAGATATCTGCTTGATGAAGTTTTATTTCTCTAGACAGTGTTCCCTGCCAGGATCTGTTCTTAAATATTAGATCAGAGTTCTTCTGTGCATTTCAAATAAACAACCCTTCTGAGTTCAAATTCAGACTGTGACACAGGAATGCATTATGCAAACAATTCCAGAAATACAGGAAACCTCCACATTTGAGCCAAAACTTAATTTCAGCTGCTGCAGAAAGCAACAGCAAACCTCTCTGGAGCTCAAGTTTCATGCATGACCTGCTATGTAACGGAATTAGGGAGAAAAGATGTAGACTAAAAGGGTGCTATTGCTATTCAGTTATAAACAAGAACAGTGAATAGTACCTGCCCAGAATAGTCATAGCTTCACCTTCATCACAGCACTGCAACAACTTCTCCACGTTGGCATCAAGTATGGCCAATGACACCTGCAAGATGAACTTGATACCCTCATAGAAAAAACAGTCGACAATCACCACGGCACTCTCAAAGGGCATCACGCTGAGAAAGAGAGTGAGAAACCAGGAAAGGGATATGGTAGAAATCACTCCTAGGTCCTGCATCTTCTCTGACAGCAGTGGGAGATACTCTCGTGTGAGTTCTTCAAAAATACCTTGGTCCACCAGTGCACCTGGGGAGACAAACAAAGCCGACGGTAGAACTAAAACTGGTGCTATCATGGTACTACTGCCAGGCTAATCGAGTCTTACAAATAGTGTGAGTCCACTTTCATTTCATACAAGCCTCCTAACAACAGAAATCACACATTTATTTAGATTTGTTCCCTGTTTTCAATAAAAACAGCATGGTTAGTGACTCTTCCTGCCCTGGGGAGCATGCAGAAGCGGAATCTCTCACTGATCTGTGCATCTCTCTGAAAGGAGAGGTGGAGGACCCATGATCTTAGGGTATCTCTATCAGACTTTAAAAGCCCATGAAAAGAGGTACTTTCACTAACCTTTCCTGGGAGCCTATTCCCAGACTTAACACATCAGTTAGATGGGTAAAAAATAACCCAATACTTCTAGTCTCCTTACTGCTAATGATCCCTCCTGCTAGCTCTCCCTTGTTACTACAAGGCAGTACTACTACCTTGGCAGTCTGCAGCTTCACTTCCTACATCTCCAACACACACCTGCAGCTTTAAAGGGGGGGTAGGGTTGTGCTTCATCATCTTTAAAATGCATCACATTTAATTCATCCTGAACAATAAAATGTTCCTGAGGGATGCTGGTGAAACACAGCCTCCAGCATGAGTCTGACAAAGACTTACCCACTACTCTTGTGTTGTAGTAATCCGGTAACATCCGCTCACATAAAGCCACCAGCAGCCAGAAAGCCTCCTCCTCATTGCAATAAAGCAGCAGCACTGAGGTGACAATGTTCATGGCCTGTGAGCCAGCAGAGCCACACGCAGAGATACAGGAGAAAAACAGGCAGATGTTAAAGAAAACAGACTAGCTAAGCTTAGAAAACAGGAATACAGCAAAACTGTCACTAAGAGTCATGTCTATTTCCAACTTTCACTGGTATCTAAGTCCAGAGACGACCTTGAGACAATTTACCTTCCTGTTTCAGTTCCTCTGTCTGTGAGACATTAAATAATATAACTATTTTTTGTCAGGACTCTCAAAGTTTTCACAACCTCTAATACAAGAGCAGTACCTCAAATGAATCTGAATCTCCACTAACTTTTTCCACCCACGAGCATCACAGAATGGTTTAGGTTGGAAGGGACCTCAAAGCTCATCCAGTTCCAACCCCCTGCCATAAGCAGGGTCACCTCCTACTAGAACAGGTTGATCAAGGCCTCATCCAATCTGGCCTTGAACACCTCCAGAGAGGTTGTGGATCACAGAATCACCCAATGTGATCAAAGATCACACTGGGTGATTCTGTGATCCACAACCTCCCTGAGCAATCTGTTCAATTACTTAACTGCTTTTTTTTTTTAACAAAAGCAGGGATTTTTTTTTCTCAATTAGGGAAAGCTCTAGCAGGAAAACAAGTAAATGATTCTCTGTCATCACATCCAACAGAAATATACAAGGTCTATTTAAATGCTGTATCCAAAGGGTAGTTACAAGAAGGTCTATTTAAATGCTGTATCCAAAGGGTAGTTACAAGACCTTGCGACACAACCACTTCTCTCCTCCTCAAGGCATCACGTGGGCAGCATGAAGGAAAAGCTTCAAGTGGAACAAAAAACTACAGAGAAAGTTCAAGTCAATCATGGGCACCGTGTGGGCCTAACAAGTGTAAGACTTGTTTCTTACCTGACAGTACCCAATTGTTGGGTTTCTGAATGCATAAGCTGTTAAGACTCTCCGGAGGGCAGCAATTCCCAGCTCATTCTGGAAGGCAGGATGTTCTGGCATAGAACGGTGCAGATCCCTCTCAATTTCCTCTGTAGCAAGATTGTACTTTCCCATTGACTTTTCCACCAGATCTGCATAGTAACCAGGGTGAGTCACCATCTCGTTCCAGGCCCCTGTAAGGACAAACAAACACTGCTTCACCTCTTGAGCTTTAGAACACAGATTTCATGCCTGCAGTGTCAGAGATGAGGCAGCCAGGAAACACTAAGCGAACTCATCAACTACAAGTAGATGTAAAAGTACAGTAACAAGCTTACTGTTAAATCATCACGTTAGAGTCTAGGCCCCAACACTGGAATGCAGACAAAGGAAGCCAAAAAGCTACCAGGCTCATAAAGAAAGTCACCTCAGGAACACAATCACTATGTTTTTGGCAAAACCACCATGAAGTATCATTAAGGTGGAGATAACTTGTGATCAGTTTCTTCTGAAACAAGCTCAGATTTAAACCTTTTCATTTCAGATGTGCAGAAGGCTTATTCCTGCTAGCTGTCAAAGTATCCAGCACAATATCCTACCTGAGAAAAGGAGCCACAGCTCTCCACGAAGGTTCTCTGGGATTCCTTTTTGCACCAGCTCTCTAGTCTTAGCAGTGCGATACATGCACATCCCTCGCCCGTATTCAAAGAAGTGAATGTTCCAAGACTCTTCCTTCATCTTCTCCTTTGCCTTCACAGGAACAAACATGGCTATTTTAGGAGATTAATGTATTTTTATGTTTGTAGGACAGGGCATTTCTGGATATACTCAGGCCTAAACTCACAAGAGGCATTGTGACATTTAAAGCCTTTCTTTTTCCTGCTGAAGTAAAGGGTTTATGCTCATCTACACTGTTCTGAACCAGTTCATAGAATCAACCAGGTCGGAAGAGACCTCTAAGGTCATCCAGTCCAATCTATCACCCAGCCCTATCCAGTCAACCAGATCATGGCACTAAGTGCCCCATCCAGTCTTTTCTTGAACACCCCCAGGGACGGTGACTCCACCACCTCCTTGGGCAGCCCATTCCAATGTCAACCACTCCCTCTGTGAAGAGCTTCCTCTTAACATTCAGCCTATACTTCCCCCAGCACAACTTGAGGCTGTGTCCTCTTGTCCTGTTGCTGGTTGCCTGGCAGAAGAGCCCAACCCCACCTGGCCACAACCTCCCTTCAGGTAGTTGTAGACAGCAATGCGGTCACCCCTGAGCCTCCTCTTCTCCAGGCTAAACAACCCCAGCTCCCTCAGCCTCTCCTCACAGGGTTCTGAGCTTGCCCAAAGTCAGGTCTTTACAGTGCTAGCAAGGGGTGTACAATGTCATACACCTTGCAAGTCTCTACATAAATGCAAGCAAAACCATGGTCTCAGAGAATTAACTAGCAAGCAGAGAAACCAGTTTTCTGCTTTCTTGATCTGAAGAAAAGCAGTTCTTCAGAAATGTGAATTTACATCCCATAAGAAGCATAGTAATAATTTCTCAGCCTCTAATCAAGTGTCTCGGTACTGATAAAGTAAGCTGACTGTCAGGTTACATCTATGCAGCAGCACCACTGTGATGGGCAGCAGGAGTGACCAGGGATAAAATATATTTTCAGTATTGGAGCAAGAACAGGAAATCTGCAACCTACTGCAAACTATCTAATTAAGTTAGATTTTTATTTACCCCTTTGGGTCCCAAAAGCTCCTCGGAGTTTCTTTTGAAGAGTTTGAGCAGTCCCTGTGAGGCTGTTGGCACTTCTCCAGCACTGAAATTGATAGGTCGATTGCTGAGAGCAGATGTGGGGCTAACTGCAAGCGGACTGCTGGAATGCAGCTCTGGAACCTCCTGAAGAACAAAACATAATACACCTCGGTTCAGGCAGCCTCCCTAACAAAGGACAGCATTTGCTGGTAACAAGCGCTGTTAACACACTGTAAGGGATATTACTCTGAGGAGCTGACAAATGCTGCTCCCAGCTACTTTCTTAGTACCTCGCAAGCAGGATCAGCAGAATTCCACTTCCATTCCCTGTCGCTGCTGCATGGTTTCTTGGATGGTGTTCTCTGCAAGAAGTCAGAGATCCTCTGTACCAAGAAATCTCGGTCTTTCAGATTGGCAAAGAAGAAGGTCATTTTACTTTTAGTGCTGATGGACAGAGGGCTGGGCAAGACACTGGAACTGTCTGCTTTCTCAACTATTGTCACCTACAAGAGCAAGACAAGGGCTGTTTGGATCCGGCAGGTTCCCCATCACCCACAGAGCACTGCACAAGAGCTGGAAAAGACGAGAAGGGTCTGCAGACTTTGTAGACAGCTAAGAAATCCCCACCTCTCTGAGAGGAATGATGAGATGACAGGCCTCCTCGGCCTTGCTGGCAAAGCAGATGTAGTTGTTGGAAACAAACATCTGGCCAGGAATATGCATCTTGTTGAACGGTGTCCACAAGGTACAGTCTGTATGTCCGTCCAGGCATTCATCCTTGGGCAGCCGGAAAGTGGCACGGTAGCACTCATTTTTGGCTCGAGCATCCAGGTCTCTGGGGAAAAGTAAAAAGAAACTCCCAGAGTTGTTTTCTCACTTAGAAAACCCCACCCAACAGTAATAGTAAGTGTTCATCACAATCTTCAAACTGTGCTGTGTATTAGTATTAATTTCTCTGAGGTTCCACTCCTTATCTGACTCCCCTTTCAGCCAAGGTATGTCCTGCAGTATGAGACTAGACATGCAGCTGCATGTCCAGTTCTGGGCCCCTCAATTTAAGGACATTATAATGCTTGAATGTGTCCAGAGAAGGGCAACGAGGCTGGGGAGAGGCCTCGAGCACAAGCCCTACGAGGAGAGGCTGAGGGAGCTGGGATTGTTTAGCCTGGAGAAGAGGAGGCTCAGGGCAGACCTTATTGCTGTCTACAACTACCTGAGGGGTGGTTGTAGCCAGGAGGAGGTTGCTCTCTTCTCTCAGGCAGCCAGCACCAGAACAAGAGGACACAGCCTCAAGCTGAGCCAGGGGAAATTTAGGCTCGAGGTGAGGAGAAAGTTCTTCACTGAGAGAGTCATTGGCATTGGAATGGGCTGCCCAGGGAGGTGATGGAGTCGCTGTCCCTGGAGCTGTTCAAGGCAGGATTGGATGTGGCACTTGGTGCCATGGTCTAGCCTTGAGCTCTGTGGTAACAGGTTGGACTTGATGATCTATGAGGTCTCTTCCAACCTTGGTGATACTGTGATACTGTGTGATACTGTGACCTGTGAAACTTCTGAAACTGCAGAGAACAGTCCCCAGTGGGAGGATTTATTCCAACACAAACTTGTATTACTTTTTACAACTCTTCAGATAAAGGAGCTGATCTAATCTCTTTCTTATTTTTTTAAACATGATTTTCAACAGTTTCTAGTTGAAATTTCTTTCTACCACTGCTTAGTCATGCAAGAGAAGACCTGAGGGTGTGTGTGAATCCAATACCAATTTGAAATAGAAGTAGAAAAGAACAGGCAGAGGGTTGGAGACTGAAATACATGATGCACCAAGTGAGAAAATCCCAGTGGCACCTGGGAGCTACACAGTAATGCAGATTTATTATTACAAGCCCATTCTCTACCCTTCTCTTCTGACTGATGGGAACAAATACCTTTTTAATGCAGAGATGTTCTTAAGAGGCTTCCTGGGCTTTGGGAGAGACTTGTCCTGTAGGAAGCTCTCATTATCCAACAGCTGCCGCATAGCAATGTTAGCCAACTGCTCCATCAGCTTGAAGGTCTCATTAATGTTGAGAAACATAGAAAAATAAAGTTCATTGTCCCTTGTGCTCACTTTAATGCACTCAGGGAACAGCAGTGTAGCATTTTTTTCTAGCTGGGTTACATCCACCCACTGGATCACCAGTGTAACTGGGGAAAAAAACATAAATCAAAGGCTACTATTACAATTTGAGGCAAAACATCAGAGATGAAGCTCAAGCAGCCAGAAAGCTCTCAGTGTAGCAGCATCTCCCCTCCTCTTACACATGGACAGTTATTCCCTTCACACTTTTACTAGGGTCTCCAAAAACACTTGATAATAATCTATGGGATTAACTAGGCTAGAAATAATGCAGTTCCAAAAGGGCCATATCCCATTCCATTAAAAACAAATACTTTCAACTATAATTACTCAAGTTTTCATTCTTTCTTTACAGCAAATCAGCTTTTTACTTGGGAGTTCAAGCTTTGTAAATACCAAGTCCTGGCAGCAGTTCCACACAAAACTCATCAAGGTGAAAATATCACTCGGTTCTCTCATCCAGTCCAAGTGAGACTTTATTTGTGGAGTTTGAGAAACGTTTTGAAAAACGACTCAGGTAATCAGTGTAAACATAACTGAAGTGCCTGTGAGAGCAGTGAAAGCGCTCCTTTTACTGAACTAGAGCTCACTAAAAGGAATAAACCTATCACCTTAACAAACAAAAGATAACTACATCAAAAAGAACATGGGAAGCAGCAGGAAAACAACCAGCAGGCTTGTAACTCACCCTCTTTGCCCAGCAGGAAGGAGTAGAAACAGAGGTGATTGACAGTGAGGTAAAGCCAACCCTGCCTGGGTACACGCCCCTTCCAATAGCTGCAGGAATAGTAATTGACCAACTTCTCCACCTCGGGCATCCCGAACTGCTTCCGCATCTTCAGCTCAGCCTCTTTGAATTTACCTGGATCCTCCTCACTCTGGGGCTGCTCATTCTTGTTCTCTTCAGCAATAATTCCCTGGAAGGACGTGAGAGGAGAGAGAAAAGAAATGGAAGGGAGCATGCCTGCTGACAGACATGATATACAGCAAAAGGTCACAGCAGCAACCCAGAAGACAGAAAGAAGAAGCACGACTCGGCAGCTCTCGTTTCTCCGGTCGCATTAGAGAAATAGCGAAGCCATGTAGAAAGAGCAGTCAGATTGTCTGGGAGTCTAATCTGCCCCTGAACATATGAAGCAAGCACTCATGTTTAACGGTTGACCAAGTTTTTCACAACTGGTAACACTCTGAATGCCCTGTAGGAGAACTGGGAGTCTATTTTCACTTGCAAGCAAGCTTCTGCAACAGGAAGATCATCTGCCAGGAAGGGCACAACTCAGCAGTCTGTCAGAGTCTGACAGCAGTATTGGAAAAGACTCAAACTGCTACTGTTGATTAAACCCCTGTATTTATAAGTTTCTACTCTGGAGAATTTGTAGGCTGTGCTAACTGTTCAGGAAGCAGAACCTGTCTGACTCAGAAGTGAGGGGGAAGATGGAGTGCAGCTCCTTTACAATCCAGGTTCTCTTTAGACCACTGCAGTAGGGCAAGCATATTGTTTGCAAACTGGAATGCTCTCTCCTGTATTAGCTGCTAGATGAACTCTAGTTAAACATTTTAGCTGCAGCAAGGATTTCCAAAAGGTATTATATTTTAATTGGTAGGAACATCCTAAGCAGGCTGTTACTTGAGACCTACTGCTCATAACCTTTTCCCTACCAAATACCTTTGTCCAGTGTTATGGGATGGCATTCAATAGCTCCAAGTGCAGGGTGCTGCACTTTGGCCACAACAACCCCATGCAGAGATACAGGCTGGGGTCGGAGTGGCTGGAGAGCAGCCAGCCAGAGAGGGATCTGGGGGTGCTGATCGATACCCACCTGAACATGAGCCAGCAGTGTGCCCAGGTGGCCAAGAGAGCCAGTGGCATCCTGGCCCGCATCAGGAATGGTGTGGTCAGCAGGAGCAGGGAGGTCATTCTGCCCCTGTACTCTGCACTGGTTAGACCACACCTTGAGTACTGTGTCCAGTTCTGGGCCCCCCAGTTTAGAAGGGACATTGAGATGCTTGAGCGTATCCAGAGAAGGGCGACGAGGCTGGTGAGAGGTCTCGACCACAGCCCTACGAGGAGAGGCTGAGGGAGCTGGGATTGTTTAGCCTGGAGAAGAGGAGGCTCAGGGCAGACCTTATTGCTGTCTACAACTACCTGAGGGGTGGCTGTAGCCAGGAGGAGGTTGCTCTCTTCTCTCAGGTGGCCAGCGCCAGAACGAGAGGACACAGCCTCAGGCTGCGCCAGGGGAAATTTAGGCTTGAGGTGAGGAGAAAGTTCTTCAGTGAGAGAGTCATTGGACACTGGAATGGGCTGCCCAGGGAGGTGGTGGAGTCGCCGTCCCTGGAGCTGTTCAAGGCAGGATTGGACGTGGCACTTGGTGCCATGGTCTAGCCTTGAGCTCTGTGGTAAAGGGTTGGACTTGATGATCTGTGAGGTCTCTTCCAACCTTGGTGATACTGTGAGACTGTGACTGTAACATGATGCTGACAACACTGTGTATTCCATGACAATTCCCAAAGTATTTATGTCTGAAGAGGGAGCAGAGAGAAGCTTTGCAGTGGAGCTCTTGCTCCCTCCCAAAGGTAAAAGATCCTTAAAACCACCTCCCCATTCTGTCTCAGGACATGGAAGTCCCTGAGGGAAACATGTCACTTACGTGTATTTTGCCCTTGACAAAGGTGGTGATATCTTCTTCATTATCAAAGATGGACAGAGTCTGCAGTAAATTATTCTCCAGCCACTCCCAATGCTTTGTGATCTCTTTACGAGATGATCCTAATTGAAGAAGTGAAAGATGGTGGGAACAGAGAAGAAAAAAAAAGAAATTAGAACAAGGTCTTTCCTCTTCACAGCAAGAAACTTAACAATTACCAAACAGTGTTGAGTACAAAAGAAACACACCAACAGTACACACGGCAAGTACATTTTAGGTACACCAACATCATATTTCTCATGAAAAGTCTCCACTGGCACCAGAAACAGTCAGCACACTACCAACAGATCATCCCCTTTGCCACTGCACACCAAACAATTGTATGATGCTTTGGTTGTGGGAAACCCCCACAAGTACAGTAACAATAGCAGGGGAATAAAGTCTGTGTTTTATTTTTGCTTCATGAGCTGCATCTCAGCAAGTGCTAAAATTAGCCAGGCCTCAATAACTGATGTCTTTCTAACAACATTAGAATGACAATATAATGAAGGACTAAAATCCTGCAATTCCTATAAAGGGAGTTGTAAGAACAAATTGCTGCAAGGCCAAAGCTGCACTCCCGACCAGAGTGCTGCCAGTGAGTGCATTTACACCTGATAAACTGTACATAAAAGAGATGTATTTTCCAGCTAGAAAGCAGCATACATTTTATAACTGTAAATGAATGAGTGGCAGTACTCTTACCTGGATAGTAAAATGGCAACCAGATGGGATTAAAAAGATCCTGAGGATGCAGACAATGTATTTACTCCAGTCTACCAATTAATCAAGCTCCCTTCAGTTGATACAGAGCCCATCCCATTACTTAAATGTACAGAGCCCATCCCATTACTTAAATGTAACTGAGATACAGAGCATCAACTAAAACACTCCTGAAGTTGTGCAGAAATAACACACTCATCCAGGGTCAAGATACTACAAAATTTCAGCTTTGCACCGTATGTGGCCACTAAATATTTCTGCTTCTTTCTAAGCAGTTTCTGGCCTATCATTTTTGTTTCTACCTTTCTTTCTCTATGCCTCCACCTTCTTCAGAAAAGAAACCATTTCTGTCAAACACAGCAACTTAGAAACCTCTCTCTTGCAGAATTTAAGTAGCTCTGCAAGGGAGAAGTAGTACTGGCTGCCTGGGGAGAAGATGGGAACAAGGAAAACAAGATACCAGTATCTGTGTGCTTAGCATATGATTAACTCATGCTCAGATTGCATGTCTCACCCACAAAGTGAGAAGTGAAGATTCTGAGCAGAAACAAAGTTGGTCTAATAAATATCTCTTTAGCAACCAGTAGGACCTAGAGTCTTAATCAGTGTTCACCACTCAGCATTAGAAGGTTGTTCCACAATATTCTAACGCAGCAGTCAGACTTAGCAAGTAAAAGAGCTCTAATGCATCTCTACATCTATTATGGGCCAGAATGTGCAGAAAATAAATATTGGATCCAGACAATAAAGAGATTCCCTAAAGAGTGTTTGGCACCTTGAATGACCTTACACATTCCCCTCTTGTTCCCTGTTCCCAGCAAGCAGGTTTTGGCACAACACTTGTCCCACAGCAATCTGATCATCGTGTTTTCATTCTCTGAACAACCTCACTGTGATCTTGCAAACAAACACCTTGGAAAAAAAGAAAACTTGCAACATCTGCTTTCTGTGGAAGCTTTTACAGAGCTTTAAGTTCCTATACAGCTCAAACAACACTGGGGAGTTTCGTATTTCTGACATCTTCTGCTAGCCCACCAGATGCCCTGGAGTTTCCTGACCATATATTTCTGTGTGGGGTAAGTGATCCATCTGAACCAAAAAGACAACAGAGTAACACATAGCCAAGCCCCATCAAGGGTGATATCAATACACACCACATGCCACTGCCCAATACACTTGAGAGTCCTGAGTCTGGTGCAGAATACGGTATGGGGCAACTCTGGCACTGGAATCCAAAACCACATCTAATGTTCCCACAAGGAGACCTAGGAGGCAAAGAGAGAGAAATTACAACCATGTAATACCAAAAGAAAGAATTGGGTTAAGCAAAAACACAGGATCAATGCTGCAGAAGGATGCTGACATTCATATTATGTATGTCGTGATGGAAAAGTAGTGGCTCTTGGCTGAGAAAATGAAGACTTGCATCAAGTCCCTGTGTCACCTATAAACCACCTGCAGCCAGTCCCACTGGTAATAGATCAAGTTTAGATGGCAATTAAATCTCTACTAAACCTCATTAGAAGCCTCTGCCTTCCTAGGAGAGTTTTCTAATAAAAGTGAAATGTGTTTTCCTCTGTGGGGTTTCTGTTGCTGGCAGTGATTTTTAAGCCTACCTCCTAAAGTAAAACACAGAAAAGTTTTCAACGCTCTGTCTTTCAGCATCACCTATGCAAACAGTCCTTAAGATACCTCATCCAAATGGAAACAAGTAGCTCTAGAAAAACTGGTACTCACAGGTGTAAGTGATGTTTCTACAAGGACTTTGATTAAACAGAGAGGAAGGCAGCAACCCAAAATCTGTTAATACAGAAGTTAAACCAGTTTTCTTATGCTGCTAAGTAAAACAGCAGGCACTTCAGAACAAATGCTGACAGCCACTAGACTTTGAAGAGCAAATCCATGTATCCATAATATATCTATTTACTAGATAAAATATCGAAGGTGATACTTTGTTATTCTACATAATGCGCTACGAGCATCTTTAATGCAAACTGATTTTGCCACATCTTCATGATTAAAAGTTGTCTAACATTAAAACTTGGAGGGCACCGTGGTTGCCCCTCTGGACCACTATTTGGAAAGAGGCCCAGGATCAACTCCCTGCTCTCCTCCCTGTGGTTTGGGTAGGTCTGAGCAGACTGTGCTCACACGTATCTCATCCATTATCATGAAACATGCTGCTTCCTCCCACTTATCTCTCTTGGCTATCCAAAAGTAACAGATGAGGAGTATATCACTGGTCATGCTACAAGAGAAACACCATCCCCAGCAAGCTCAGCTGGTAAGCCTTCAACCAAATGTCTATGTACCCAGCACAGCAGGATCTTGTTTGCCTCCAGGTTTCCTGTGTAGAGTTTCAGGCAGAATACAGATTAAAAAGTCAATTAGAATACTTCCTATAACAACAATCAATGTCTCAAATACTGACATATGGACTGGTAACAAAACATGTTTAAGAACCTGAGAACAACAGTAACTTAAACACCTTTCCATCTTAATATTTATGCTCTAACTCTTTTAAAACATCAACTTACAGTTGTACAGCTCCTTAAAGAGAACATCTAGGAGCTCTGCAGAAGAGTCTCCCACTGAGCTAAACTAGCTCAGTAAGTAAACGGGGTCAAAGCTTCAACCATTTAAGAACAGCTCAGCTGAAATGTTTCCAGTATAGTACCAGGTATCATTTCTTCTTATAAACCCCCAGGAAATTCCAAAGTATGATTACAGAATAACAGCATTCTCAGGGTTGGAAGGGACCCCAAGGATTATCCAGTTCCAACCGTCCTGCCATGGGCAGGGACACTTTCCACTAGATCAGGCTGCCCAGAGCCACATCTACCCTGGCTTCAACAACATCAGGGCTGGGGCTTCCACCACCTCCTTGGGCAACCTGTTCCACTGTCTCATCACCCTCATGGTGAAGAACTTTTTACTAATGCCTCACCTAAATCTCCCCTCCTCTAGCCTGAATCCATTCCCCTCTGTCCCACCGCTACCCGAAACCTTAAAAAGTCCCTCACCAGCTTTCATGTAGCCCACTTCAGATACTGGAAGGCCACAATAAAGTCTCCTCGGAGCCTTCTCTTCTCCAAACTGAACAATCCCTGTCCTCCTAAGAGAGCTGCTCCAGCTCTCTGATCATCCTTGTGGCCCTTCTCTTGATTCTTTACCTGGACGCAAAACTACGCAAGTAAATTATGTTACATAAACCAATCCAAAACAATTTCAAACACTGAAAAGATAAAATATGCAAAGGATGTTTATCAGCTGTGTCACTTCTGTAGTCAGCATACTTGGTTAACAGAGCTAACACCCAAAACTGGCCGTGCACAATTCACAGATGCTAAAAGCATGTTTTGGTTATTCACTCCACTGCCTAATTCTGCACATGAAGGAGGCATTTTAAACGTGGATTTGTTGTGGTTGTTAACATCGTGCCTTAGTTACAGTTCTGTCACCAAACACGGCCATGAGGTATACAGGCACAGGGGTAGTTTTCACTGGGCTGCACCCACACAACTTCATCCCCAGTCTGAGCATGGCACAGTTTTCACACAGATGTTCATTAAAACCTACGCCTACTGTCATACTCTAAATGTTGGAAAAAACGCACACAAGCCACCAAGAAGACACCTGAACAGCTCAGGGCAAAACAGGCGAATGGTAACGAAACCATTTTCGACAAGGGAGGGTGACCTCAGCCACCCCGGTACAGTTACTTGACCCCGCGGTGCTGCTGCACACGCAGAAGGCCTGACCACAGGCACTCGCCTTCACTGCCAGCGCTGCAGAGAGTCAGCCGGGAGGCTGCGGGCTCGGCTCACGGCTCCCCCGAACAGACGGGGCCTGCCAGGACGGGGTAAGGTGCGGGCACACTGGCGGGTGCCGCCAGCTGCCACGGCACCCGAAGCCGCCCAGGCGGCGGAGGCTCTGGGGGGTTTACATACAGAGAGGGAGGAAAAGAGGAACGAGCTGACCCCAGCCGGCGGGGCCTGCATCCCTTCCCCCAGCTTCAGCCCCGCAGCCACCGCCGTACCGAGGCGGGCAGCTCCCGCCCCGCCCTGACGGGATCTGCAGCACGGTCCTCGGCTGGTCACTCAGCCCTCTTCTGGACCAAGCCGGGACCTGCGGAGACGTGTCAACGGGGCAGGAGTGTCGTCGCCACCCCCTCCCGCTGCCCGCGCAGCGCCAGCGCCGGCCCGGCGGCGGCCGGGCCGGAGCCTCCCCTCAGCCCCGTCGCGCCTCACCCGTGAGGCCGCCCCCTTTGCCGTGTCCCCGCCGGCGCTGGAGCAAGAAGAAGGGGTTGGCTCGCTCCGTGACCCACAGCGCGCCGGCCAGCAGCACCTCCTCGGGCCCCAGCCACATCGCGGCGGGGCGGCCGCGACGAAGCGGCTCAGCGGGGCTGGGCTGGGCCCGGCCGGAGCGGGGAGGCGGTGCCGGGCGAGCGGCAGGGCCGCGCCGGCGCCCTCTAGCGGCCCGGCACCCTCACAGCAGGGAGGAGGTGCCAGGCTGCCGCCGAGGGCCGCGCTCCGCCACGGGTGGCATCATCGGTTCGAGTTCCGCTGCCCGGAGAGCGTCGAGTGCCTCTTTACTGTAGTGGCCTTGGCGGGCAGTTCGGGGTCCCCTCCTCTGCGTGTCGGTGGCACTTTCCACTGAAAAGCCAGGGAAGCTTGAACGTGACAAGAGTAAATGTGCTTATGCTTATGTAGTAAAACATCAGGCAAATGGAAAATCATAGACTGCTTTGGGTTGGAAGGGACCTTTAAAGGTCATTTAGTTCAACCCCTGCAGTCAGCAGCGACATCTTCAACTAGACCAGGTTGCTCAGAGCCCTGAACAACCTGACCTGGGATGGTTCCAAGGAAGGGGCAGTCTAAATCTTCTCCTCTTTTAGTTTAAAATCAGTACTTCTTGTTTTCCTGCGCAGCCCGGTAGGAGCCGTGAAAGCTGCCACTAAGATGATGATTGAAATGCTCCTTCCCACTGTCCATGAAGTCATTTATCGGCAGGGAGCTACCGGTGCAGCTTTGCAGGAGGCAAAATCCTCCTCTAGACTGCAGCCCTCCCCTGTGGCCTCGAGTCTCCTGCTCAGGACATGCCCAGCTCTCCCAGCCAAGCTGGTGATATCTTCACCTTCCTTTTGGGGAGCTGTGAATTCATTTACCCTCTGTGTTGTGGAGCACAAGCACCTCCAGCATCTCAGCCTTGGCAAACCAGCCCTCGCCCTGCCAGGATGGGATGGGGGCCCCAGCATCACCCTCTTTGCAGCCAGCTTCATTTTGAGCCTCATTTTCACAGAATGACAGAATTCACCAGGCTGGAAAAGACCTCTAGGATCAAGTCCAACTATCACCTAACACCTTCTAATTAATTAAACCATGGCACTGAGTGCCTCATCCAGCCTCCTTTTAAACACCTCCAGGGAGGGTGACTCCACCACCTCCCCGGGCAGCCCATTCCAATGCCAATCACTCTTGCTATGCGAGACTTGTGATCGAGTCCAAGGTCGGTCTTTGTAGCAAAGGGGAGAGCAGGAGATGCAGTTTCTTCTCATCTCTTGGCAGCAGAGCAGCTTGCCAGTAATTTAGTGAGCTTTAATAACCATTAAACCCCAAATTCTTGCTTTAATAACCATTAGAGAGCCTCCCTGCAAACTCTGAACAGCAGAAAACGTTGGCAGCTATTCCCTCTGTGCTCCTGGGAACACGGGAATGCCATGTTTTCTTTAGGCTCTAAACCCTCTAACCCTGGGATGATCCATCTTCTGTGTTAGTGCAATGCCCTAATCCCAGCTGGAGCATTTGTACACCACTGTAACATCAACATCTCTCAGCTGGCTAAGCTTTCCAGGCTCTGCCTTCGCCCCGATGGCACAGCTGTTTGGGAGCTGCACGCTGCTTTCCAAAGGCTGGATGTGCTGCAGGAAGGGTTTGAGCACCAAGAGAAGCTGCTGAAGGATCCTCTCTGTGTGACCATCCCTGTCCCTGCTCGCTATGTGCCATCTCTCAGGTGGCAGATGCTGTGGGGAGGTGGATTAGTGTCTGCTCTGTGCTCGTAAGCCACTTTGAACCCTCTGGCCTTTAATGGCCTGAGATTGCTGGGCACTAGTATAGCTAAATAAACCAACATTTACTGCAGAGTGGGAAAAGTGCTCTCTGGAAGTGGATCTTCTGACAATGTTGCTCCACACTGTCCTCTAAGATACATATAAAAGAAATACAGGAGGGTCTGGAGCCACGGAATCAGAATCCCACAACTGCTGGGGTTAGAAGGGACCTCTGAGATCATCACATCCAGTTGCTCCCCTACAGCTTACAATTCCGTGACTACTGCTTAACCACCACCACTAAACCACATCCCATGGCACCACATCCATGCATCTCTTAAATACTTCCATGGATGGTGACCCCAACACCTCCTTGGCCGCCCATTTCAATGCCTGACAACCCCTCCTGGGGAGAAATTTTTCCAAATATCCCACCTGAGCTTCCCTTGGCACAACTTGAGGCCATTTCATAGAATCATAGAATCAAACAGGTTGGAAGAGACCTCCAAGATCATCCAGTCCAACCTAGCACCCAGCCCTATCCAGTCAACCAGACCATGGCACTAAGTGCCCCATCCAGTCTTTTCTTGAACACCTCCAGGGACAGTGACTCCACCACCTCCCTGGGCAGCCCATTCCAATGCCAGTCACTCTCTCTGCCAATAACTTCCTCCTAACATCCAGCCTAGACCTCCCCTGGCACTTTAGACTGTGTCCTCTTGCTCGNCTTGGGCACACTTCTGGCTCATATTCAGCTACTCTCTACCAGCACCCCCAGGTCCCTTTCTGCCTGGCTGCTCTCAGCCACTCTGTCCCCAGCCTGTAGCTCTGCTTGGTTGTTTCCTCAGGTGATGCTGTCCTCCTCCTGTACTTTCAGACACCAAGCTCACGAACTGTGTATTTTTAAATTGCTTTTTATTGAAATGTAGTACATTAGCAAACCCTAACTACTCGGTATACACTGCTAACATATTGGCATATACCACGTTAACTACAATACAGTGTTATACTTACATCAAAACATGTCAAGAAGTTCTGCTGCTGTCAAGCTACAAGTTCCCAAGGGCTGGAAAAATCTGACTGTTGGGAGGGCATCCCTCACAGCATTCCCTCAGCCAGACCCCTGTTTGTTGCTGACGTTTTCAGGCTTTGTGGTCACACTGCCATGGGCCACCTTGCAGCAAGTCAGTTGCAACAGACTTTTCATCTTACGTGCATGCAAACTGGGGGGGGGGTGTGTGTGGGGTGTGTGTTGTTGCTTGCTGCAGCCTCCCAGGCCCCAAGGCTGGGCTGTCCCCTCTCTGCTGGGGTAAAATGCCCCAGATTTGGTGGATTCTGTGCATAGTTAGCCATGGCCTGGAGTAGGTGACCCTGAACAGGCACAGTCGTGCAGAGAAGCCGTTAGTATCTAACACTGACTTGCTGGCTGCAGCAGGGCTGACTGGGTAAGCAGAAGAGCGATGCTGTCAGTTTACTCAGAGAGGTTACTCCCCTTTACAGGAATGGTGCAACAGCTCTTACCACTGCTGGGAGTCAAGATTAGACATATGGGGTACAAAAAGTCTACCTGCTGATGTGATGGCAACCAAGAAGGCTTCTTTTTCACGTAGCACCTTCCAGTGCCAACACGAAGCGAACCCAGCTGGGCGATGCTCTGGGACGCTGGGATGCAGGGACTGCATGGGTCTGCAGACAGGGGCTTTGCTTTAATGGCCCCCAGTGTCCCTGCTGAACTTCCCTGGCTTGAGAGCAGCAAAGAGTACCCAAATTCATTCTCAAGCCCATGCTTTCCTGTGCCGGAGCATGGCAGCATTGCTGATCTGTTTTCTGTAAGAGCCTCAGTAATGCAGCCCAGGCAGGTGCCAAGGCTGTGGGCAGACACAGCCTTTACTGCCTGAGACAGCCAGAGGGTGTTACAGACACGGCAGATTCAGAGCAAATCCAGCGATGTGACACCATAACCACAACCCATCAGAGCTGCTCGCTTAGGAATTAACAGTTCTTGTCCCCTTGAGGGGTTCAGGCAGCTGAAGACCAAATTAAAGCCAAGCAAAGGTGAGCCCCGCAGCACGTGGGAGGCAGCAAAATAACAGGCAAATGGCACAGCAAATGCACATAGCTGAGCTCAGGGCAAAGACTAAAAAGCTTCTTGCTCCTGAGGGGACCGGGTACAGCCAGTTGTGGGTGGCTGCAAGTGGAGAAGGGAATAGCCCCTGCTGGTCAGGACCGAGGGAACCTCCACCGGTGTGTCCAGCAGATTTTTGGGCTGCAAACCCCCCACCCTAGCTACATGGCACTGGCTCATGTTACGCCTCACCTTTGCAAGGAAATCACTCTAAACAGCTTCAACTTCCACTAAAACCCTAGGTACTTCTTACTCTGCAGGAATATTAACACTTAATTATGAACTCTTCAGGGGAAAGGCTATTTTGGGGCAATATCTTATACCACAGGCCTCTTTACCCAGAGACCTTGGACATTATTGCCATAAACAGAATAAATATTCAGACATTATTGCACAACCAACACAGCCATCTCTGTTCATCTGGGCAATTCCATGAGGCTACTGAACAGAGGAGAGCAAGGATCCTCCATGCAGGGATCCACAGAGTGAGCATCCCATAACAACAGCCTGCTTTGGCCAAGAACAACCCACCAGAAACCTTTGTGCTCCCATGGACTATAATGCTGGCTTGGAGCAAGGAAACCCCTTTGAGGGGCTGGCTGGCATGGTGATGGCATGGTGCTGGCATGATGATGGCACAATGATGAAGAAAATGCTGGAGGCTGGGAGGATGGCAGTGCCTGCACAACAGGGACCTTCACCTGGCTCTTTGGAGGACGAGGAAACCAGTAGTAAGCAACGAGGTGGAAGGGCAGAGATTAATTGGGGAGAATTCAGAGTGCTGGAGAACCTCAAAGGCTTTCCTTCACCTACAGAGCAGGTGAAGGAAAGGATTAAACAAGTGACACAAAGGTGTCAATTAGTGCTGCACTGCAAAAGCTCTGGGGAGCAGCTTTCATCCCCCAAAGCACTTCATGAGCACCAAGTGGACCTGACAGCCCCTTGTGAGTTCAGAATTTTGGCCAATGGGTTAGGACATCACTGACTGGGGGTGATGCAGCCCCACACTGAGAGCAAAATCCTGGCCAGAGCCCTGCTCTTGTCACTGCATCCCACAAGGAAGGGATGAGGGGGAGGAGTACCATTTTCTCTTATTTCAAAGAGGTTGGAAGCAAAGCAAAAATGAGCACCAACTTGCACAAGTACAGTCTACCTTTGCCCTGGTTAACTGGATCATCTTCCCTTCTCTCACCTCTCCCCTGCTCAGTGTGCCAGAGCAGCTCACTGTGGGACAAGGAAGGGAAAAGAGTGAAGATATCTTTAAGGACACAAATGCAAGCTGTCAGGGCACATCATGTACTCTTCTGCATGGCTCGGGCTGGACAATTAGGTCACATAGGATGGGTAACACCAGGTGGAAAAGGAGAGGAAACTTCACATGTGAAGATCAAAGTGTCTCCTGGAGACCCTGCCCTAGTCCCTCCTGCCCTTCTGTCCTCACCTCACAGAGCTGGCTGGCAGCAGCCTTGTGGCTCTTGTATTTGCCCACTCTGCCTTGCTGTGCTGCTTTCTTAGCTGTAAAAAACAGGTGACTATGGGCTAAGTAGAAAAACACCTATTTGAAACCATTAAGTCACCTCCCTCCTCAGTAATCAGGCTGCACAGCTGCCTTGAACTTCAGCTTGACCCTGGTGCCTTCATCCTTCAGCTCATGAGCTATGACTGTGGTTTCATCTTAAAGCTAAATTGGGCTAAGAGAGCCTCAGTGTGATCCTTGCCTCCTGCAGACCTTCATCTGGCACTGCTTTACATAAGCACGTGTGAAGAAAACAGGAGATGTGTAGAAGCCTAATAAGATACTCCTCAACATATTTATTTAACTCTTCTGGGGGTTTCTTTGGCTTATGTAGGCTATCTGGCTATTCCTAGAGCATCCTCAGGTGCCAAGGCAAGCATCCTAGAAGCAAGGGGCAGTGCAAACCAGATACCAACACATGAGCTCGCTGGAGGGAGTTAAGTGTGAGTGGCATTGAAGTAAATTTTAACATGCTTCAAATTGAAATACTTCATGTTAGTATCACAGGCAAAAAGCACACTTACAGTCAGGTTTGGGGGTTTGGGGCTGGCAATTATCCTCTAAGAACACGAGCAAACCTTGACTTCACAAATGTCTCACTGGAACATGCACAACTCTCAAGGAACAGAAGGCTGGGAAAGGTGAAGCGCTAGGGTTGAAGTAGTTTAGGCAAACTCTTGGAGATAAAGCTGTTTGGGTTTTCTTTAAATATATATATATATGTAGAGGTCACAAAATGAAATGTTTTCTGCTAAAAACCACTTCTTTTTTAAAGCCTTGCAAATGATTTTCCAAGTTACAGTGCTTGGTAGATTGCAGTATACTTCTATGAAATGACTCCACCATACACAGCACCACTGCAGCAGAACAACAATAACGATGCTCATCAAGCTTTTTATTTATATATATATAGAGAGAGAGTAATATTAAAAGGAAAACCTCAAACTTACCAGCACAGCCCAGAAAAATCACCTGCATTGCTGTGGTGCTTCCTCCTCAGCTTAAATATGACAAAGTAGAAGAATGCCTGCTAGGGCATGTCCCAGCACGCAGGTAGGGATCAACTGTTTGAACTAGCTTTAGATTTTTCCAGTGTTGCAAGGTTTTTCCAAGTCCAGGATGTCAGTGACCATCTTCAGTTCCCTTCTTCAAGATGCTGCAGCACAAATCCATCTATCACTACGCCCAGACCTTGCTCTCCACAGAGACTATTTTTCTATCACTACACCCAGACCCTGCTCTCCACAGAGGCAATTTTTCCATCACTACACCCAGACTCTGCTCTCCACAGAGGCAGTTTTTCCATCACTACCCCTCAGACCTTCATCTCCACAGAGGCAAACCTTCCCTCCCCACCTTAAACACAAGGTTTTAGGTTAGAAATACGATCTAACAAAGTGTCAATTACAGTAATTAATTAGTCCTTGGAGGCTTTGTACTGTCTAATGTCCTGTTTCATTTCCACGCCTTTCCTTGCTTTTCTGTATCCTCTAGGACAAAGCCATGCAAACAATCTCGGCTGGAACTGAGAAACCATCGCTTTTTTTTTCATGCCCTGGTGTCATTCCCAGCGGCCTTGGGGCATATCCTTGTGCCAGGCTGAGGCAGCCCCTGCCAGAAGGATTTGCTTGGAGCAGCTGTGCCCCACGCAGTGCCACCACAGGCTGTCCTACCCAAACCCTGCCCTGCACCCAGCTCTGGCTGTCGCGCTAGGGCTGGCGGCACAGGGCAGGCTGCTGCGTGTTGGTTGGAGACACTCAGACACTCTGGTATTCCACCAGGAACAGCCCAGATGTTCGCTGCCGTAGCCTCGGCGGCTCACAAGAAGCCCTGCAGCATCCTGGAGAGAAGGTGATGTTCCTTTGGGCGTTTGTTTTCGGGAGGCCTCCGCTCTCACGTGTCTGCCTGCTGCCATCTCGCAGATGCGGTTACAAAACCAGGGGTTGCTCAATCAGCTCTTCCGCCACCCCCAAGCCCTGCACTGACCTCAGTGCAGCTCAGCCAGGCTGGGCTTGGGAGCTCTGCCCAGGCTGGCTGGCACTGTCAGGAGCTGCCCCTTCTTTGTGCAGAGGAAGGATGCTGGCCACGACCTGCCGCCGCTCAAGCCCCCGGCTGGCATTTCCTGCAACCTTCGTTTCTGCTTTGTAGGAGAACGTGGGTGTGAAAATTGTGCTCCTAAATATTTGGGGCTTTAAGCGTATTTCTAGAGTAATCTGAACGACAACAGAAGTGCATTTGGTAAATACAAATGTGGGAATTACGAGAAAATCCTCCCTACACTTCACACCACCCACTCCTGAATTATCAGATTAAATAAAGCTGACGCACAGCAACAAAAGTCAAAGCAGGCTCCACGCAGAGGATCATTTCCTCATTATGCAGAGCTGGGCTTTTCTTTTTCTCTTAACCATCCGTGTTCAAGACAGAGCTGAACCACACTTTAGGTAAGGATATATGTCAAGCAAACTGCTATGCAATAAAAAAAAGCCCACGATGAAGGAGGGGAAATTCCCCTGCTCGTAGCAAAAGCGGTTAAAAGCAAAGCGTGGCAGGGTCATGCCTTACCTTCCTTTTTGGCTTAACTGCTTTCTCGAGATTCCTACACAGAGGGTGAAGCTTTGTTTCACATCTACAAGGACACAAACGCATTTCTACACCTACAGGAGCTTAAGACTGCCATGGAGAAATGGCCAAACATTCATGAAACAGCTACGTGTTGTCCGGTAGGAGTAGGTGGAGCAGAAGCCCTCACTCCTCTCCACATCTGCTCCTTTGAGGAACGCTGCGGATGGATAACTCCAGAGGTTCCTCTCTCGCTCTCCATTTCTGCATAACTCTTTGAGAAGCTCACAAGCAATTTTCATCCCCCCCACACCTTTTGTCACATGCTGGTCAAAGCAGATTTTCCCCTGCAGCGTGTCAGAACGATTGCTGCTTTCCTTTCTTCTTCCTCTTCTTCTTTCTGCATTCCCATTACTGATGTCAGGGGGAAAGAGCAGGGCTCGGAGAAAGTGTTTATTATTTAACTGCTGCAGATCTCAGTGGGAAGCTGATCTCTTTTCTTCTCTGTGTAATGCCAACATGCTGGCTTTTAAAAAAACCTCAGTGAAAAATCTGGTGGATTTTTTTAAACACACACCCACCCCCCCCACCCCCCCCAAAGAAAGAAAAAAAGTTAAGTGAGAACTCAGGCTCATTAGATTCCTGCATATTTCAAAGAGTCAGGTTTTCAGGTAGATCAAGTGCTGGTTCTGTGAATTTCCTCTCTATGGAAAGAGACTCACTTGACTTGAGCACACGGAAGGACCAGAAGTATGTTCTGTGTGGGCTGTTTTTCTCCTGCTTCTATCAGACTGGAGACAAAAAGAAAACCAACCGAAAACCCAAAGCATCAAGTTCCTTGAAACCTTTCTGCAAACCCAAGTCCTCTCTGCAGCTTGAACCTCAGAGTGGCTTTGCTATCGCTCGGGGTCCCGTGGGTGGGTTGTAGGGAACTCAATGTGCTTATAAAGGTCCCTTCCAGAAGGAGCTGTTTCACAGTAAGGTTATGGATTGACCGAGATTTACGACTGCTTTTACCAGCCACTCGCCATCTCCTCTACAACCGCTTCCCTCTCTGACATTGCCCAACCCTCTGGACAACCGAAACATGGGGGACAGCAAACCCCTGTGCCAGAGGCGCGTTTGCAGTCCGGCGCAAACTCTTAGGACCACCGTGAAGCCTCTCCTGCGCCACCGCGGCTGGGCCGACACAGCTCCCCGTGCTGTTGCTCAGCCGTTTCCATCAGACAACCTCGCTTGCCCGCAGCTCTTCCTCAGCTCAAAGATGCCACCCGCAGGAACCACCGCAGCTGGTCTTCGTCTTTGCAATGGAGAAGGCGGGTTCGTGTTCTGGAAAAAGCAGCTCTTCTTCAGACAAAGGAGATCCATGGAAAGAGTACACAACGATAGGAATGAGAAATGAAAAAAACGGGAAGAGGGCCAGGAAGGAGCATGGATTCCTTTCAGGTTTTGTTCTCATCATACATGTCCAAGGCAGGCTCGATGGTTGAGAACTCACTCTCGTAGACCAGGCTTCGAGGGGACAGAGAGTTACGATGAAAGAAGTGACTGCCTACAAGGGGGAGAACAAAACCTCATTAGAACACGTGTGTGCGGTGTAAGAACTGAGCAAAGCATCCTCACTACCTGGGTGCCAACCACAAGCACAGCAGACATGGCAAAACCAGGCACCCTGCAACCGACACCAGCAGCAGCTGCGTGAAACAGTTCACCTCCCTTCCGCTGCTCCCCTGCCAGTTCAAAGCAACTGCTTTCCATAGGCATGAACAAGCCCACCTCAAACGGTTCCTGCAGATAAGCCAGGTCAAGTCTGAGCAAGGCTGGGGCAGGCTGGAGTTTTGCACTCAGGGCTGGCTGTTGGTTTACAGCCTTGTGAAGCAGCCACGTGCTTTCTCCAGAAACCTTTGGTAGGTGCCCTGTGTCCTGTGTGTGCGCCAGCACAAAGCACTCCAGCACGGGGGTGAAAAGAACCAAGAGATCACCAAGGATGGTCTGACCCACGCTGCTGGGAGCCAGACCTCCAACCTCCATCCACACAGTCACCTTCTAGGCATCTACAGATCTTACACAGAATCAAAGGAGACCTAACCCCCTCCTCCAGCACTGGTGATCTCTGAAACAAGAGCCAAGTGGTTGTTGATAGTGTCGGTGGAGTGGCTGCTGGGGAACGGCAATTCGGTTTTCCCCTGGTGACCTGGCATTCCCATGGCTCTCCAAAGCCACAGATGTTTTGCAAGGAGCCCAGCCCTGCTGCTCTACAAACGTTTCCCTCTGAAGCATCTATCAGATGAGGCCCTTGGCCAAAACATTTTCATTACTTGGTTTCTCAATCCCAGGGGGCATTAGCTTGGAGCAAGACTGCTTAGATTACAATATGCCAGGCAGTCAACTGAGCCAAACTGGAGGCAATTGAAAAGCTTCCGAGTTCATCAAGGAGGCACTCAGCAGACCAAGGTGCCTTCAGTTAAAGGTATCAGTGAAGTGAGCTGCTTAGGGGATTGCAGTTTTAGCCCTGGCAGAATACAGGTGCTTAAATTCTTCTTTCTTTGCCAGATTTCAAGTCCTGTCTATGCCCTTCATAAATAAAATCTTACAAGAGTTATGGGGGAAGAACAACTCAAATTGTCCAAACCATCTTTTCTCCCTCGGCACTCACCCGAAAGAAATGATAAAACCAGAGAAGTCCTGATTAGAATTAAAAAGAAAAAGCTGGAGTTAGAACAAAATGTGTAGAGTTGTTGAAAGAGCAGAAGTGAAGATGAATTTTGCACTTATCAAAGCAGAAGCCCCAGAAGAGCACTTGCTGAAGAGCCAGGGACACTGCAGATGGGCTCCATGCAAACTCATTTTCAGCAAGCTGCCATTCTGATTTGCAGCAGACTCCAGCCTGAGCTGCACAGCAGTCATGTGCCTGGGTCAAATCCTTGTTCAGAACTGCAGAACACTGAAGCGGGGCAAAGTATCTGCTGCTAGCTTTCTAACTGCACACTCACTCAGCCACTTGCTCTGAGCAGGGGAAGTTCTCATAAGCAAATTATTCTTGGTCTTGTAGTCCACTGGAAGGAGTGAAGTTAGCAATTACATTGCACAGGAGTGAAGTGCCTGTGGTGCCAGGACCACACAGCCAGGTGTGTGGAATGGTACTGTGTAGGAATAGACTTTGCAGAAGCAGATGATGGGGGATGATGAACACCTACCTGCCTTCTACACCTGAATCATCTCCCAAGTCTCTACAACTGGGTAAGGCTTACAAATAAAACTCAAAAGGTTGAGTTTTTGAGGGAAGAAAGTTGGAGCTGTAACTTCCAGATGATTATAGTTATGTCTTCAGACAAAAAAAAATGAACTCACTTCAAATTTTTATCAGACAAAACTGATTTCAAGACTCTCTTTGAGGTGTGGTATAGGTCAGGATCATTTAATTTTTCATGGCTGACTCTTTTTGAGATGTGGTATGGGTCAGGATGGTTTAACTTTTGATGACTGAGTCTCAGCTTGTGGCTGAAATAAGTCCACGGATATTGCAAGTTTCACCTCCCTTTCCTCCACCCTCTGAAATGTTACAGGCTGAAGAGCTGATGCTGAAAGGAAACAAAGGGGATTCTAACAGCTTGGCCTCGCCTTTGTTTTGATCACACAGAACTCAAACAAGGGCTTAGGAAGCAGACAGCCCAGACTGTCATTTCCCCTGCGTGCACCCAGAGTTCCAGTCCAGCAGATTCGAGAGTGAAGTTAAATCAGACAGGTCATCAGGGTTTTAAAAGGCACTGCATAACCAACACCTCTCAGATTCTTTACTGGGATGCCTTCTTGCTCCTTGGCAAAAGAAACACAAGCCACCCACCCGCAGGGAGGCTGCGTGTTTCCATGCAGATACCAATCTCTTGGCTCCCACATCACTTTTGGGCCACATCATTCATTCCTTCCCTAAACGTCTCTCTCCTCTCCAGCACAGCCCACCCAGCGCCGAAAACCCCAGCTGTTGCTCAGTGCTTTTCAACACTCTATCTTCAGGTGCTCTAATAACCAGGTTGGCATCACTGCCCACAATTTATGGCTCAAAAAAGAGAGTCAGCAGAGCACAGCGACCCAGCTAGGCTCATCTTAATGCAGAAAATTGCTAGTGTTGGTTTAAAAAAGTGGCACTGGTCCAGCTGATAAATTCAGTGAATAAATGTATTCTAAGGACGAGTAGAAACATCCACAGCTCCAAATCCAGTTTATGACTCTGCTCCTCCTATTTTGCACATCCTAAAGGAGACCAAGATTTATCTCTTCGGTACCAAAAACAAATGGGAAATCTGCATTCAGCTTTAATACATGAAAAGGAATCCTCCTGTGCTCTTTGCCACTATTCTTTATCATACACTCAGAAAAAAACTTTTCAGGTAACTTGGCTTGAATCTGCCAACAAACAGCTACGCTGGGACCAATCTTTACACGTACCATAGGGTGCCACACATCTAGGCACGACACCAAGGGCAAAAACTCAAGGGACACAGCATTGCCATAACATTGCAGGTGTTACAGTACCACCTGTAGTTCTCCTTACACCCAGAGGTGTTTTAATGCTCTCAGTCATTAACCAGGGCTATCCTCTGCCACAAACTGCAGCCGCACCACAGCTCCTCTGGCACACGACTTAATGTGGGACTCCAGTGGAGCAGTCTCTATCTCAGACAACCTGTTTCAGACACTGTCTCGGTTAAGAAAGAGGGAGCAGGATTATTTCTTACAGTATCCTTTCCTCAAAGCCAGCTGTTGAACAAGACTGTGCTGCTCCCTATTGAACAACACCCTGGCACACCCTGCTGCCAGCCCAGTCCTGCCAGCTGTGCAACGGCTGGGAAGAGGCACCAGCTCTTCCTTCACTCTTGAGATGATGCACACAAGGGTAACATTACTCATCTTTTACACCTGGGTATCTAAAAGCATGGCAGGCAACTAAAACTTTGTGCATTTCCTTCTCCTTTCTGCCCAAAACCAAAAGAAAAACAGAGGGAGATGGAGAGAGAGACAAAAGAAGTTTCTGGGAAGTTGCAGAATCCATCTTTGAATATATTTCATCATCAGGATAATTTTCACTCAAGGTCAGGGTTGCTGGGGCTACGCCCAACTTGATCTGGTTACTGATTACTGAAGGGGGTTTGAATAGATGGCCTTTAAAGGTCCCTTTCAACCCAATGAGTCTGTGACCCTGTGCTGACAGCCTGACTTGTATTAAGCCAGCAGATGTTGGCTGTATTTTCATTACCACTTTGTTGAGACAATTGGTAGAGGCTCAAAAGAAAGGTTAAAAAGGTTGCCTTTGGGTTACTTCAATTCTTTAGGGGGGAAATGCACAAGAAGCCCTGTCAACCATTTTCTTCCCCACAGCACTCAACTTCTCTTCCTACTGCTGTTCTGTAGAAGAAACATGGACTAAATTGTTTGTGGTGCCATTCAGATCTGGGTCACCACACTGTGCAGGCTGTCCCTGTGCATCCCTCCCAACAGCATTCAAAGCCCTCCAGGATTTCAGTTTCAGGAGAGAAGCACTATTGCTGCTGAGGGATGGGCAAAAAACAAATCACCCTTTTGTTTCACAGCTTGTACCTGGAGCCATGCTCTAATCACATTCCTCTGGCTTTGGCTACAAGGCTCAGTGACACAAACACTCTATCACCAGGAATCAGTTTCCAGACGCAGTAAGGTGGAGAGGGCTGGAGCACCTCTCCTGTGAAGACAGACTGAGGGTTGGAGCTGTTTAATCTGGAGAGGACAAGGCTCAACGAGATCTTATTGTGGCCTTTTGTGATGGTTTGGATGTTATCTGCCCCCCCCCAACACACACTTAAGAAATCACCCACCAGTCACCATTGTTTCCTTTTCACAGCCTATGATCCAATTCCTCTCACTAAAATATCCCAGTTAGGCTCGAAGTAGCACACCTTGCACACCTTTCAGTACCTGAATGGGGTACAAGAAAGCTGAGGAGGGACTTTTTAGTGTGTTGGGTAGCGATAGGACTGGGGGGAATGGAGCAAAACCAGAAGCAGGTAGATTCAGATTGGATGTTAGGAAGAAGTTCTTCATCATGAGAGCGGTGAGACACTGGAATAGGTTGCCCAGGGAGGTGGTGGAAGCCTCATTACTGGATGCTTTTCAGGCCAGGCTGGCTGGGGTTGTGAGTGACCTGATCTAGCGTGAGGTGTCCCTGCCCGTGGCAGGGGGGGTTGGAGCTGGATGATCCCTGAGGTGCCTTCCAGCTCTGACAGTTCTGTGATTCTGTGTTTGAGGGTTGGTTTTTTTTTTCCTCTTCAGGAGTAACTCCAATGGGGTTTTCCAGTCTTTCAAAACACACTCACTGCTTTATTGATTGTTTTTGTGTTTCCAAATTTCACAAGGACACAGTGAAAAATAATTCTATTAAATGTACTGAAGCCATCATGGACTTCATTCCTTATTATAAAAGCTGCTCTCTCAGCTGAAGGCTGCTGGATAGATAAGAATGAAGAAACTACTTTAATATAGGCTCTGGCTGTGTTCCTAAAATTCTGAAAGAGCCTATACATAAAAATAAAATGAAATTAAATCCTCTATTTCCCAGTACATTAAAAAAAATTAATCTTACAGTAAAATTGCCTCTCTGTCCACTTAATTAGATTAGCAAACATTAAGTCTCAAATGTCTGCCTCTTGATAACGACAGCAACAAAACCAAGCAAAGGCAGAGTAGGTTTTACCTTCTGTCAATTATATTTTCCTTACTGATTTGTTACCTTAATCTCCTCACCTCATTAACTCAAGCATCAGCATTTTTGGCTGCCAATCAAATCTGCATGTTTTAACTGCCTGTTGTGAAATTACTCACACATTGCTTGCATAAGTAAACCTGTGTGGAAGCTTAAGTGAGGACAGCAAGGAGATGTTCTCCCTCTGCCTCCTCACTGCTGAAAAAGCCGTGGCAAGAAGGGACATGTTTGAAATGTTGAGTTCTACATGATGGCAAAGGCCATCATCAATCTTTCATGACCTGAATTTGAACAGACTTCTGTCAATAACACAAAAGATGACAGTGGGGGAAAACACTGCCTCTTCACTCAGCACTAGAAAGGACAAGTGGTTTAGAGTAACTTCACTTCTACCAGAAAGAAGGGTGGAATGAAAGCAAAAGACAGCAGAGGTTTACGACTTGAATGTCAAGAGAACAGGGCTGAAAGCTTCAGCAATGCCCAACCCGAAGGTGAAAACCAGACTGCAATCTTCCCCATGCAACACAGGAGTGTTACAGGAGGAGCAATGAGGAAAACATTCTTACTTCAAATCAGATCTCAGGTATGCTCAAGGTGAGACTGCTCTATACCAGAATGCTTGGCCCAGCCTTTTCCCTACCAAGCTGGCCTGGAGCGATGGGTAACAATGCTCCTGTTATCATTCCACTGCTGGCTGGCACTGCAAGAACGGCACTGAGTGAGATTTCCATTCGTTAGATTGTGAGCCCCCAAATGAAAGAAGAACACAGATCTGTTGGGACAGAAAACAGCCAGAAGAAACAAAGAGCCTATTAATGTTCATGAAAGGCTGAAACACTTAAATACTAACACAACATCATAGAAAACAGAAAGCAGATTAGGATGGAAGAGACCTCAGAAGTCATCTAATCCAACCTCCCTGCCATGGGCAGGGACTCCTCTCAACTAGCCCATGTTACTCAAAGCCCCATTCAACCTGGCCTTAAGCATCTCTAGGGAGGGAGCATCCACAGCCTCTGGACAATCCATTCCAGAGTCTTCCCACCCTTGTAGTGAAGAATTTCTCCCTGAGATCCAATCTAAACCTAGAATCATAGAATCAAGCAGGTTGGAAGAGACCTCCAAGCTCATCCAGTCCAACCTAGCACCCAGCCCTATCCAAGCAACTAGACCATGGCACTAAGTGCCTCATCCAGGCTTTTCTTGAACACCTCCAGGGACGGCGACTCCACCACCACCTATTCTCCTTCAGTTTAAATCTTCTCTCCTTGTCCTAGCTGTAGGCATTCTTGTAAAAAGGCCCTCTCCAGCCTTCCTGTAGGTTTCCTTTGGGTATTGGAAGGCAGTTACAAGGTCTCCCCGGAGTCTTCTCTTCTCCAGGCTGAACAATCCCAGCTCCCTCAACCTATCCATCATCTCTGTGGCCTCCTCTGCACTTGCTCCAACAGATGTATGTCCCTCTTACAGTGGGCACAGCAGAACCGGACGCAGTATTTGAAGTCCGAGAGAAAGAAAATTCTCACAGAGTAAAAATTTCAAAATTAAAACTTTTGGGTTGGTTTCTTTTTTTTTTTTTTTTATTATTATTATTATTATTATTATTTTATTTCTTCACTTTTTCCTTAATACAAAGCTTTGGCATCAGCAAATTTTATGAAAAAATAGAATGTACTAAATAATTGCTTGTGCTGCATGATCGATAAGTGATGCATAAAAATAGGTGTCTCTCTCCAAGGCAGTCGGCCAGGAAGCGTTTCTTCAATACCATTCTGCTCTGGGAGGGCAGGAAAGAAAAGGAGAAAGAAAAAGATGTAAGTTAACATTGACAACAACACTAAAAGCAAACAAACAAACAAACAGACAATAACCCTGTCGACAGAAATGACTAATTAGACAAAACCAGACATTTAAGGAGGTCTGTACGCCTCACACTGTTCTTAAGGGACCAATGGAACAGACAGGACAGGCAGAGCTTGGAGCACTTTGCTAGTTCAGCTAAAGAAACTCCACCTAAAAACTCTTAAGTGGTGGTGTTCAACATCTGGGCTTTTTGGACTTTAATAAATGGTTGTAGAGTAATTTTTGACCATTCCCTAAGAAGCAAAGTAAAATGTGCTTCTTTTCTTCCTTAAAATCACTAATTTAATAGTAATAGTGCATGAATCATACAACTGTAGAATCAAGCAGGTTGGAAGAGACCTCCAAGATCATCCAGCCCAACCTAGCACTCAGCCCTAGCCAACCAACCAGACCATGGCACTAAGTGCCCCATCCAGGCTTTGCTTCAACACCTTCAGGGATGGCAACTCCACCACCTCCCCAGGCAGCCCATTCCAATGCCAATTACTCTCTCTGGCAACAACTTCCTCCTGACATCCAGCCTAGACCTCCCTTGGCACAACTTAAGACTGTCCCCTTTGTTCTGTTGCTGGCTGCCTGGGAGAAGAAACCAACCCCCACCTGGCCACAGCCTCCCTTCAGGTAGTTGTAGACAGCAATAAGCTCTGCCCTGAGCTTCCTCTTCTTGTCTAGAGACCAAGAGAAAGCAGCTGGCTTCTTATTTTCTTATCCCTTGGACAATGTTCAATTTTCTCAGGAACATTTCAAAAATGCACATGCGTATGTGGACATGCACACAGCTTGTGTACACCCACGGCCAGCCTACACCCACGGCCAGCATACACCCACAGACAGCGTACATCCACGGCCAGCGTACACCCACGGCCAGCCTACACCCACGGCCAGCCTACACCCACAGACAGCGTACACCCACGGCCAGCGTACATCCACGGCCAGCCTACACCCACGGCCAGCCTACACCCACAGACAGCGTACATCCACGGCCAGCGTACATCCACGGCCAGTGTACATCCACGGCCAGCGTACATCCACGGCCAGCGTACACCCACGGCCAGCCTACACCCACAGCTCCAGAACTAGTGCCTTAAATAAATAGATTTAAGCTGCATGAAGGACATAAAAAAGATCAAGACCTGTTTTCAGGTGAGTCTTAATGCAGACTATTTGGCACCTTTTACTTGCATCAGCTTATTGTGTGGCCTCATTCTTGCTGCTGTTGTTTTCTGCTACACCCTCAGCTTCCTCTTTAAACACTACCATGACAAACACAGGGCATGCTACTATTGCTGTTCACGTGGAGAAGTGCATAAAAAGCAGGTACTGGACAGAAATCATAGTGAGAGGGACCTGCTGTGTATTTGGAATGACACTCAACACAGGAAATGCTTTGTCTGGCACCGGGCAACATGAGGTGTTAACGAAACAATAAATCCAAGCATCAGCGTCATGCACGCATGTTTTACACTGTCTAAAATGAGTCAGACCTAGCAGCACTTGTGCAGGCTGCTTAGACCCCCAAAGGTTCCTTCTGAAAGCTGTGGAGGTTTAAGGCTACAGCTAGGTGCCACAGTTGCCCAAATAAGTGAATTTTGACAGCTCTGGTTTCTGCAGTTGCTCCTCTCCTTAAAGTCTGCCTCAAAGCACTCACTGGTGTATGCCTGCAGTCTCGGTCCTGTCACTGGGGAAAGCAGCTCTCCTCACATCAGCACATCCTTTGTTGCTAACTAAGGGAACATCACTGTGAAAACACATTGCTGGATGCCTCAACTCTCTGCCAATGTGAAGAAGCTGGCTTGCCCTTCCAGTGAAAATAGACCCAGATCCCAAAAGACAACAAAAAGAAGAGTTGCAAGGCAAGGCAGAATTGCATCTGCTATCAGTGCCCACATCTGGATGATCCTTCATGGGATACAGTTCCTTTGTCTTCTTCCTAATGATGTGGAAATGCCCAGAAATGCAGACACTCCTGTTTCACAACTCATCTATCTCCAAGCTAATTTTTGAGTGCAGAGAAACAATGTTCAGCTACAACTACTTTAGCAAGCTGCTGACTGACAGCTGCAATGTCAAGATTTTGACAGTTGGGAAAAAGCACAAACCAGGAGACCTGATAGGGATATTTGAAACACTAAACTTTTTTCCTCGTTAAGCCCTGTGGAATTAGCATCTGAATAGAGGAGAAAGGGAAAATTTTCAATTTAATAGTAATTAAAGATCCCTGATGACCAAAAGCTCTAAGAACTTATTATGGTCCCCTCAAGATTAGCTTGAGACTGCCAAAAATTTTATACTCAAGACTATCAGACATGTTTGAGAAGGACACTTCATACTTTCCAGACACCACTAGAAGTAAAAAAAGCACTTTTCTCTTTCTCTCCCCTGCTCCCAAAAAAAAAAGAAGGAAAAATAGAAAATTAAAAAGAAAACCATGTTTATAAAGCTGCATTTCCAGGCTGCTACCTTTGAATCTCTCCCCACTTTCAGTATGAGATCAACACAGCAACGGCAATGTAGCTGCGTCAAGATAGGCAGATAAAGCTTTTGACACTTTCCCTCCTCACATAAGTAAATGATGATTAAACAGATATCATGAGCCCAGATGTTCCACACACCTCAGTCAGGGAAAACAGCTGGGTGTACCTAGATAATGCATCTGCAGAACAGCTTTGGATGTGCCCACACAAACACAGAGGACAATAAAAACCGACTGACAGTGATGTGCTAATAATTTCCTATCCAGCCTGGCTGAAGGGAGGCACTGGGGCTGTCTACAGACATTAAAAATAGCAGGGAAGTCTTCAAGCACTCCTTTGGCTGCAATTATTAAGCATAGTGGAATGAGAGAGAGATCAGAAGAATGGGCTGCTCTTTTCACTCGAGAGGAGAAGCAGTAGCATGTTTATTGCCCTCCTATCTCCCTCTCTCAAGAGCAAAAAGGTGGATTTCTATTGAAATACTTTTTTTCTTAGCTGAAAGTGTGCCAGTTAGCAATATGGGTTTTTTTTTTCCTTCCTAGCATGAAATTTGACTACAGAATGGAGGTAGAAACTGTCGAAAGGTAATTGATGGTAGTAATTTTTGGCTCTGTCAGGTGACTTTCGAACGTGGGGATTTAATGGCAGAGATCTAATGTTTACCTAGGATACTGATCAAGAAATGAATATAAATATTCTCTCTTTTCTCCATTCCATGTCTCCAATTAATAAAGAGATTTCCTCAGACAACACAGCTAAATACAAAGAGGGACTTTAAATGCCACCCTGGAGCCTCCTGTTAACAGAGACACCTTTAGAAAAGCAGAAAAGGCATCAGATCATTTACAAACTGCATTTCCCCTCTCTCTGCTCCCTTGCTAACTCTTCCCAGTGCACACCCCCACCAGAAATATATAGAAGCATCCAAAAATTTACTTACTCATTAGCATTCAAGCTAGCTGTGGCTTTGATGATCATGTAGCAGAGTGTAAGGGCACTGAGGAGGCCAAAACTGGCAATAATAAACCATTCTTCTGTTGACAAAGGAAAGGGAGGAAATCACTCGTGGGAGAAGGCTTATGTCAAAGCGATGCCAATATTTCCCTCAAACACCACTGGAGGAAGGCAAGAGGCTTCTAAGCCATGACTGGCACCAGGAGGTGAAGCAGAAGGAGGTTAGCCACAGAGTTACTGACTGGAGAAGGCTAGCAAAGAAGAAGCGGAGAGAGGTGTGGAAAACAAGCATGGCACAACAATATTTCCCGGCTGAGCCCAAAGGTTAGTGATAAAGGAAAACTACTGAATGTAAAGTGAAATGCAGGAACGAGGGAAAATGTAATGAAAACTCTGTCCACCCCCAAGTCAGCGAGAAGATTGTCAGTTGGTTTAGATATGCTGAGATGAGACTCTTCACACATTGGGCACACTCAATGCTTTCACACTTAGCTTGTGTCTTCACCCCCTCCCTTCTTCCCTTCCTCCCACAGAACTGCTATAGTGCTACTTTAAAAACAACCCCAAAACCAGGATAGCTTGGTTCAGCAGTGAAACACAACTAGAGTTTTCCATTTCATAACAGGGGTACAGCATGGGGAAAATCATTTCAACAGCAGTGTACATATACAGGCATCAAAAAAACCCACCCAAATAGTATCAAGAAGGCTATTGAAGAATGTTCACCATTCCGAGTTCTCCCTCCTCGGGATCAATTTGGCACACAGGAACGGTTTGGATTACGAACACTCTGGTTGAGTAGGCTTTTGGTGTAACTGTTGTGCAGCAAAGAATGCATGTGTCATCCAGAAAGACTAAACATTGGAACAGCCTTTTCTAAAGCTTTGGTTCATCAACATTGTCAGAAAGAACTGTTGCTGGCTGCTCCCTGGTTTAACCCTGCTGGCTGCTCCTTGGTTTAACCCTGCCGGCTCATCTGCGCAAGAGCAGTGCTGCAGTCAGAGACAGTAAAAATACTCTCTGTAAAAGCAGGTAGGGAAAAGTTCCAGTTAAACTAGAAAGCTTTCCCACCCATGACAGGGAAAGCAGCACACCAGCAGATTTACTCTCTTTTCAACAGAGCTGAATGCAAGATGAATCAGGTGTCAAACACTGCCACGACAAAGTGACTTACTGGCTTTGTAAAGAATCTAGATTTTGTGTGTGGATATTTCCTTCTCAACACCTTTTTTTTTGCTGGATAGAGACTGTGTATTTCATAAAATAAGATTTTTTAATGAGACATTTGCTTTGCTACAGCACCTAAAGAAATGCTCTAATGGGCTGTATCAGTTGCAGATACATATCAGTGGCAAAGTGTTGCTGCTTTCAAAACCTAGATCACAGATGCACATAAGCAAAACACAAGGAGAAAATGAAGACTGTTGTGCTGCCTGGACTCTGTTTTTGCAGTTCAGCAAGAAAAACAACCATTCATGCATCAAACTGAGAGTGTACAGCATATGGAAAAATGATGCAGTTCCACACAAATTACATTCATTGTAGCATAACCCTAGGTAAAATCCAGTGAGTGGAAATTTCTTGTGTTGTCCTTACGGATAACAGCTTGCAAACAGTGCAGGAAGGGTTTTCTGATGTCATAAAACACTTGGACAATACTCAAGAGGTGGTTCACCAAATGCTTTTTTGAGTTCACAGGTTTTGTAAAAAAAGCCATCTGCTTAAAGGTGTCAGAATTCCAGCAGTGATGCTCCCAAGAGACAAAAATGTCTGCAGAAATAGTCATCAGCTAAAGTATTTGTATTTGCATAAACTAGTGCATGTGAAGTATTCTGAAAGGGTAAATGATAGAATGCTCTGGGTTTGGAGGGACATCCATAGGTCAGCTGGTCCAACCCCCCTGCAGTGAGCAGGGGGCATCCTTAACTAGATCAGGTTGCTCCATTGAGTCTCACCTTGAATATCTCCAGGGATGGGGCCCCAATCGCCTCTCCAGGCAATCTGATCCAGTGCTTAACCATCCTCATTGTAAAGAACTTCTTCCTAACATCCAGTCATGGTTTCTCCAGAGTCACCAAATTCAGGAGAGTTATGTTGCCATTTTAGCTCACCCAGTGTGTGTTCTTCGCATGCAGGACTAACAGGTTATACCATTAACAATAGAGATGTTGGCACCTTCATACTTAAGAGTTATCCATTTCAATATGGAGCATGTGCCTCTTACACAGACACTGAGGTCACCTATGGAGCGTGTGCCTCTTACACAGACACTGAGGTCACCTATGGAGCGTGTGCCTCTTACACAGACACTGAGGTCACCTATGGAGCGTGTGACTCTTACACAGACACTGAGGTCACCTATGGAGCGTGTGCCTCTTACACAGACACTGAGGTCACCTATGGAGCGTGTGCCTCTTACACAGACACCTTTGTCCCTCACAGAGAGGTCTTTTACCATGGCCCCGCAACACAGAGCTAGAGCACAGCAAGTGCCACATACCAGAGAAACCACAGAAGGGAGCTGGAAGCCAAAGAACACTTACTTGTGACAGCAATGTTGATCTCCCCTGACCTTGGTGTCAGCTCTCCGTCCTGGGGCAGCTGTGACATGCCGGAGGTGCGCAGGGGCTCCAGGCTGAGGGAGCTGTCGGTGGTGAAATCGCCGAGCGCTGAGCGCCTGCTGGCTGGCTGGCCCCTGGTCAGCCTTTCCATGTCAAAGGCTACGTTATCTGTACAGGGCACGTTTGGCTGGGGGGCAGAAAAGGGCAATTTCACACCACGGTGGTGAACGTTCTACAAGGAGCAAACCTAGAACTTGAGTCGATCCACACATACACGCTTTGTTCAGCCATTCTGGCTGTCCTCACACCACAGGGGAGAGAAACAATCATCATAGAATCACAGAATGTCAACAATTAGCTTCTTCAGTCCACTCTGAAGAGGTGGAGGAAGCAGCCAGAAAACAGGATTAAGACTCAAAAAGGGAATCGAATATGCTTCTATCATAGCCTACGCTTGTGTGGCTTACCACCATGCATCAAATTCCACTGTCTCCTCCTCTAAAAGATATGCTCCCGCTGCAGTGCTACTCTGCTACTATCCAGATACCCTAACTGCACAAAACAAAAAGCTCACCCACAGCATATCCTCAATTACTCCTCAGGAAACGTGCAGATTTGCAACTGACACAGCTAAAAGTGGAGACCTAATTATTCGCAGTGGTTGCTCTAGACAGCATCTTCATATACTCCTCTCTCCTTTCCTTGTTTCTTCTGAGAAGAGCATTGCTCCCACTTTACAGTTTTTCACTTGCACAAGAGAACCCCATTGAGGTTCTTCACTTCTATTGTGGACTGGGCAATAAAAGCAGTCCTTGGAGATCATTCCATAAGCCACGATCTGCTTGAGCAAAACTCAAGTGGGGCCTTAGCCAGGGCATGGCTTTTACTCTGCGCAAACATTAAACAAACAAATGGAAAGTGTTTATGGGAGACAATGAGAGCTCAGAGAGTCAATTTAACAAAGATGAGCTGTGCTGAAAGAAGTTGAGAGAAGGGAAGATTCTAGAGAACCTGGCAGACTTCCAGTAGATAAGAAACTGTTATAAATGCAACTGTCACAACATATTCTCAATGAGCAACCAGGGAAATGAACAACAAACCCAAAGGAGCTTTACCAGCAGCAATGAACTGGGTAAAAAACCAAACCAGACTAAACACTTTCTGAGTGAGACTACTGGAACAGCTCCCCCCCTCAATTATTCTTTGTGTTCTGGGTCACAGACGTGGGAGAAAGAGCTCACAAGAGTGCCACTTACCACAATTCCCAGTGCCTTCAAAATGTTCAGCTTGCACATTGGACACGTACAGTGCTCGCTAAGCCATGGATCCACACAGGCTTTGTGGAAAACATGCCTAGAAGGACAGACGAGGCACAGATCTCATTAGCAAACAATTCCATTGTATATGATGAAGACTGCTTCAACAAATCTTTTGATAGTTTCTTTTTTTTCTAATGAAGCCAGCAGAACAAATTCCAGAACTGGCAGCAGTCTGTGCTGACTGCAATATGGAAAATAAAATAACAACAAAAACTAACTAAATCATCAAAACTTCTTCCTTCCTGTTGCCAACCTTTACTAATATTTCAACTAGAAACACTTTGATTTCTTTTACTGTGGATACAGGTATGCACATGGGCAGAATGAACCAAGGTAACAAAGCTCCCACTCATAACCTTGTGTAAAGTCTTGCCTCAATGTTTCTGTAGAACTTGGCTGTAAATCGGGTGGGAAAAGCACAGATCCGGCAGCAGTCAATTTAATTCAAACGTCAGTGCCAATGGTTTTGGTAAGGGAGACCCAGGATCACAGAATCATAGCATTAGTCAGGGTTGGAAGGGACCACAAGAATCATCTAGTTCCAACCCCCCTGCCATGGGCAGGAACACCCTACCCTAGATCAGCCTGGCCAGAGCCTCATCCAGCCTAGCCTTAAACACCTCCAGGCATGGCGCTCAACCACCTCCCTGGGCAACCCATTCCAGGCTCTCACCACTCTTATGCTCAACAACTTCCTCCTCACCTCCAGTCTGAATCTCCCCACCTCCAGCTTTGCTCCATTCCCCCCCAGTCCTGTCACTCCTCAATAGCCTATGAAGTCCCTCCCCAGCTTTTTTGTAGCCCCCTTTCAGATACTGGAAGGCCACAAGAAGGTCACCTGGGAGCCTCCTCTTCTCCAGACTGCACAGCCCCAACTCTTTCAGGCTGTCCTCACAGCAGAGCTGCTGCAGCAAATAGTCATCACCACCCAGTCTATGTAAGAACCCAAATAGAATAGTAGAATCAACCAGGTTGGAAGAGACCTCCTTGCAGTAGTCTTGCCTGCAGAGTGAAAAGCCAGCAAGGGCAGGCACAGCTGAACACTGCAGACTGGTCATCACCACAAGGATCAGCAGCGACCAGGGCTGCTTAGCCAGCAAAGAGCTGTGCTCTGAAACCAGCAGGCGAAAGGGCAGTGGCAGAACAGTGAGTTCTTGCCATCTATTTGAGGCATCAGCAGAGTCTGCATGAGATCATGCATGTCCCCAAGGTGGCATCAAGTGGAGAGATGCTCCCTCCTCTCCTTTCCCAGGTCATACGTCCTGCTTTATGCCTCAGCAAGCTCACTGTGGGCCCTGGGACTTCTTTGCTCCCTACCCCTTAAAACCAGGGATCGAAGGAGGTATGTTCCCAGCCACCTCCCCTTAAACTTTCTGCAGAAGGGTCTCCTGAAATAAACATGGAAAAGGGCTGCATGTAATGAGTTCTGTCTGTGGCTGCTGAGGCTGATGAAGGGACTAAAGTATATCAAGATAGATCAAGCACATAATTAGGATCCAGTCAGCTACAGCTATTCCTCCTGCCGGTACCAACTCAAGATGCATAGAATATAATACAGTCAGCAGCAGATGGATGGGGACCTGAAGGACTTTATTACAGAATCAACCAGGTTGGAAGAGACCTCCAAGATCATCCAGTCCCACCTAGCACCCAGCCCTAGCCAGTCAACCAGACCATGGCACTAAGTGCCTCATCCAGGCTTTGCTTCAACACCTCCAGGGACGGTGACTCCACCACCTCCCTGGGCAGCCCATTCCAATGCCAATCACTCTCTCTGCCAACAACTTCCTCCTAACATCCCCTGGCACAACTTGAGACTGTGTCCCCTTGTTCTGTTGCTTGTTGCCTGGCAGAAGAGACCAACCCCACCTGGCTACAACCTCCTTTCAGGTAGTTGTAGACAGCAATGAGGTCTGCTCTGAGCCTCCTCTTCTCCAGGCTGCACACCCCCAGCTCCCTCAGCCTCTCCTCACAGGGCTGTGCTCCAGGTACCTCACCAGCTTTGTTGTCCTTCACTGGACACATTCCAGTACCTCAACATCTCTCTTGAACTGCTTATCTCCATCCCAGGAATACAAACCTGCACATAATCCCAGACAACCCCTTTGCTGGTCTGAGTCCCTTAGCAAAAAAGACATCATGGAGAACAGGATATGTGCAGTGCTCACTGCTTGACTAACTGCACAGAACACAGACTCCCATCCTCGTTAGGTCTTAATGCCTTCCCCTTTATTACTCACAAAACAACAGCCAACAACGTTTAGAAATCCTGAGCGACAGAGAACAGGCTGAAATCTCCTGAAATGCTGTTTTTCTTTCTTAGCCAAATCATGGCTTTTATTTGCTTATGTTTCCCCTTAAGTCTCCAAAGTCTGGGAGGTTTTTTTTTATTTTCCAGGGAAAGGACAAACCTGAAAATCTAATGTTTTGGGAAACTGCAGACAAGAAGACTCCACAGAAGCATGAAAACAGCTTTAATATATCCTTATCAGCTAATCAGTGCTGCAGAAGCACTCAGATCAACTCAAGCAGGCGACTGATATGGATGCCAACATGCTTCCACTAAATATTATGGGTTCTTTTAAAGAGTCATTAGCACTTTGATATAAGCCCAAATGCACCAGAACAGCTCAACTATTTTTGTGACCTCTTAATTCTTTGCTTTTAGCTCGCAAACCTTCAAGGATGTTTATTAATGTGCTTCAAAAAAGTGCAGTTGTCCAAAGGCTATTTATTGATTCGGATCAGGGTGGTTCTGTCTCCTACTTATGCAGTTAAAAACCTTGCTGATAACCATCAGCTGATTGCTTGCAAGAGTTAAAAAAGCTGATAGAGAGGCAAGGAAGATGGTGAACACAGGAATAGTTTGAAATACTGAGTCTGACACAGTAAGCCTTTGCATCAAGAGAAGTGTGGGCAGCAGGACAAGGGAAGTGATCCTCCCCCTCTGCTCCGCACTGGTGAGACCCCACTTGGAGCACTGCATCCAGTTCTGGAGAGGAGGAGGCTCAGGGGTGAGCTCATTGCTGTCTACAACTACCTGAAGGGAGGCAGTGGCCAGGTGGGGGTTGGTCTCTTCTGCCAGGCAACCAGCAAAAGAACAAGGGGACACAGCCTCAAGTTGTGCCAGGGAAGGTCTAGGCTGGATGTTAGGAGGAAGTTCTTCACCGAGAGAGAATGATTTGCATTGGAATGGGCTGCTCAGGGAGGTGGTGGAGTTCTGTCCCTGAAGGTGATCAAGAAAAGACTGGATGGGGCACTTAATGCCATGGTCTGGTTGACTGACTAGGGCTGGGTGGTAGGTTGGACTGGATGATCTTGGAGGTCTTTTTCAACCTGGCTGATTCTATAATTCTAAGAGGGCTATGGATGTGCTAGAAGGTGGCCAGAGAAGGGCCACGAGGATGATCAGAGGGCTGGAGCTGCTCTGCTATGAGGAGACCAAGGAAGTTGGAGCTGTTCAGTCTGGAGAGGAGAAGGCTCTGAAGTGACCTTATTTTGGTCTTTCAGTATCTTAAGGGAGCCTACAAGAATGCTGAGGAAGGACTTTTCAGGATGTCAGGTAGGGACAGAAGTGGGGAGAAATGAACAAAGCTAGAAATGGGTAGATTCAGACTGGGTGTTAGGAAGAAGTTCTTCAGCATGAGGGTTGCGAGACCCTGGAAGGGGTTGCCCAGGTAGGTGGTGGAAGCCTCATTCCTGGATGCTTTTCAGGCCAGGCTGGATGGGGTTCTGAGCAACCTGATCTAGTGTGAGGTGTCCCTGCCCATGGCAGGGGGTTGGAACTAAATGATCCTTGTGGTTCCTTCCAACCCTGACCGATGCTATGATTTTCTGCTACCTTAAACCTTCTCCATCATTTCAGGCAATGGAATGGGCTGCTCAGGGAGGTGGTTGAGTCATGAGCCCTGGATGTGCTTAAGTTGTTTGGATATGGTGCTTGGGGATATGATTTAGGGGTGGATCTTGTAGATTAAGGACCTCAGTTGGACCTGCTGATCCTGAGGGTCTCTTCCAACCGGAATGTTTCTGTGACTCATATTTCTGTCACTTGTCTCTTCCCAAGAGAAGAGAGCTCCTAGCAGGTCACGGCAGCTGATGACGTTCCCACAGGAGCCACACACCAGGGAGTCAAATGTGACACAGCTTCTGCTGCTTCTCCAGCCTCAGGCTTGAAGGAAGTTCGGCCAGCAGCCAGGCTTGTAGCACTGAAGGAGTCTCCCATGCAGGCATAACTTCAAACTGGTGACCTGCAGGTATTTTTCCACTCTGTCAGCATACCCAAGCCAGGTGCCCTCCAGCTTGTAATAAACATCATAAAACTGGCTCAGTTGTACAGCTCAGCTTCTTTGCAGCATTTCAGAGAGAACAAGTGAGTTAGAACTCTTTTGGTGGTGTAATGGCTCCAAATTCACATCTCACACAAGGAGAAGGGTTTGAATCAGTTTACAAGTGCTGTTTCCTAAGAGCTCAATTACACTTCCCTGCTCAGTGTAGCATCCCACTGAAGATACCTGATCAAGGGGACACAGTCTCAAGTTGTGCCAGGGGAGGTCTAGGCTGGATGTTAGGAGGAAGTTGTTTCTAGAGAGAGCGATTGGCATTGGAATGGGTTGCCCAGGGAGGTGATGGAGTCGCTGTCCCTGGGGGTGTTCAAGAAAAGCCTGGCTGGGGCACTTAGTGCCATGGTCTAGTTGACTGCTAGGGCTGGGTGCTAGGTTGGACTGGATGAGCTTGGAGGTCTATTCCAACCTGGTTGATTCTATGATTCTAAGTGCTGCCATTAGAGGGCTGCATCCCTTGCCCTGGTGTACTGTGCCAGGTTGATTATTATGGGGTTAAAAAAAATCTTCTGGGGACTAGAAAGTTGTTATTCAATCCCATCATTCTGCTATCTCTTTATAGACTCACAACAACCAAGCATGGGACAGAGAGGGGGTTTGCCCCGCTTCCCGCGCACTCCTGCCGGGTCTGCACAGGGTAGCCAGCCAGGACTAGCGGCAAAGGGCAGTGTGTCCCTGTGTATCCCCGCTGAGTTCACAGCGGTGGCAGAAGCAGCAGGCCTGGTGCTGAGCTCAAGCGGCAGGGCGAGCCGCAAGGGTGCCCTGAGGGTAGTGCCTCCTCTGGACGGTGAGGCAGTGGTGAGGATGGACGCTCCTGGTTAGGCAGTGGTTCCTGTGAGTGGAACTGATCTTGTAGTGGTTTTCTTCCCTATTCTGTCCCCTCCTCCTCATCCACCACCAGATGCTCCTTCTTCTCAGCTGTCTGTTGGACAGAGGGAGGAGATGTTGGGAAAGGTTAAATAAAATTTGAAACAATTTTGTTTAGATTGGAGAAGGAAGATAAGGGCATGGATTGGTGGTGTGGCAGGTTCACTTCTGATTGTGCAGCTAGAGCAGAGGAACCTCTGCTATGAGGACAGGCTGAGAGAGTTGGGGCTCTTCAGCCTGGAGAGGAGAAGGCTTCGAGGAGACCTTATAGTGGCCTTCCAGTATTTGAAGGGAGCCTACAGGAAAGCTGGGGAGGGACTATTTACACGGTCTAGTAATGTTAGGACGAGGGGGAATGGGTTTAAGCTGGAAGAGGGGAGATTTAGACTGGATGTTAGGAGGAAGTTCTTTACAGTGAGGGTGGTAAGACACTGGAACGGGTTGCCCAGGGAGGTTGTGGATGCTTCCTCCCTGGAGGTGTTTAAGGTCAGGCTGGATGAGGCCTTGGGCGAGCTGCTCTAGTGGGAGGTGTCCCTGCCTGTGGCAGGGGGTTGGAGCTGGATGATCCTTGAGGTCCCTTCCAACCTAAACCATTCTATGATTCTATGATTCTAACTGCAGGATGGAACCCTCAGGGGTGTTGGATGGCCTGGTACAAGAGACAAGTAGAAGCATGGGGCTCTTGTAGATACTGGAACTCATCTGTGACAGAGAGATGGAATTCATCTGTGACAAAGGGATCTTCACTCCTGCATAAGTGAGAAGCAAACTGGAGCAACGGCTTGAAGAATGGAAGTGAACTGGACTTAGTTGCCCCATTTGAGTGCCCCATGGGTGGAGATGACTGTGGACTGAGCCAGATTGTGCCGAGAAGGACTCTAAGAGAATCTGCAATGAGCAATTGAGACTTTGCAGTGGGCAGTTGCTTGGATGCACGGACTGCAAAGATTTGAATGAGAATGGACTGGGACTGTCCATTATTTGATGGTGAGTGCTGCTGAGCACAATGCAGATGGAAACAGAGTTCCTTTGTGAAAAGAATTTGTTGGGAAAAACTGTATGGATGTTTTCTGCCTTTGGGTGGGGACAGGACCTGTCCAAGGGGTGGTTATTTCCTAGTGGGGGAAGTTCAGGACATGTATGTTGGGCAATGCAGGAAGGTGCTAAGATCAAGCCTGTTCTACAATGGAGTTTTGATTTGGACTGAGACAGTTTGAGTTTAAAGTATGTACAAGTTGTTATTGAGTTTCTTTCAGGTAGTGGATGTCATCTGAGAAGTCCCACTGGATGAGAAGAGTTGTGTCCAGGAGCTGAGTGACAGATGGGTTTGAAGAGAAGCACCGGAACGATGCAGGATTTAGCTGGCACTGTTCACTACATAGAGAATCTGTTTCTAGTTAGATGAGTAGTGTGATGAGCAGGAATTATGGGATTGGGTAAGGGGTGGAATGTCCTAGGTTGAGAATTACAGGGTTAAANAGGGGGGTTGCCAGGGATGTGGTAATTGCTTTATAACATCTTTCTCTGTGTCTCTCTTCAAATGTATTTCTGTATTTTTTTCTCCAGTTTCATTTGAGAGTTTCATTCCTGTCAGCTATCTCTAAAAACCACAACACGTACAAACCTTCCTGCCAGGCCCACAAGCACACACAGCTCTCTGCTGCCCTGCTGCAGCCCAGTGTGGCTGAAAAGGGATGTGTGGCTGCTACAGTGAGGAAGCAGGCAACATGTCCCCTCCAGCAGGCAACACCAGGGGAGAGCAGGTCGGTGCTTTGCACAGATACGTAGTGCTGCTGGGGGGAAAGAGTCTGTCCTGGCAAGCAGGTAGCACAGAAAATGGGGACTGTGCAGGGGCACTGCAGTAAGCAGAAAGGATGGCATTGAGATATTGTGGTAATTTGCTGTTAACAAAGGGGAAAAAAAACCCAGAGCTATGTGCAGCAGCACAGGGTTGACATAAAAATCTGGCTTAGTCACTTTCCCCCTTCCTGTTAATGATTTGGCTCAGAAGCAATTTACTTCAATATATTCCCTACTCCTTTAATTCTCTTCCTACTTTGTAAATTCCTTCCTTCCCAGGCCACCTTTCTGTCCTTTCCAGTGTCCTTCTCTTTGCTTTTCTCCAACCTGTCACTCTCCCCTTATCTCTCACCAGTCCTTCACACTACCCTCTCCTGATCACTTTTCACCTAGAGCCTGCTCATCTCCTCGATGCAGGGGTGTGATGGTAGAGTATCTGAGAAGAAAATCATCCATGAGATTTGTCTTTTGCTAGAATCCTCCTTACGCCTGTTAGCTCTTTTTTAATTTACATGATGATATTCTCAAAAGCCAGAGATGATCCTCAGACTGGTAAGCCTAAACCAGACAGCTGCCTTATCCCTCTGACACCAACAGCTACAGGTATGCCCATGGGCTTGCTGGTACTCAAAAGTATTTCTCTCTGAAGCACAAAATGAAAGAGAAATTCAAGTCCACTGATTCACAGAATGGCTTGGGTAGGAAAGAACCTTAGAAGATCATCTAGTTACAACCCCCGCAGTATTGGCAGGGATGGAGGCTCAGGGCAGACCTCATTGCTGTCTACAACTACCTGAAGGGAAGCTGTAGCCAGGTGGGGTTGGTCTCTTCTCCCAGGCAACCAGCAACAAAACAAGGGGACACAGTCTCAAGTTGTGCTGGGGGAGGTCTGGGCTGGGTGTTAGGAGGAAGTTCTTCACAGAGGGAGTGATTGGCATTGGAATGGGCTGCCCAGGGAGGTGGCAGAGTCACTGTCCCTGGAGGTGTTGAAGAAAAGCTTGGATAAGGCACTTAGTGCCATGGTCTGGTTGACTGGATAGGGCTGGGTGCTACGTTGGACTGGATGACCTTAGAGGTCTCTTCCAATCTGATTGATTCTATTCTATGTTCTGCATCCATGACAGATGAAAAAAAAAAAAGAGAAATCATCAAAACTTTCTAAAATTTCTAATATTCTACTCTGTTTCTTGCCCACTTCACACTGGTGAGCACACCTGGGATGCCCTGGTAAAGGAGACAGCAATGGGACTTTCTAAGGTTTTCCAATTAACTCCCTGTAAAGTTTCTAGTAAAACTAGAATTTGATCCCAAGTTTCTATCCCTTGAAAGCATTTTATGGATTTAAAGGCATTGGGATGATAATCTGTATCAGGACAACTGCAAACCCAGCCTTTCCAGAATGACTTCATTGAAATCAAATCAACCACCCCAGTCTGCTGATTAAAGGGACATGTTTGCAATCATTTGGATTTGAGTTGATTTTTGAATTTGCCACCTGTCACCAAAACTGCTCAGCACACATGGGAAGCTTCACAGCAGAATTTCAACTGCAGCTTACTCAGCTGCTGGTAGGTTTCTCCTGCTGTGTGTCTGCCCAGACCAGGCTCCTCTCTGCTGAGGCAGAGTGACAGACCATACTTAACTGCAGAGAACAACTGAGGCAAATGCTACTTTCAAATTGATGAAAGCAGCAAGGGTGGTGTATGTCAGTAATTCCTACTGTCTAACGATTAGAGCTTCCTCAACAGGCACAGTAAAGAAAAACCTCCAACCTTTTATTTGCTTCCTCTTTTCTCCATGGATTTCTTGCAATTTATTTTCTCACTTGCCCTAGAGATGCTTTTGTGGTTGGTTACTTTAGGGTTTTTTTGTGTGCTATTGAGTTTAACACTAACTTTGCATGTTGCACTAAATAAGAGGCTGAATTATCATGAACTAAAAAGGGATTAAACCTCCAGAATGAGACCATCTCAAATGCTGAAGACTGAAAAGTCTTACATCAAATCTAATGTATTGGGCTCATCTACTCAGTTTCTGATTAGCTCTTCATCTACAAAGATTAAAGTGGCTTGTAGGAAGTGTCCATCTCAATGTTTCCACCTAGCCAAGATGGGTTTGCATTCAACTCCAAGTTTAGCTGCAGCAGATGAAAAGAGATTCAGAAAGGAGAAGTAGAAAGTGAACATGAAAGTTATCACACAGCCTTGGGCAGGACTGTCATCTGAGCTGTCACTGACCTTGCATGCCTGTGAAAAACAGGACACAAAAGGATCTACACAAGAGCCCTGGGATCTCCTTCACATGGCAGGCTGTGCTGGGAGAGGTTGTGCTGAGATGGCAGCCAGGTGTACCTTCATCCAGCTCCCTGAAGCAGCTCTAACTATCCCTGATAGGAGTAAGCTTCCTGACTGCAGCTCTCCAAAGGTATCTGAAGGAAATGGCCTTTTAATTTTCTTTTGTTATTAAAAAGGTAATAAATTGCTGTGTTGGTTAAATGGTCTATATTGTATCTGCTGACACGAGCAACACAGTCATTGCTTGAATAATGGCAGTTTCAACTAAGGAAGTTGGGTTTTAGCCCTAATTCTGTCTTCTGCTTAGTAGAAGGAGATGCTTTTCTAACAGATGAAGACTCATTCTCTCTTTATTGCCAAGGACCCCCTCTGACCTCTTCAGTATCAAGAGAAAGGCACAAAGGAGTGGGACATGTCAGTCTCTATTCCACATCCTTGAGCCTCACAGTACCAAGTTGAACTACATGAGTGAGGCTCCCTTAAGAAGTAGTTTATCAAGTAACCATCCTAGCAGTGCAGAACAGCCCCCAGAAATACCTCCTCTAATTTCCAAATAAGCTTCTATACAAGAAACTCAAGACTTGTGATTACTGTACAGGACATAACTTGGGCATCTTTACTTAACACTTGGGAGTACACTATTCTAGGGCAAGAGGGCAACATCTCTGAGTAAAAACTGACTGAACTGTAAAAAAGGAAATCTATGCACATGACCAAAAGCTCCCAAATCTTTACAGATCTGAGATCAAGCTCCTTCATCCCCAAATTTTTGAAGGGAAGGTTTTAAACAAACATTTGTAGGTGTAAGGGGTTAACACAAGGACTAACCTTCTGCTCCCCCCAACACAAAAGTGAGGGGAAAAGGTTAACACAAAAGTGAGGGGGAAAGGTTAACACAAAAGTGAGGGGGAAAGGTTAACACAAAAGTGAGGGGGAAAGGTTAACACAAAAGTGAGGGGGAAAGGTTAACACAAAACCAGGGTGGAGATAAAGATAGAAGAGTTTAACGTAATGTGTCACAATCACAATCCATAATTACCCTTAGCTAATAATCTAATTAATCTAATACAATGCCTAATTCCCTTAGCTTAGAAGGAGCTCCTTGTAGAAGGAGCACAGTGAAATACAGGAAAAAAAAACCCAGCATAAGCCAGAAAACTCAAAGCAGAAGCTACCCCACTCCCAAACATCCAATCACCATGCCTGCAGAAAGGAGCCAACACTCAAGACTTGGAGCCCAAAAGCAAAAACCAGACCAGGAAGCCTCTCATGCTGCAAGCTGAACTTCAAGCCCCACAATACTCTGCTCCAGTTAGCACTTTCGTTTTTGATGCCGGCACGACTGCAGCATGGTGTGGGTAACAGCAACAGATGCAAGTCAACTCATGACAGCAGGGTATTTTAACTAAGCAACACTGAGAACATAAACCAGGTCATTGTCTCCCACAGTCTAAGAGGCAAACAGGAAGAAAAAATAATCAGAATGAAGTTCTGGCTTTCAGAAGCAGAATGTGCACACATTTTGATCAGCAAGCTCTAAAATATTACTCCTCCATTTATGATGATAGGAATTCATTATGCATTAGAAGAAAAATATCCCAGCTATTCAGAACAGCCTGCAGGAGGATTTAGAAGACCAATAATGAGCTTTCAAGCACTGCTGCTGTGTGACTCAATATCAACTCCAACACCATTAATTTGTTGGAGTAGAGGATCATGCAGAACTGGATCTTTTAAGTTGTGTTTTATATAAGCAGCCATGTGATCTTTGTGTCTGGAGATGAGGAGGAGGAAGTCTGTATTTCAGAATACAAGGGAATGATGTCCTTAGCAATGGCTTATGCTACCAAAATGTACTGATTCACAGAATCAGAGAATTGTCAGGGTTGGAAGCGACCTCAAGGATCCCATAAGCAGGGAGACTTTCCACTAGATCAGGCTGCCCAGAGCCACATCCAGCCTGGCCTTAAAAACACCCAGGGCTGGGGCTTCCACCAGCCTCCTTGGGCAACCTGTTCCAGTGTCTCATCACTCTTATGGTGAAAAACTTCTTCCAAGTGACTAATCTAAATTCCCCCTCCTCTAGCTTGGATCCATTTCCCCTAGTCCTATCATCTGACACTAAAAACTCCCTCACCAGCTCTCTTGCAGGCCCCTTCAGATACTGGGAAGGCAAAACCAAATCAGCAGGTGCTTAAAAGCACCTCTCAAAAACCCCTCAAAATCCCCAAACAACTCAATAATGAAAGTGGAATGGAAACAAACTGAAAACCTGTAAATGCCAAGAGAATGGCATAAAGTCAGGAGGAACTTGTTATATTTTAGGCCTTGATGCAGAATATCACAGTCTGACAGTATCACCAAGGTTGGAAGAGACCTCATAGATCATCAAGTCCAAGCTGTTAGCACAGAGCTCAAGGCTAGACCATGGCACCAAGTGCCACGTCCAATCCTACCTTGAACAGCTCCAGGGACAGCAACTCCACCACCTCCCTGGGCAGCCCATTCCAGTGTCCAATGACTCTCTCAGTGAAGAACTTTCTCCTCACCTTGAGCCTAAATTTTCCCTGGCTCAGCTTGAGGCTGTGTCCTCTCGTTCTGGTACTGGTTGCCTGAGAGAAGAGAGCAACCTCCTCCTGGCTACAACCACCCCTCAGGTAGCTGTAGACAGCAATAAGGTCTGCCCTGAGCCTCCTCTTCTCCAGGCTAAACAACCCCAGCTCCCTCAGCCTCTCCTCGTAGGGCTGTGCTCGAGGCCTCTCCCCAGCCTCGTTGCCCTTCTCTGGACACATTCAAGCATCTCAATGTCCTTCTTAAATTGAGGGGCCCAGAACTGGACACAGCAAGTATGAATATCCAGCAAGTATGAATCTTTAGGCACAAGCCAAGAACACAGCACACTGGAGAGACCAAAGGCAGATGACAGCAGAGTGGCTGGTGGATGGCAGAGGAGGTTGTGAAGGTTGGACAGGCTGCATTTCCTTTTCCTTGCTGTTTCAGAAGCCAGCAGCCAAAGTGCACAATGCTGCAGCTGTACCTGCTTTGCTGTATTTAACTTTTTTGTGTCTGCCCAGCACTTAAGTCCTCAAATCTGCATCACAGCCACTCCCTTACAGTCTTAAGGGCTCCATTGCCTGCCTTCAAGACCTAAATCTTTTGTTTAATCTCTACTGTCATTAAGTGCCAGCATCCACCTTCACACCTTCTGGTACCACAGTCTAAAAGTGGCTGTTACTAAGACTGGAAGCATCTAACAAACTTCTCTGTAAATTACAACATGCAAATCACAGGAAATGAAGCAAAGGAGCACAAAGGAAAAAGAGCTGCCACAGGGAGCAACTCTGCTGGCTTACTTGCATGGTAAAATGCGAACGACATCGTTCTGCTTGTAACTCTCAATGCAGACAGCACAATGATCAAAGTCTGGGTCTGTTTCCTAAAATGAACAGGACAAAAATTCAAGTCAGCAGTTGTGCCTATGACAAACTGTGCTGGTTTGAGGCTAATTGGAATATTTTAATGAGAGAAATTAGATTATTGGCTGTGAAAAGGAAATAAATGGTGATGTCTACTTCACTCATAGGCTTGCTGAGATGTACAGAAACAAGGACACAAACATAGATGAGACAATGTGAGAGTCTCTATCTGTCAGAGTAGGTGTCTGTGCTTTTTTCTCCCTGGGCTTTTGCTGTGTAACCCAACTAATTCTGCTTCTAATCCCCCTTGTCCATTCTCCAAACTCACCTTGCACGTGCCTAGAGTCTGGGATAAGGTAGAGGGGTGGAAAGAAGGTGGAAGGGTGGTTGGGAGCCCCTCCTGGGGACTCTGATTTCTGGGAGGGCTCTTGTGTTTCTGAATTACCTTTAACTTGTATATTGCTGTATATATTTGTAATATATTGTAAACCTCTGTTTATGTATTGTGCTAAGCTGTGAATAGAAAGATTCATTCCTTAACTTCCAGCCAGCTGAGTCTAGTCTGGATGATTTCATAAGAGTGTGTGTGGGGGATAACTCCCAAACCATCACACAAACATAAAAGTAACTGACTAGTATAGGAGCTGCACCGTGCCGAGTGGCTGTTACTAAGTAGGAACAAACCCAGTGCCTGGGTTATTACATTGCAATGTGACATGAGAAAGACAAGAATCTCCTAAGTACAACACTCTGCTCTCATGTGGAGCTGGCAAATTATCATTTGCAACAGAAGCTAATTCTAATACTCAGTTGAGTCACTATAAAATAGTGTGGTCATTTTCCTAGAGGCTTTATTTCAGCCTGGAGCTAAATTTTTGATTGTATTCAGGGTTTCTGATTTTAGTGCTTTTGGTTTTTTTTTTTTTTCCCTTTTCTTTCTTTTTTTTTTTGGCAGGATAAGAATTCTGAATTTCCCTTTCATAGCCCAAGCTAGCAAATTTTACTTCAGAGCAGTTCCATATTTCTGTCTGCTGCTTATTTGCAGAATTATCATCATTCTTATCCAGTCATGAAGATGAGGATGACTGACTGACTAGCTCCTCACTTTTCCAGAAGCCATGGTTTTGATTTCATATAATTTATTTTAAAAGATGAGACTTTCAAAGCTCTGATGAAAATGGGTTGACTTCATTTGGATGTAGATACAGCACCACCAAAATATATTTTATGAAGGGGTGTGACACAAACCAAACTCGAGTTCATTATTCTTTTGGATGTCAGCAAGCTACTAGCAAGACAATGAGCCAGGAACCACAGCAAGACAATAGGCACTCCCTGGTCAGCACCAGCCAGTGTTGCATGCACAGAATTCCAATGGGCTGCTCCTTCTTCCTGTTCACCTGTGTGTGCATCCCATGCTGTCTGCACTGCAGCCTACACCTTGCTTGCCAGTTTTGGCTTTATGCTCTCAAGACAACAGCATCTTTTAATTAGCTCCCATTACCTCCAGGTACTCCCATTGCCACAGAAAAGATTTAGTGCAGTGGATTTAGTGCAGGGAGGCAGAAAGAGAAGACTTTTTTTTCTGCCTTCTCTCTGGAAGCAATTTTTTCCATTGCTTCTTAATCTTCCATTGCTGATAGTGTTGATAAGGAAGATAAAGAGGCATTGCATTAAAAGGGCCCAAGGAAATAATCTTCTCTTGAAAAATCACATCATAGCCAGAATTCCCCTGCCTTTTGCACATCAAGGAGCAAAAATTATGCAAGATTAAGTGACTATTTCTTCCCCTAAGAAGAACAAAAGTGTTGGACTGCACAGCTCACATATTTTAGCTCGTGTACAGGTCAGAAATAGTCTTAGAGAACCACTTACTGTTTTTAATCACATACCTGTTTATTCTCCTACTCAGATTATTGGATATTAATTTCTTATTACATCAGAAATTGTCATTTATCATCTTTTAGATTTATTTTACACAACTTAGACAGGAATGACTCTAAGCTTACAGAATTTTACATCAACAATTCTAGTCCTATGCCCTCTGACCAGCAAAGCCTCCAAGGCAGCATAAAACCAGTCTGAATTACAGATGCCTGATGAAGTGCAAGTAGTCTTTATGCAAGAAAAACTTCTCTGAAATAAACAGACTTAAAGCATGCATTGGAAGTTACACAAAATACTGTGCCGTGGACAAAGTAAGCCTCCAACAAGGAAAGCAAGGTCAGAAATCAGAGGCAGAAAGGTAGAACTGAGATTGTTTTCCCCAACAAAAATTAAACACGATCCTCAAATTGACCATGTTGAAATCTTATTACTATACCTTATCACCCTTCTTTACTGTCCTGGTTGTCAATTTACCAATGGCTTTCTTGGCAGCATCTCCAAGACGACGCTAATGGAGTGATAAAGAAAAGAGCAGAGATTAATCCTGATAACCAAGCCTCCTTCCTGTCCTTTAGAACAATTGGGGGTTTTTAGTTTGGAAAAGACTGAGAGGGGATCTAATAAATGTTTATAGATATCTGAGGGCTGGGGGTCAGGAGTGGTGGACAGGCTCTGCTCACTGCTCCCTGGGATAAGACAAGGAGCAATGGGTGTAAGCTGCAGAACAGGAGGTTCCAGCTCAACACAAGGGGGAACTTCTTTACTGGAAAGGTCACAGAGCACTGGAACAGGCTCCCCAGAGAGGTTGTGGAGTCTCCTACTCTGGAAACTTTCAAGGCCTGTCTGGATGTGTTCCTGTGTGACCTGAGCTAGATTGTATGGTTCTGCTCTGGCAGGGGGGTTGGACTTGATCTCTTTGGGTCCCTTCCAACCCCTAACATCCTGTGAGCCTGTGACTGCCCTGGGCTCAGCACTAACATCGCGATACACACTGTGGCAGCAGGCTAACAGGATAAAAAGCCTACACCCAGATTTGTCAAGAACAACACCACCCAACAGTGGAGCCCACAAAAGGTTATTGGCTAGACACAGGCATCAACCTCATGGATGGTCCACAGAAGTGATCCAATATTTGTGTGACAACTAACCAAGCCCAGCCCGCAGGCTAAGAGCTGAAGCAACAACACGCCCTGCCACTGACTGCTGCTATATTCAGTTCATGTTGCTTTGTTACTCAGTGTGCTGTAATATTCCCCTTGTTCTCTCCTCAAGCTTGAATTCTTTGGGTTTTTTTTTTCCTTTCTTTCCCCCTGAGCAGGCTGATCTCGTTCTGAGATGTAACAGATCCTCTCAGCGTAACCTAGTTTCCCTTTTGCTATTACCCAAACCCACCAGGATCTCACCAGGAAAAAAAATTATGGGTCACAGAATCTAAATAAGCCAATGCAGACTTAAATAAAGCTGAAATGAATCCTGGTTGGAAGATTAACTTCACTCTAAATGCAGAATCCAAGCTATTCTTTTGTTGTTCATCCTTTTTTATGACCACCACTGTTAGATGGAAGGAGCCATTCCTGCAATTCAATGCTGATTCCTACTGCAATACCCAGCTGCCAGCCAACAAAGAACGGCTGCTTGCCAGCAGGGATCCCAGAGACAGGGCACTGAGCAGAACAAAGCTCATGTCTTCTTGTTTCACGAACCAAAGACCTCAGAATTGGTTTACATTGACTGGAAAAAGGAAAGTTTATGTCTTTCACCCTCCATCTCCACCTTGTACTAAGTGCTGCATTGAAAGAGGCTGTTTCTGAGAATCTAAACTGCACCTAACAAAACTTCCTACACTGCCTGAAACAAATGTGTGGGTTTTCTGCCCATCTATAGAGTGGAAAATCAAATCCTTCATGAGGTGGCCTTCCCACCCCCCACATCACACATTTTCTCTGCACACAAACTAAGGCAGCTGCTTTTACGTAAGAAACAAAGACCTCCGAAGTGCATCACAACCAACTCCACCACTGTTACTCAAGAATTACAGGAGCATGTGTTTTATTTTGTCATTTCCACAGAAGAACAGCTCATATATATATATATTAGGGCATGGCTTTGAAAAAGAAGTCAGAGACTGAAGTGTCTCTGCATAGTAAATGCAGCATCAGAAACAGAGCCAGGAGCCAGGATGGGGAAATTGTACTTTTCCTGCAATCAGAAATCTCCTCCTAGCTTCAATACGTGAGAAGTTGACCAATTTAAACAAATCTTAATTGCAAGTCCTGGAACAAGCATATCTGCCTGAGCACTTGACAAAACAGAACACACTGGTGCCCTGACAGAATAGATAACCACTGCATAGCCCAAAGTGTGAAGAACAAGGCTGAAAAGGTATTTAAAGTACCAACTAAGTGATGGTGGGTACCATTTTCATTTAGTTGTACTGCCTATGTCTGTGTATGCTCTGCAAAACATCTTTAAAAAGAAGATTCTTTTCCCATTGGAAGCATAATAATTCAACAGTAATTCAGCTCCATCTGTGTACAGCTTCTCCTAAGCTTGAGGAGGGCAGATTCAGACTGGAGATTAGGAAGAAATTCTTTACAGCGAGGGTGCTGAGACACCAGAATAGGTTGCCCAGGGAGGTCATGGATGTCTGCTCCCTAGAGGCACTCAAGGCCAGGTTGGATAAGGCCTTGAGCAGCCTGGTCTATTGGAAGGTGTTCCTGCTGGTGGCAGAGGGGTTTGGAACTAGATGATCTTTCAGGTCCCTTCCAACCCAACCCATTCTATGAATCTAAGGAAGTGCATTTGCTAAACAGTAACTTTCACCTATTCCATTTGAGAGATCTCTATCAGGAGCAGTGTGGCCAGCAGGACAAGGAAGGTTATTCTGCCCCTGTACTCAGCACTGGTCAGGCCACACCTTGAGTGCTGTGTCCAGTTCTGGGCTCCTCAAGTCAAGAGAGATGTTGAGGTGCTGGAAGGTATCCAGGGAAGGGTGACGAAGCTGGTGAGGGGCCTGGAGCACAGCCCTGTGAGGAGAGGCTGAGGGAGCTGGGGGTGTGCAGCCTGCAGAAGAGGAGGCTCAGGGCAGATCTCATTGCTGTCTACAACTACCTGAAGCAAGATTGTAGCCAGGAGGGGTTGGTCTCTTCTGGCAGGCAACCAGCAACAGAACAAAGGGACACAGTCTCAAGTTGTGCCAGCAGAGGTCTAGGCTGGATGTTAGGAGGAAGTTATTGGCAGAGAGAGTGATTGGCATTGGAATGGGCTGCCCAGGGAGGTGGTGGAGTCACTGCCCCTGGAGGTGTTCAAGTAAAGCCTGGATGAGGCACTTAGTGCCATGGTCTGGTTGATTGGCTAGGGCTGGGTGCTAGGTTGGACTGGATGAGCTTGGAGGTCTCTTCCAACCTGGTTGATTCTATCTCTCTCTCCCATTTTCTAATTTTAAGAAACACTTTATGCTAATGCTGGAAATGCTCAGGATTTGTTAAGTTAGGGCACAGGCATACAGCAGATATTTGCTTTTAAAACCTGAAACTGCCTTGCTGGAGAAGACATGCAAAAGTTTCATACCTCTGGTGGAAGTGCACGAGGGTAGCGATGTGAAATACCAGTACCTACTTGAACTAGCTACAAAACACAGCATGTTTTTGATGTGGAGGTTTTTTGTTGTTGTTGTATTTTCTTTTTTAAAGTGTGCCTTAAAAACAAGATCACAGCCTAAACCAACTTATTTCATCACTATCAGTACAGCCTTCTCTCTGTGAAAGCTCTCAAAGCTCTTCAAAAATAAGCTGTAGCTGTCGCCACCTTCTTATTAAAGTTTAATAAGCTCAGCTTTTTAAACCACATCAAATTTTCATCAAGTTTCTCCTGACCTTTGTAAAAATCTAAAGAAAGAAAAAAGGTCACAAGAGCACTTTCCCCATGGAGCAACTGTTTTGAAACATGGACATCTGGAAGAAGCCTAGAACCATGTAGGGGCTGCAGAAGGCACAATTTAGTATTCGGCAGACATCCATTCAGTAACAGGTCTATTTAAACTCTGCCCATCCCAAGGGACCACACTAAATACTGGTTACAGTGTGGTCATTTAAGAATGATATCCTTAGGAAAAATCTAAGGATGCCCATGGGACCTGCAACAGCAGACACTATTTATAGGAACTGAAAAGGAAATCCTCTGTCACAGCCGAGACTTTGTAAGCTCGCATTTGGTTTAGGTTTGATAAAACACCAAAGAGCTGCCTCACAGTGAGCTCCTGGGCATCAGCTGCAATTCAGGGGGGAAGGGGGAACACTGACTAGACCTCAGCAGGTTTGTCAGTTAGCCCTGACAGAGATACAGAAACCAAAGTGGGGGCCAGCAGGTTTCCTGTGGTTTCCTGACTCATCTCAGAAAAAGCCAAAGCGCAATATGGAGGCAGTGGCTCATTAGAACAGAATCAACCAGGTTGGAAGAGAGCTCCAAGCTCATCCAGTCCAACCTAGCATCCAGCCCTAGCCAGTCAACCAGACCATGGCACTAAGTGCCTCATCCAGGCTTTTCTTCAACACCTCCAGGGGCAGTGACTCTGCCACCTCCCTGGGCAGCCCATTCCAATGCCAATCACTCTCTCTGCCAACAACTTCCTCCTAACATCCAGCCTAGACCTCCCCTGGCACAACTTGAGGCTGTGTCCCCTTGTTCTGTTGCTGGTTGCCTGGCAGAAGAGACCAACCCCACCTGGCTACAGCCTCCCTTCAGGTAGTTGTAGACAGAAATGAGGTCACCTCTGAGCCTCCTCTTCTCCAGGCTAAACAACCCCAGCTCCCTCAGCCTCTCCTCACAGGGTTTGTGTTCCAGGCCCTTCCCCAGCCTTGTTGCCCTTCTTTGGACACCTTCCAGCACCTCAACATCTCTCTTGAATTGAGGAGCCCAGAACTGTAAGTCCACACTATGAGCTGAAGACTTGATTCAGTCACCATCTGAGTATGGCCACACTTAGTTCAGTTCTTAAGCAAATTAAAGGTTTAAAAAGAATGTTAGGAAAGGCATACTGGACAAAGTTTTACTTAACATATATGGCCAGCAGAATTAGCATGTGTGATCTTGAGTAAAGATGAAAGTTAACACACAGCTCACTGAGCAGCTCTACACCTTAGTTTCCTTACCCTAACATTCACAACAGATTACAGTTCCCAAATTACCTTTACACAGCTTCTGGATTCCTTTAACTGTTACTTAGAGGCTTTCTCTATGAACATGGATAGAATTTTTACCATTACAATCACAGAATGGTCTGGGTTGGAAAGGTCCTCCAAAGGTCAACTTGTCCAACCCCCTCTGCAGTCAGCAAGTGCATCCTCAACTAGATTAGGCTGCCAAGAGCCCTGTCAAGCATCACCTTGAATATCTCCAGGGGTAGGGCCTCAACTATCTCCTTGCTCCAGTGTTCTACTACCCTCATGGTGCAGAACTCATTTCCAACATCCAGTCTCTGTGTTCCCTTACACTACACAAGCTCATTCACTTTCCTCCTCATTCCTAACATACAGAATGTATTTTTCAGCCAACACAGAATCTATCTTCCTCTGAGACTTTGTATAGGATTAACACTCCAGGGGGAGTAACCTTGAGCCTGAACCTAGGTGGTCTTGATCCCTCCTCAGGGGTGGGTCCGAACACTACCAGGTGATGGTTAGCCCATAAAGAGCCATAAAAGCAGGGGGACTTCCTGTTCCTCTCTCTCTCTGCTCCCTGCCTCCATGCACACCACCATCCCCATCCTGTTCCTGGTTTCTCTTTTGTTTTACCACATGGCCATCACCCACGAGGCAGACAAAGCCATCACCATCAAAATCAGGTTGTATTTATACATTCTGTAATTGCCTTTTTTTCCCCCTTCCCTAACCTTTGTAACTTCCCTACCTCAGATACCTTTTTAAAGTTATTGTTAAACTTTTCTTTTTAACTTCCAAATCGAGTGAGATTGATATGTTTGGGTGTGCTTACCTTTCCTCTCTGCTTCTAATTCCTTTCTTTTGGGAAAGAAGGGGGAAGGGCACTCTACAAATTGTTATTGGTTCTATCAAATTTATTGGAGTCTCTGGAAATTTAAATTGGAACCAAGACAGACTTCTACTTACCAAAGCCCAAATATTTTGCTTTGGTGCTATTTTTTCCTGCCACATAATAAGATCTTGTAATGGTGCTGCTCAGGATGAACGACACTTTGCTATTATTAAAAACTCCTTGTCTGGCAACATGCTGTACCTTGGAGCAAAGAGGTTCTGAACACTAGTTAGATGGATGTCCCTGGGAAATCATTTGTTTTCTCTTGACAGAAACATAACCTCCACAGCTTAAGAGAAAAAAAAAAACCCAACCCCACAGCAAACCAGCAGTTCCCTTACCTGATTCCTGTCACGTGCACTTGTGTACCTGATCTTCTGGATGAAGTAAAATATTAACCATGCTGAAGAAATGATCATCAAAACAATGAAAGATATTGACACAAAGACTAGAGAGCCCCGGCTGAAGTTCTTTGGTGGAACACGAGACCCCACTGCTATTGCCATCAGGACAGAGATATTCTTCTCCAAGTAATTCAGGATCTCCTTAACCTTCGATTCTGTAATCATGACAGCAACAATGTCTCCAGTTCCTATAAAAAGAGAGAAACATTGAATTTACATCAAAAATTTATTGGAGTCTCTGGAAATTTAAGTTAGAACCGAGACAGACTTCTACTTACCAAAGCCCAAATATTGTTGCCACAACAACCCCAAGCAACGCTACAGGCTGGGGACAGAGTGGCTGAGAGCAGCCAGAAGAAAAGGGACCTGGGGGTACTGGTGGATAGCAGCTGAAGATGAGCCAGCAGTGTGCCCAGGTGGCCAAGAGGGCAAATGGCATCCTGGCCTGGATCAGGAACAGTGTGGCCAGTAGGAGGAGGGAGGTTATTCTGCCCCTGTGCTCAACACTGGTCAGGCCACACCTTGAGTGCTGTGTCCAGTTCTGGGCTCCTCAATTCAAGAGAGATGTTGAGGTGCTGGAAGGTGTCCAAAGAAGGGCAACAAAGCTGATGAGGGGCCTGGAACACAAACCCTATGAGGAGAGGCTGATGGAGCTGGGGCTGTGCAGCCTGGAGAAGAGGAGGCTCAGGGCAGACCTCATTGCTGTCTACAACTACCTGGAGCAAGGTTGTAGCCAGGTGGGGTTGGTCTCTTCTGCCAGGCAACCATCAACAGAACAAGGGGACACAGCCTCAAGTTGTGCCAGGGGAGGTCTAGGCTGGATGTTAGGAGGAAGTTGTTGGCAGAGAGAGTGATTGGCATTGGAATGGGCTGCCCAGGGAGGTGGTAGAGTCACCGTCCCTGGAGGTGTTCAAGCAAAGCCTGGATGAGGCACTTAGTGCCATGGTCTGGTTGACTGGACAGGGCTGGGTGCTAGGTTGGACTGGATGATCTTGGAGGTCTCTTCCAACCCAATTGATTCTATTCTAATTAATATGGCAGGCTGCTCACAAGGGTTTTTTTTCCTCCAAATGCAAAGCCATTTGACAGCTTGGACAGTTTCATCTAAGCACATGGAACATGCCACTGGGCACTCAACTCCTGGCTTGTTCTTCATATCCAGACTTTCAAATGAGGGCATTAACAAGCAAACTGTCTGCAGCTCCACACGTAGTAGCAGATCTCAAGTGGTGGTTACACAGCACTTCCCACGTTGTAATTACTGGGGGGGGTGCAGTCTGAACTGGGTTTAAAAGGTACATTTGTTCCAGATTTGAAGCTGTGAATACCTAAATAGGCAACTGACAGGAAAACATTTAGAAGCTGAGTTGAGTGATACTGGGTAGAGCCTTCTCAGAGAGCACAGTGCTGTGTGCAAGCTGCTCTGGAGAGTTATGCAAGTTCCCCTGCGTGCCTCTGTGGCTTTCACAATGCCACCAAGGTTGTCGAGGACCTGTAAATCACAACTTCAGCACAGAAGCAACACAACCAAACCTCTACCTACATCACTTCAGACAGAAGTGAAAGCAAAGTAGCTAAGTCTGGCTGCAAATCAGAAACAACAACAAAAAAAAAAGAAGCAGAGGAAAAACTTGGCTGAAGTTTGAGTGCTGATTTTATCACCCACACAAAGACATGCTTGATAAGCTCACAAAGAGGCTGTCAGCTTCATCTGCTCCATTTTGAACGTGTAGCCCATCTGGTTTTTGAAGTGTCTTGCCTCTCCACTACCTCCTGTCCCAAAGGAGAATTTATTGGTGAAAGGATAATAAGAGAATCAAACCACAAGGTGTGCTGAAAAAGAAGAAACCTACCTGCAGAGCAGGGAGAGAACCTAAGCTTTAAAAACCTAAGAACCTAAGCTTTAAAAAAGAGAGAGGATCCAGAACTCAGGGCATTTCTGATTTAAGTTCAAAGAAAGCAAAGCTTATAGAAAAACCAAAGCCAGAAAGAAAAAAAACCAAACTCAACCCCCTTCTGAGTGCCATTCTTATTCATTCAGATCGATTTGCTTCCCCCAAAACTCTGCTCAAGACCCATTTTCAAAACGCTTGCAAAGTCTGCTCGTCTGTTTGCTCCATCTGCTTGCTCCAATTCACGTCCCCTCAGAGAAGAGCTGCATAATGCAAGCAGAGAATCAGGATTTAGAGTGGATTTAAGTCACAGACAACCCAGCCTGGCAGTGAAGAGAAGACAAGGTCCTATTTTACACAAACGTTTAAAGCCTTTTAATCAAGATCTAATGTTAGGAAGTTACTGTACCCACCAAATGATGTAGGAGACCCAAAAGAGCAGCATCTTTGAAGCCCAGGGCACGAGAGGTCAGAGTGGCAATCCCAGACAGCTACAGAACTTTCATAAGGAGAGCTTTAATAGACTTCTGTAACAGTCTTAACATCTCAGTACTCTTTCCATTTTCCACGCTGAACAGTACCTTTTATAGCCACTACCCTCAGCATTCAGAGCAAGTTCCCCAACATGGTGCTTGTGGATTGTGCTGACAGAAAAGTAAATCTGATACATCTCAGAAATTAAAGATTTGCCAGGAAAACAAAAAAAAAAAAGATTTAAAATCACATTCTGCAGCCCCCTCTCCCCCACACAATGTTTTCTCCAAGAAATGTAAGAAATGTCAACTTCAGTCAAAATCAAAATGGTAATAAACACATTCATGCCTTGCAGGGCCAAGCAGGAAAAGAATGCTCAGTGTTTTCTTGTGAATATTTTGGAAGCCTTTTGCAGTAACTAAGAAGCTCTGAATAGCACCAAAACCCAACACAGATTAGAGATACAACTTCTTTCATCCCCAGAATGCCACAGATTGACAGAAGGTCCACTTCAGTCCAGCTCTCCAGAGACACTTCAGTTAGAGATGTAGGCAGTTTGGTTTCACGCAGACGGACCAGGATGTTGAATGGGCAGCAAACTTCAGAGAGTCAAAATCCATCACTTGCTTCATTTTCAGAAGAAATCTGTTCAGAATCCTATTTGTCCCTGTCCACACTTCATCACAAGAGCCACCCTACCTGCAGGGTTCTTCCAAACTCTGCAGCTCAGGTGCTGCAGGATCAAACAAGAGCAGATCATTTCTACTGCTTGCTATCTTCCCCAGGTTTCACTTCTGTATCTCGCATCCAGTTCAGAGAGTAAAGTGAGGAAAGGTGCAGGGGTACTGCGTTCCTCAGAGCAGCACATGTTCTGTAAGCTTCCCCAGCAGGTGTTTATTTGCACTGAGAAATGATGTTAGTATCAAAACATCAGTCAGAAGTGCTCCATGTAGCATTCTGAGACTATTTACAGTTATCTGTCTGCAAAGCAAAGCTGACTAAGACCTTCCGATAGCAGTCTGGTTCCATCTGGATCAAAAGCTGAAGACTCTACCTATTCCCTGCTGCCCAGGGAATGTGACAAAGCTGACAATCTGTCACACGTTTTATATAAACCCCAGCACAAAGGGAACCTCTGGCGTCGCTGCAAAGTGATTTGCATTCCAAATGACTCAACTGGGAACAGCCAAAGTGCTACTGCTGCTTCTGACCCTGCCAGAGCCAAGGAGAACTGGAGAAAAGAGCAATAAATGCTGCCTGTTTAACACAGTGAGGCTCAGTGGAAACTGGGACTTGGTTCATCTGTATTTTTGTCAGGGGCATCACCCTAAATAATTTTAGCAAGAGCTGCCTGTTTGAGAACAATTGGGGGCAGGAGGAGAGTGACTCATTTATTTTAAGCACCTTGAAACCTTGCATTTCTGAAACTCCAGCAGAAAAGAAACACTCAGGTGAAGACACAAAGACTTAACCGTGTTTGTAAAGGTTAAAATGCACTCTTAGAGTCACAGAATAGTCTGGGTTGGAAGGGACTTCCAAAGCTCATCCAGTCCAACCCCTTCTGCAGTCAGCAGGGACATCCTCCAATAGATCAGGTTGCCCACAGCCCTGTTGAGCCTCCCCTTGAATATCTCCAGGAATGAGGCCTCAACCTTCCTGAGCAACCTGTTCCAGTGTTCCACTGCCTTTGCAGTGCAGAACATGTTCCTAACATCCAATCTAAATCTATTCTTCTTCAGTTTGAATAGAATCAACCAGGTTGGAAGAGAGCTCCAAGATCATCCAGGCCAACCTAGCACCCAGCCCTGGCCAGTCAACCAGACCATGGCACTAAGTGCCTCATCCAGGCTTTGCTTCAACACCTCCAGGGACAGTGACTCCACCACCTCCCTGGGCAGCCCATTCCAATGCCAATCACTCTCTCTGGCAACAACTTCCTCCTAACATCCAGCCTAGACCTCCCCCAGCACAACTTGAGGCTGTGTCCCTTTGTCTTGTTGCTGGTTGCCTGCCAGAAGAGCCCAACCCCACCTGGCTACAGCCTCCCTTCAGGTAGTTGTAGACAGCAATGAGGTCACCCCTGAGCCTCCTCTTCTGCAGGCTGCACACCCCCAGCTCCCTCAGCCTCTCCTCACAGGGCTGTGCTCCAGGCCCCTCACCAGCTTTGTTGCCCTTCTCTGGACACCTTCCAGCACCTCAACATCTCTCTTGAATTGAGGAGCCCAGAACTGGACACAGCACTCAAGGTGTGGCCTGACCAGTGCTGAGCACAGGGGCAGAATAACCTCCCTTGTCCTGCTGGCCACACTGCTCCTGAGCCAGGCCAGGATGCCACTGGCTTTCTTGGCCACCTGGGCACACCTTGTCCCATCACTACATGCCTTTGCAAACAGTTTTATTTCCATCTCTCTTGTAAGCCACCTTCAGGCACTGAAAGGTTGTTATTAGGTTTTCCCCAATCCTTCTCTTCTCCAGGCTGAAAAACCCCAGCTCCCTCAAGCCTGTCCTCACAGCAGAGGTGTTCCAACCCCGATCTTTTTTTGTGCCCCTACATAGTCTTATGCAGAGCAATTCTCTCCTCAGCCAAGAACACAATGTCCAGAGGAAAGGAGCTGGAATGCCAAGGGAAGCCAATGAGGCACAGGCTCAACCATAGATGACAAGCTGGGACAGAAGGTAGGCAGTAGATAAATATTGACGTCTGTAAATTTAAATCACTTAATTGCTATCATCCGAGCCCAGACAGCTCTTTTTAGCTCACATTTTTATCATGTGCATGTTTAATTAGGATAGTTATACAACTCCCTGTACCAGAGGGGATGAAGTTGCAACATTACATCTGTGTAATCTTATATTGGGAAAGGAGATAAGGCTTCAAAAGCTGAAAAGACACTAAAAGCAAAAAGATGGGAAAACCAGCAAGATCCAGAAGCCTCCTGCAGGGCTCCTAAAGAAACTGCTTTGCTCTCACCAATCTGCCCACATCTCCTGGCAATTCTAAAAGAGCACATTTAGGAAGTCAATAGAAAGTGATTTCAAAGCAAAGGACTAGTCTCATCACAAGCAGATAATTGATTCTTTTGTCTTTGTTTTGTTGATCCTCGACTGCCAAATGTTTGTCTGAAACTCAAAATATGGACAACCCTGGCCAGGAAAGCAAGTTAAAAACGAGCAGGTTTCCAAGAGCAGATTTCAGACACCTTTCACCCATCTCTCATCCCAAGGAAGGGCAGCCTAGCAAAATGCAACAGCCAAACAGATGATTTGTAGTGATTTTACTTTTTCTGGGCTTATATGAGGAGGACAGGTGAGACAATTCCTCCTGGGCACATGAGCAACCTGGCACTGAACTGCTGCTATTTCTGCAATGCTTCAGCCACCCACCCGCAGGTGGGCAGGGCAAAAGCTGGGATCCCACCTCAAAGCATGGCAAACATCAGACCCTCTGTAAGAGGCACTGAATGACTTTGATTCGATGTAACAAGGTTTGCAGAGAACTGAGAATCGAGCCAGATACTCCTAACAAAGTCTTTTTCTGATGGCTGATATTTTCAGCTGAAGTCCTTCTAATTTCCTAAGTCTTTGATAATGCCTTCTGGTGCTGCAGGCACAGCATGAAGCAGATAGCCTGCACTCATCTCATGCCTGCAAAAATGTACTCTCCTCTTTAAATAGCAGACAATACTTAACTGTAAATTAATCTTTTCACTGCTTTATTCTGAAAAAAACCCAGCTTAACACACACTTATCTGGGCAATTCTGCTGGTGGAAATTTCAGAGCACTTCCTTAAAAAAAACAGGTAAGGAAATCTCCATCTTCCTAATAAAGCTAAAGGATGGTTCAGTCACTTGTAGACTGGGTTCTGGGCATGATTCAGACACCAAGATGCCACTGCCAACTCAACGGCAACAATGGGAACATCACAATGATAATGGGTATGGAAATAAAACTGCCCATTCTTCACAAACCAGACTTCCCTCCTCTTCTATTAAAATGCTAAGTGTTGCTGAACATTCTACATCAGAAATAAAAGCACAGCACACACTATTCAGTACCCAGCAAAGGGATCAGGCTGCATTACAGTGAGGGACAGATTTCTTGGAATACGGTGAAAGCACTCCAAGAGAATTTCAGAGCCCACAAAACATCAACAACCAGAACAGGAGAGCACAAATTAAGTGCTATGGTTATCTGTGAAATACTGAGACATCAATTAGGAGGCCTGCAAGAAGGATGGAAACAGACTGTTTACAAAGGCATGTAGTGATGGGATGAGGGAAAATGGCTTCAAACTAGAGAAGAGCAGATTTAGATTGGATGCTAGGAACAAGTTCTGCACCATGAGGGTAGCGGAACACTGAACAGGTTGCTCAGGAAGGTTGAAGCCTCATAACCCCTGGAAATATTCAGGGTGAGGCTTGACAGGGCTCTGATCTAGTGGAGGATGCCCATGCTGACTGCAGAGAGAGGTGGACTAGAGGACTTTTGGAGATCCCTTCCAACCCAGACCATTCTACTATTTGATTCTGTGATCTGTGCTTCAAGGCAGCAGAAGCAAGAATTACCCCTCCAAGGTAAGGGATTCTGCCAGAGACAGGGATAGAATCCATGGGACTCAAAAGGTAAAGTGAGGGAAAGGGAAAAGGCACTCAGAGCTGCGTGGAAAGCTTCACTGCTGGAAAAGGAGGGCTCGTGGAGCACAGCTTCTAAACATAAATTTCATTGTACTTAGTAACACTGGAGACACCACACAAACCATTTTGATATCTTGTAATTTTAGCCTGGTGCAAACCAGAGAAATTCACCAGGAAGCAGAATTTTCACATTCTAAACCAGGCTTTTGGAAAAGCAGGCAGCTTTGGCATCTTTTCAGAGCCATCAAGACTGGTCTAGCTGCACATATTTTTATTTGGATCTAATCAGAAAGCAAACAAGGGCACATCCAAGCTGTCAACACATGAGTGCAATCTCAAGAGGAAAAGATGCTGTTTGAGATGTCCCAAATCAAATATTTCTGAAAACAGCAAGAACCTGTAATAGTTGTCAGTTACTGAGCCCTAAGCAAGGCAAGATTTTCATGCCAAGAATATCCATCAGTTTTAAAGTGAGGCTGGGTAGCTTTTAAAACCATTTGTCTTCCCATTGCCTTTATAATACTGACAAAGTGGAATTCTTGTCTGTATGTAAACATTTGCTTTAGGACTCCTGTTTTATGTAGTGTCAGACACTAGAACAGATGTTACAAAGCTACCATGAGAAAAAAACTGTAGAGGACAGCAGCCTATGAAACCACAGCCTGGCAGTTAGGCTGTCACTATGAAACTGTAGGCTGGCAGTTAGGATGCACCACTTAAATGCAACCAGTGGAGCAATTACAGAACCACAGAAACAGCCAGGTTGGAAGAAGCTCCTCAGGATCACCAAACCCGACCTGTAACTCTACAAGATTCACCTCAAAACATATCCTTAAGCACCATATTCAAACGACCCTTAAACACATCCAGGGTGGGTGACTCAACCACCTTCCTGGGCAGCTCATTCTGGTGCCTGAATTGGTTATCCCAAAGCACCAAACAGAGTTTTGCAGAGGTTTTATTTGCTACACAAACCTATGCAAAACAACCTGGAAGGAACAAAAAAAACCAAAAAACAAAAACCCAAACAACAAACTTCTGAGGTTAAAACTTGAATTTGGACTACCTCCTTGTGAGGAGGAGCAGCAGATTACTCAGACTTAGTGAGGAACAGGCTTCTATGAATTGCAACTGAAATACAGTCACTCTGTGCCTGAAGAACCCTCAAAACTCTTCTTTGATTGCAGCAAAAAGAGCTTCAGCAGATTTTTTTCTGCCAGGCTAAGAGAATCATAGAATGGTTTAGGTTGGAAGGGACCTCAAGGATCATCCAGCTCCAACCCCCTGCCATAGGCAGGGACACCTCCCACTAGAGCAGGTTGCTCAAGGCCTCATCCAGCCTGGCCTTAAATGCCTCCAGGGAGGAAGCAGCCACAACCTCCCTGGGCAACCTGTGCCAGTGTCTCACCACCCTCACTGTAAAGAACTTCCTCCTAACATCCAGTCTAAATCTCCCCTCTTCCAGCTTAAACCCATTCCCCCTCGTCCTGACATTCCCAGACCTTGTCAATAGTCCCTCCTCAGCCTTCCTGTAGGCTCCCTTCAGATACTGGAAAGCCACTCTAAGGTCTCCTCGAAGCCTTCTCCTCTCCAGGCTGCAGAGCCCCAACAATGCACTGTGTCCTCTCACCACGATCACACACCCTTCAGCCTTTTGCAATGTGCTGCTTGCAGACATGTGATGGACCTTCAGAGAGCTCTGCTCCTTTAAGAAAAGCAGGCAGACGATGGAGGCCTATGATTAGAAAACCAGAAACGGGGAGAGCAGCTTTCCAAAGATGGGTGTGACACAATTAACTTCAAAACAAATATTAAACCCTAATCAGATTCTTGTTGTGCTAGCCTGTGGCACATTAAAATCCAGAGTTGATAAACAATAACCTCCCGAGCAGAAATGTTCCTTCCAATGCCTGCCCTCCTTCATTAAACAAGAAACAATGCCTCAGTGGGATGTTTTTGCCATCTTTTTCAGCAGCTTTATAATCTACCCTGACCAAGAGTTCCTAAAAGGAAAGCTAAACAGCAAAATCAGTTGAGGAAACTGTTGGGCTGTATTTAGGTGATGACTGCTGACACATGATTTCATAACCCAGTTGCTCCATGCTGACGCTCAGGGAGATGTTTCTCAAGGAGAAAGCTGTGTAAGATCAAAACAGGTAGTCACAGCTAAACCCTCTTGCTTCATTCACAACTCCAAACCACCCTGGGATATGAGAGATGGTGGAGCTGTGCCCTGCATTTCCTCAAGCCTGACAAGGTCCAGCTGTCTCCCAGCTCATCCCATTCTAGAAAACAGGCGGTCCAAGATCCAAACCAGTATGGGCATGGCAGAGAGAGGCATTAGATTTTGCCCTCACTGCACATCATTTCCCTTCTCTCCATCAGCCTCACTCAGAGAGCTCCTTTTTATCTCCCAGCCTAAGTCGTATGGCACTAAGTACTGTTAGAAAGATTAAGATCCTTTCATTAAGCTACAAGATGCACCCACATCTTCTCTAAGCATCCCGTAAGTACCTGAATCTCTGCCCCATCTGGACTTTTGAAAGCTAAAATATGCTTTTTCAGTGCTTCTGATGGGCACCAGGGCAGGTTCATGGCTGAGCTGAGAAGGAAGAGCAACCCCAAGGGAAAGTTTGTACATCTTCTGGAACCAGTACCGCAGCAGAATTCACTTTGGCTGCTAAGGACGCTGGGTTCAGGGCATCAGGTTTTGTTTGTTGGGTTTTTTCTGCCCCCTCATTTTTGACTGCTTTGCTCATCCTTCTTATAGCACAGATTCCCTTTCTGTAAAAGGCCTTTCATCTTCTGGGAATTCTATATAAATATATTTTAATGCATCTGACCTTTTAGGTTCTTTACACAAGAGAACACCAAGCCTAGATAAGGGAAAAGCAGAGATGCTGCAATGATTTTACAGAAATGTCACACAACTTTTTTTTTTTTCCTCTTTAAATGCCTTTTTTTTTTTTTTTTT
>WAAF01014959.1:265397-477634 GCA_013400475.1 Tricholaema leucomelas | reverse complement strand
ATCTGCTTCACAGAATCACAGAACGTTAGGGGTTGAAAGGGAACTCAAAAGATCACCCAGTCCAAACCCTCTGCCGCAGCAGGATCACCTAGAGAAGGTCACACAGGAAGGCACTCAGGCAGGTTTTGAATGTCTCCAGCAAAGGAGACTCCACAGCCTCTCTGGGCAGCCTGTTCCAAGGCTCTGTCACCCTCACAGTGAAAAAGGCTTTTCCTTAGGCTCACCTGGAACCTCCTTTGCTCCAGCTTGCACCCATTACAGGACATCACTGAGAAGAGCCTGGCTCAGTCCTCTCAACACTCTTACACCAGCTTTTCTTTTCAAAAGAAAATGGCCCTTCCACTTCAATCATGTCAAAAGAACAAAATAATCTTGGTCCCAAGGAATCTATCATTTTCTCACCCCCTTTCCAAAACCTGTGCACAGATATGTTTCTTCCATTCACAATGCTTTACAAGGCATTCACCTGTGTGCCATGGCAAAGGAACTGCATTCACAGCCCTGTTTAAGGAATGCCTTTTACTGTTAAGGTATTAGTATGCTAATAACAGAGAGCAAACCAAAAGCCTGGATGAGGCATTTAGTGCCATGGTCTAGATGACTGGATAGGACTGGGTGATAGGTTGGACTGGGTGATCTTGGAGGTCTCTTCCAAGGTGGTTGATTCTATGATTGAACAAATGCAATAAAGAGCAGAAGGGTCATAGTGATTCTTGACCAGGGAAATGGTCAATTCTAACATAACTCACTTCCTCACAGTATAGGAGATGGTTTGCTAGAGGAGGACTTAGGGGTCCTGGTGGACAACAAGTTCTCTGTGGGACAGCAATGTGTCCTTATGGCCAAAGCCAATGGGATCCTGGGGTGCATTTAGAAGAGTGTGGCCAGCAGATGGAGGGAGGTTCTCCTCCCCCTCTATGCTGCCTTAGCAAGGCCCTACTTGGAATACTGCATCCAGTGCTGGGCTCCAGGGATCTCCTGGAGAGAGTCCAACAGAAGGCTACAAGGATGATGAAGGGACTGGAGCACTGCCTGATGAGGAAAGGCAGAGAGCCCTGGGGAGTCTGGAGAGGAGAAGACTGAAAGAGGATCTAATAAATATCTATCAATACCTGAGGGCTGTGGGGGTGAGGAAGGAAGGGACAGGGAGAGGCTCTGCTCACTTGCACCCTATGATAGGCCAAGGGGCAAGAGATGTAAACTACAGCACAGGAAGTTCCACCTCAACATGAGGAAGATCTTTACTATAAGGGTCACAGAGCACTGGCACAGGCTCCCCAGCAAGGTTGTGGAGTCTCCTTCTCTGCAGACTTTCAAGTCCTGTCTGGATGTGACCTGCACTAGATTCTGTGGTCCTGCTCTGGCAGGAGGATCCTAAGATCTCCAGGGGTCCCTTCCACCCCCTAACATGCTGTGATCCTGTGATATTTCTGAAGGAAGTATTCTCTCTTCACAAGATGTTTCTGTTTATTTGACAACAGCCTGTCTTCATGTATACTTAGAATCACAGAATCAACCAGGTTGGAAGAGACCTCCAAGCTCTTCCAGTCCAACCTAGCACCCAACCCTGGCCAGTCAACCAGACCATGGCACTAAGTGCCTCATCCAGGCTTTGCTTGAACACCCCCAGGGACGGTGACTTCTGAACAGTGTCCAAAACCTGACACCTTAGAGCAGGCTTTAACACCAAATCACTCATTAGTCTCATGTTCTCGATTCATCAATAGTATTTATGTAACTAATAGTAATTAATACATCAATTTGAGATACACTTGGACTAAAAGTCTCCACAATCTTGCATTCTGTAGCGTGACCAGGTGCTAGTAGGTGGCTTCTATTTCTGGATGGCACTTTGTGCTTGCAGTGATGGAAGCTGGAGCTACAAAACCCAGGGATTTCTGAGAAGGGTAATCTGTCACACTCATGTATTTCTTCTGTCTACAGAAGACCTCCACACAGATCCATCAATCTGCACACTCATTCCAAACAAATCCAGCAAAGCACAGAAGAGAAATGGCAGGACAGCCTTACCCAAGGCCATGTCAAAATATTTTTAGAGCATATTTGTAGCTTAATACAATAAATTTGACTCCACCAAATCCATAGATTTGGGGAATTACTCTGCTGCTGGAGCTCAGACTTTGGATAAGAAAAAGAATGTAATTACTTACAGTCACTAACAGTCCCGTGGGCCCTTTCACAGTCACAGAACTAATTACCCTTTCAGCTGGGGATGGAAAAAAGAAGCCTAACTGCTCTTATTTCGGTTGTGGGTGAGGCACACAGCAATGCTGCTGAGAAGCTCTGCAAGGCACTGAGGCTACATTAGCTTTGAAAAGGGGTTTCCCTGGCTTGCCGTGAAGAGACAAGTGCCTCCTTATGGTACAGAATCTGTGCTTCAAACACTCCTCTCCACATCTTGCTAAGTGTCAGACACTTCCCATCTACTGTGTGACAGATTGTCCTGATGGATACACCTCCAAGAAACGCAGTGGGAAGCAGGATTAACCGCACTGCTGTGGACACTTATAGAATCAACCAGGTTGGAAGAGACCTGCAAGACCATCCAGGCCAACCTAGCACCCAGCCCTAGCCAATCAACCAGACCATGGCACTAAGTGCCTCATCCAGGCTTTACTTGAACACCTTCAGGGACAGAACTCTACCACCTCCCTGGGCAGCCCATTCCAATGCCAATCACTCTCTCTGGCAACAACTTCCTCCTAACATCCAGCCTAGACCTCCCTTGGCACAACTTGAGGCTGTGTCCCTTTGTTCTGTTGCTGGTTGCCACTTGTGCCATACATTTTCAATTAGCAAATATAAATGACACCAAATGGTCAAAAATATAGAAACTATAGTTAGACTATTGATTGCCTTTTTGAAAGGTCCAGCTGTAATGACTCATCTCTCCTTCCTTTCCACTAATAGTCAAGGGTAAATGAATAATTACAGTAACAATAATAATGCTCTTGAGCTGTGGATTAGAAGTAATCTGTGGATAGTTTTGCAGTGGATTTGGCATGGAGCTGACATATTCACCAACACACATTTGCTTGCCATAGCTTACACACATCTCTTCGGCTTCTGGTTACATAAAGAGGCACTTGTGAGAAAAAGGCAAGCAGCAGAGGAAGAGTGCTGTGTGCCAGAGGACATTGGCATTCCAACTGCTGGATCTACCCACTCTGGATTAGGGCACGAACATGGAACAGCCATTAGATGGCAACAACTCCAAATTACTTCCTGTCCCTCCTGCGGCCGACCCAGTGACCTAAAATAATCCGCATCAAACATGTTCAGCTTCACCACCGTTCAAAGCAAGTACAGACCTTGCTTCCTCTGCTAGTGTGAACACAGAGACATCAGAAATCCTCCCCCTTGAAAGGAAAATGTTGCTGGGAGCCAGCCTTGAGCAGCTCCCCTGCAGTATGACAGCAGGAGAACATCACCCTCTGCGCTCAGCAGGGAACAGAAACACCTTTCTCACAGAAAGCATCCAATGCACCTCCTCTTTAGCAGTGCACCGAAGACAGATCCTGGTGAGATGTCTGTAGCTTGCCCTATAAACTTCAGAATATTTACCTCTATCAGGTAAACCCTCTGAAAATGAGATTAGAAGCTCTTCAAATGCTTCAGGACATTTTTTTCAGCACTTTTAAACCAGCACCTTCATTTTGATACCTTCTTCTCTATTTCTTTACATTTCCTATTTATTCTGTAAGGTCTGAGTACGATATACTAACTTTAGAGGCTTCTTTGGCTTAAATCCTTTTCTATAAACCCAAGTAAAGTCTAGATTTTAATAGAAAAGCTCGATATATTTTTCTACTTTACAGGACTGTCTTCACAACACATAATCCAGAATTAAAATGCTATTTTACCTGCATTCCCTTCCTGCTCCTACACTTCAGTGCATATTTCCTCTACCACACATTTACTACGTATTTTCTCTGCCACACACAGGCTCTTTTTTCACATGATACAATATTTGTTTTGCTCTAACAGAAGTGGCAAGCAAAACCACTCATAAAACTCCTTTCCTGTCAGTGATATCATCATCTAACGTAACCTAAGCTGGGAAAGATGTCCTTCACTAAGGGTGATGGAGGACAACTACAAGAATATATGAAGCATGTTTATTTCACATTCACACAGTAATAGCTACAAGGATATGCAGAGAGGAAAGAAAGTGTTGCAAAGAACATTAGTGGGGGAAAAAATTAAGGTAGCAAACAGCTCCTCAGGATCAACATCTACTTTAAAACTTGATGCCGCAGGACCACATCCAGTGAGCAGTCACTAATGGTGTTACCCAAGGATCAGTGCTGGGCCCAGTCCTGTTCATTATCTTTACTGATGATCTGGATGAGAGGATTGAATCCATGACCAGTAAGTTTGCAGATGACATCAAGCTAGGAGCAGATGTTGATCTGTTGGAGGGTAGGAGAGCCCTGCAGAGGGACCTGGACAGGCTGGATGGGTGGGCAGAGGCCAATGGGATGATTGAACAAGGCCAAGTGCAGGGTTCTACACTTTGGCCACAACAACCCCAAGCAGCTCTAAAGGCTGGAGACAGAGTGGCTGAGAGCAGCCAGGCAGAGAGAGAGCTGAGGGTGCTGATAGAGAGTAGCTGAACATGAGCCAGCAGTGTGCCCAGGTGGCCAGAAGAGCCAATGGCATCCTGGCCTGGCTCAGGAACAGTGTGGCCAGCAGGACAAGGGAGGTTGCTATTTCCCTGTACTCAGCACTGCTCAGGCCACACCTTGAGTGCTGAGTACAGTTCTGGGCTCCTCAATTCAAGAGAGATGTTGAGGTGCTGGAAGGTGTCCAGAGAAGGGCAACAAGGCTGGTGAGGGGCCTGGAGCACAGCCCGAATAGAAGAGGCTGAGGGAGCTGGGGGTGTGCAGCCTGCAGAAGAGGAGGCTCAGGGCAGACCTCATTGCTGATTATAACTAGCTGAAGGGAGGATGTAGCCAGGTGGGGTTGGGCTTTTCTGCCAGGCAAGCAGCAAAGCAACAAGGGGACACAGTCTCAGGTTGTGGCAGAGGAGGTCTAGGCTGGATGTCAGGATGAAGTTCTTCACAGAGAGAGTGACTGGCATTGGAATGGGCTGCCCAGGGAGGTGGTGGAGTCGCTGTCCCTGAAGGTGTTCAAGCAAAGCCTGGATGAGGCACTTAGTGCCATGGTCTGGTTGACTGGACAGGGCTGGGTGCTAGGTTGGACTGGATGATCTTTGGGTGCTAGGTTGGACTGGATGATCTTGGAGGTCTCTTCCAACCTGTTTGATTCTATGATTCTATCACACAAGAACAAGCAAACTCTGCTATTAGCAGTAGAAACTGTTCATTTGACATGGTGATGAGAGACTGATTCCAGAGTGACAGCTGCTATGTAGCCACCAGCAGGAATCTCTGTTTGCTAAGAGCTCTGCTAAGAGCACATTTCCCTAAGATTAAAATTTCCAAACGTGTACTCAAGCACAATAACTTGGATAAAATATTAATCCCACAGGTGAGAACTGATTATTGAGCTCTTTTCATAAGGAATCACCTCTCTGCAGGTGGGCAACAGCCATAAATCTCTAGAATATTTGACTTATTTTTAGCCCAGACGTAGCCTGCGCTGGTGATTGGAATTCATGCAGATATCAGGGTAGGAAAGCCTGTGGCTTTCTGGGTGCGTTAGCAGCAGTTGCTGCTTTCTTCTCTGCTTCACCAGGAACACAGAATGCTCCTAAGGCTTGGTAAACAGCAGTATAAAAATCATATTCCAGTGATATAAAATGACACAAGGTCTATTTTCACCTGTCTATGCAATGAAAAGACAGAGCCCTGGGCCTGGCTATCGCAGCACAGCTGCAAAGTCATCCTATGAAGACTGTATTTTTAAAACAACAGGGGAACACTGCCCAGCACCGAGCATGGTACGGAAATATGACCAACTTGGAGGCTCACCTTCATTCTCACTTCATCAACTCTACTTAACTCACGTTTAACTGAATCAGCAGAACAGCTGTGGAACACACAGGGACAACTCCTGACCTTTAGAGACAGAAAATACCGAAGAGATGCAGAGACCAGGATATCTGATTAGCAGATGATGTGGTTGATCACCACCTAAGAAGCATACAAGCAATGATGTGGTTGAAAAGAGACCAGAGAGAGCCTTGAACACAGAATGGTTTAGGTTGGAAGGGACTTCGAAGATCATCCAGTTCTGACCCCCTGCCATAGGCAGAGACACCTCCCACTAGAGCAGGTTGCTCAAGGCCTCATCCAGCCTGGCCTTGAACACCTCCAGGGAGGGAGCAGCCACAACCTCCCTGGGCAACCTGTGCCAGTGTTTCACTGGAGGCACCCAACGTCGATCACACTGGGCGATTCTGTGCTCCATAACCTCCCTGGGCAACCTGTGCCAGTGTCTCACCACCCTCACTACAATGAAACTAGATGTTAGGAAAGGGTTCTATCTCCCCTCTTCCAGTTTAAACTCATTATTCCTTGTCCTGTCATTACACGATCTTGTCAGTAGTCCCTCCCCAGCCCTCCTGTAGCCTCCTTCAGATACTGCAAGGCCACTCCAAGGTCTCCTTGAAGCCTTCTCTTCTCCAGACTGTACATCCCAGCTCTCTCAGCCTGTCCTCACAGCAGAGCTGCTGCAGCCCTGAGCATCTTCGTGGCCTCCTCTAGACTCACTCTAACAGTTCCATGTCCTTCTTGTGCTGGGGGCTCCAGAACTGCACACAGGACTCCAGGTGGGGTCTGACATATCTCAGACTGCACTACACATAAGCATAGGTTCATGAATCTATATCCCACTTGGAGTAGTTGCAACAAAGTGGAATGCTGGAGTCCAAACCCTCCCTGTGCTGAGGCTGACACCAAAGGCCTAATCTACATCTGAGTTACACTCAATTGCAGTTGCTACGTCAAGCTAACAGGAAGTTATTCACAGGAAGCTCTGCAAAGTGCAGACTGATGAGGAGATCCCTTACACGGCTCCAGAAGAATCAAAACAGAAGCTGTGGAGCAATGTTCCTCTTCATTACAGTGTGTTGGTAAGGGGGCATTTCACTTTTGGATAATTACTTCTAGTCCACTGTACCATTTGAACACTTCAGTATTAACTCTGAGGTAGTGTCTACAGCTCAAATCAGTGCCAGAGGTTACACTATACGAAGTTAAAACTCAGGATCTCAAACACTCAGATTAAATATGCATCATCTCCAGTAATTACTTTTGTAAAGCTTGCCATAAGTGAGAGTAAATATTTGTAAGTCAACACACTGAAGGCAGTATTAGTTGTTTCCCAAACACCAAGTATCCAAACAGTTGTTTGGCTAGCTTGCAAAACACCATTTCACCCACAGCAGCTCTCATGTTTTATAACTGGGGATATTCTTTCAACCTACCAGTACCACTGGATCTATAGAGATGGTTTCTAGAGCAACACCTTGGTCTTAGGAGTTGAGACATCAATGAACCAGGGTTTTCTAATAGAATCAACCAGGTTGGAAGAGACCTCCAAGATCATCCAGTCCAACCTAGCACTCAGCCCTAGCCAATCAACCAGACCATGGCACTAAGTGCCTCATCCAGGCTTTGCCTCAAAACCTCCAGGGACAGCAACTCCACCACCTCCCTGGCCAGCCCATTCCAGTGCAAATCACTCTCTCTGGCAACAACTTCCTCCTAACATCCAGCCTAGACCTCCCCCGGCACAGCTTCAGGCTGTGTCCCCTTGTTGTGTTGTTGGGTGCCTGGCAGAAGAGACAAACCCCACCCAGCTACAGCCTCCCTTCAGGGAGTTGTAGACAGCAAATGAGGGCTCCCCTGAACCGCCTCTTCTCCAGGCTAGAAGGCAGACACCATCTCACTGCTATGAAGGCAACTGCTACATCTAACAGCACTACAAAAAATAAGGTATTAAAAGTTATAGTCAACCTCATGACATGATCTAACATCTAATAGAGCAACTGATGCTAGAGCTGTCATTGTCAAATGTCTTTTTTCCTGCCACACTCTAAAGCACTCCAGGCCAAAGGAGAAGTCACAAACCACTGCTAAGCAGAGACTTGCAGACCTTGAAACTTTAGAGGTTTTCAAAGAGACCAGAGCTGAAAGTTTGAGGCTAGGGAAAGAAAGGCCAAGAACAGTACAACAGGAAGATGGTTAAAAGTATTTCAATAGGGACTTTTTGCCTGCAGATTACTCAGAAAAATGTCTAAGGAAGGTACCTAAGGAATAATAATAAAAAAAAAGGGATAGACAACAGGCTTTGAGTTGCTAAAGAGAGATCAAAACATCCCTGGAAAATTCTTGTGGTATACAGAATTGCAAAGGTCAAACCAGAAGCCACGAGACATTTCCCCTGCAAAAAGTGGGAAAGAAGTAACCATAGCATTTCTTTAGCAAAAGAACTCAATATGCTGAGCGATAATGAGGAAATTCCAGTTTCCAAGCAACCCCTATGCTTAGAAGAAAAAGGACTGAAAATGTTCCAGAAAAAAATACATTTAAAATAAAAACATAAAAAATAAAATCAGCCAGCAGTAGAGCTGTCAGAGACAGAAAATCTGCCTCTTCTGATTAAGCTAAGTAATTCCAAATTGAGAAAAACCTTTTGGGAAAATGAAAAATGCACTTATCAGAATTGGGAAAATAATGTTTAACCAGGGAAATTCAGCTCCCATCAACTAAAGTAACTGACCAGTAACAGCACAGAGCCTAGAAACCTGTAGAAATCCAGATTTTGCACCATTATTCTAGACCAGCAAGAGTCTTATTCTAGGTAACTTCAAGAGGCAACTGCTCTCCACGTCACTGTGTTGTTGATTCCTGTCAGACGCGCTGCAGAAAGATGACCCCCTGTGAAACCTCATTAAATGAAGAACAGAAGCTCAGACTCTGACCTAGCTGTTAACATTTGAAAGTCTCCCCCACAAAAGGCATTGACAAAACACCACTATATAACTCTTCAGGTGCACTTTGTAAAATCCTAGACAGTCTCACAGTATCACCAAGGTTGGAAGAGACCTCACAGATCATCAAGTCCAAGCCGTTACCACAGAGCTCAAGGCTAGACCATGGCACCAAGTGCCACGTCCAATCCTGCCTTGAACAGCTCCAGGGACGGCGACTTCACCACCTCCCTGGGCAGCCCATTCCAGTAGCCAATGACTCTCTCAGTGAAGAACTTTCTCCTCACCTCAAGCCTAAATTTCCCCTGGCGCAGCCTGAGGCTGTGTCCTCTTGTTCTGGTGCTGGCCACCTGAGAGAAGGCCTCTCACCAGCCTCGTTGCCCTTCTCTGGACACGTTCAAGCATCTCAATGTCTCTCTTAAACTGGGGGGGCCAGAACTGGACACAGACTATCCATTCCGTGCTGGCTTTTCTTCTTCAGAAGGATTTGGAGTTGATTGTTCCTAAAACCCTACAGATATTTCCTCCCTCTGCAACACTCCCAGTCCCCCACCGCAGATGGGAGTGTTCCTCATCAGATAAAACATACCCTAAAGGAAAATAACTGCTCAGAATGATTGGCTTGTTTTGCTGTATTGCCTACATGTAAACACCAACAGTGAAGAGGCTACTTCAAACAGCATCTGGGCAGTGCCAAGAGCTCTTTAGCAATCCTTACTATGGCAAAAGAGCGTCTGTGCAAAAACAGAATTACAGCAAAAGAGTTTAGGCTTTATTTACCTTGATGAGTCATTGTGACAGGTTCCTCGCTGGATATATTGTTGTAAATGACCACGGCTGTGGCATTATGTGAAGCTGCTCGCAGTATTTTCTCTCTAAAGGTACAGTTTCCTCGCTGGAGTAAAGCGATCCACTGCTTGGTGTTGGGTGGGACTTGGAAGCGTGTCCGAGGGTCACAGCCCAGGCGGTCTGCAACTGAAGTGGGAAATAACAGTCACACAGATGGCACTTGGCTCAAGCAGGAAAGAATTCAAGAGGAAAAATACCCCAAAACCTTACTCCAAGCTTTGCCCTATTACTTAACTGTTACACACTAGGAAGCCACTATTCTCCTGTTAATAAAGCTTTAGGAGAAAAAGCCTTTAGAAACCCAGGTCTGGCAGGCTGAAAGCTGTGCCTATATGCCTGAGAATGAGGCTATTTTTAACTCTAGTGCAGCCAGAACAATGAAGTCACATTTGAATCAATACCTGCCTGCAGGCTGAAAAACATTAGATTATGGTTCATATGCTATAGGCATTTACAAAACAGCTGTTTATCAGTCATTCTGGGGAGTATAACCTTTATTTCCCCCCCCTTTCTAATGCAGTCATAAATATCACTGCAGTGGGAAGCGTAACTAGACAAAAGGAGGTTGTGAAAACAAGATTTCAGAATTATCTGCCATGTGCAGGCGACTGTGAAAAAAAGAGGGGACAGTATTAAAAGCTGAGCTTGTAAAAAATCCCAGCAGCCAACACCAGTGTTCTACACATGCACATTTTACCTACAAGGAAGCACATTTGAATTCAGAGAGAAACAAAGAGTTTTGCAACCAGGATGCACTCAAGTTGTCAGCTAAACAGGTACCGAGGTGGTGTAAAGAGGAGCAACAGAAACAGCCAACGCCAGATGTCTGAATTCAACAGCATGCAAAGCTCTATTGTCCTTTCTGATGCTGTAATGTATCCTGCAACAACCCAAACCCACAGAGCTGTGCACAAAATGAGAGGCAAAAGAGAACCTCACAGTGCAGCAGCTGAAAATGATGACAGACATTCCTGCTCATACAACTGGGAAGGGGCAGTTTAGTCCCATACCCTAGCCATTGTCAGTAAAGGATTTAAGAAATTTACAGCCAACAGCAGTATGTGGTACAAAGCTTTTTGGATGCCAGGAGGGTAAGAATCTTTGGCTATTACAAATGGCTGGGATAAACAGTGACTGTTTTTCAAAACACAAAGAGGCCCCACCTGGAATACTGCATCCAGTTCTGGGCTCCCCAGTTCAAGAGGGACTGGAGGGAGTCCAACAGATAGCTACAAGGATGATGAAGGGACTGGAGCACTGCCTGATGAGGAGAGGCTGAGAGCCCTGGGGCTGGTTAGTCTGGAGAGCAGAAGACTGGGAGGGGATCTAATCAATGGATCTAAATAGATGAGGGCTGGGGGTCAGGAAGAAAGGGACAGGGACAGCCTCTGCTCACTTGTGCCCTGGGATAGGACAAAGGGCAATGGATGTGAACTACAGCACAGAAGTTCCACCTCAACATGAGGAAGGGTCACAGAACACTGGCTCAGGCTCCCTGGAAAGGTTGTGGAGTCACCTCCTCTGCCGACTTTCAAGGCCTGTCTGGATGTGTGACCTGCACCAGATTCTGCAGCCCTGCTCTGGCAAGAGGGTTGGACTCAGAGATCTCTGGAGGTCCCTTCCAACCCCTGACATCCTGTGATCCTGTACAACAGCTCTGAAAACATTAGATAGTAAATGTCAGATAGGATTGTCCTGCTCTGGCAGGGGGGTTGGACACCATGATCTCCTCGGGTCCCTTCCAACCCCTAATGTCCTGTGATCTTGTGATTACAGTTCATAAGAACAATTCAAATGAATCATAGAACCAACCAGGTTGGAAGAGACCTCCAAGATCATCCAGTCCAACCTAGCACCCAGCCCTGGCCAATCAACCAGACCATGGCACTAAGTGCCCCATCCTCCTATCACTTTTTTTTTCCACTTTCAATGACGTGAGTTCATCACCACAGACTACAACAGAAGCTCTATCATAAATAAAACCAACAACCCAGTTCAACACATTAACTGGAAACAAAAGAAAAGACGCTGAAGCATTCTCAGCTTAGCACAGCTCGGGTTAAAACCTCTAACAGTGGACAGCCAAGCAGCTAAAGGATGTTTTCTGAAGCAAGAAAATCTTTTGCTCGCCTGATGAAAACCAGTGCAGATGAGTCTGTGTTGCGGCAGTTGCACAGGAAGTTGTTGCATCTCTTAATTTGGACGAGAAGTGCCTCTCCCTGTTCCCCTGGAAGGAGGGTGGGGAGCCAGACATAGGCACATCCTTTGCACAATTGTTTCTCGAGGCTGTATTAGACATTTCAGACGTGGAGGGCTGCTTGCTGCATTTTTGTAGTTGTGCTTTCATTGTATACAGGGACGAGGGAAAATCTCAAACACGGATGCCTGAAGCTGAATTTTATGAAGCATTTTCTTCCTCTGCCCTGACACTGAATCATAGAATCAGTCAGGGTTGGAAGGAACCACAGGGATCATCTAGTTTCAACCCCCCTGCCATGGGCAGGGACACCCTACCCTATTCCATTGTTGGAATCCCTTTGGCAACTGCTAACTAGCACCGATGCACACATATTGTTTTGGGGCACTAGTGACAACCATCACGAACAGCAACAATCACAGAGTGCACTTCCAAATCAGTTGCTCTTTTGTAGCTCACCTCTCAGGTCTTCAATTTCAGAGACCAGTACAATTTTTGGAATAGGAATTAAGAGTTTTCTGTGTCAAAATTTGATAGACCCATAAGATAGGACACGTGCAGCCCATCTTAGAATCACAGAATCATTTAGGTTGCTAAAGATCCTCAAGTCCGACCATTAACTCAGCACTGCACAGTCCTCTGCAAAGATGAAAGCAGTTCACTGTTTAATGCACACTTCCCCACCCTGGTCAGAATATTCCCACTTAAAAATGTGAGGTGTGTGGGGAGGAAGCACCAGCAGACTGTGATAGGATGCTTCTCAAGCCTTGAAAGCTAAAAAAACCCCTATCCTTCAAGGCAGATCACAGAATATTTGATGTGATACATCCTTTGCAAAGCACCATTCAATAAACAGCCACAGAAGCTCCTCGAACTCTCAAAATTAACCCTGAAAGCAGATATTACAGCAAACATTAATTTACTTAAAATATATGGGATGAAGAGTAGTAATCCTATGGATTGTGTACAGTTTGCTTGAGTATAATCCTGTCCAAAATGAAAATACCAGCTGCAAACGTGGAAAAAGACATAGAAAAGACAAAAGGGTAATGGGTACAAGTTAATCCTGAGGAGATTCTGACTGGAAATCCAGAAAAAAAGAAATCACAATGAGAACAGTTAAATCTAGGAACAATCTTACAGGAATCATAGAATCAACCAGGTTGGAAGAGACCTCCAAGATCATCCAGTCCAACCTAGCACCCAGCCCTATCCAGTCATCTAGACCATGGCACTAAGTGCCCCATCCAGTCTCTTCTTGAACACCTCCAGGCACAGTGACTCCACCACCTCCCTGGGCAGCCCATTCCAATGCCAATCACTCTCTCTGGCAACAACTTCCTCCTAACATCCAGCCTAGACCTCCCCTGGCACAACTTGAGACTGTGTCCCCTTGTTCTGTTGCTGGTTGCCTGAGAGAAGAAACCAATTCCCACCTGGCTACACCCTCCCTTCAGGTAGTTGTAGACAGCAATGAGGTCTGCCCTGAGCCTACACTGGACAGTTTTAAGGTTCAGGGTTCTAGGCCATCTCATTTAAACTGTTAACTAGAAAGGTTAGAGCAGATGATCCTTGGGGTCCCTTCCAACCTGGCCTTCTGTGATTCTGTTATCTGTGAAACAAAAAAATGGCCACAAAAATAAGGTAATGAGCTGTTAGAACAAAAAGAACCAACATAAGGACAATAAAAGGCAAAAGGCACCTTGAAAAGTGAAGCAGCACTCTTCAAAGTCTGTCATATAGTCCAGTTTTACAAAAAAAAAAATGTATGCAGGTACCTTTAAGATTCTTAGCTTGAAAACTGACAGGAAAAGTAGTAAGAGATAATGGAGATTGCATCTGTAGGAAAAGCAGCAGAAAATTTTCTACCTCTGTAGAGATCAAAGTCTCTTTCAGCTGTGGCCGGAGCTGTGAAACATTACTGGATAGAGCAACAGGATTAGGAAATAAGATATTAAGAGATAAAAGCTTTCCAGATATAGACCAAATGCATACAGCATGTTATTCCTGACAAGGTGGATGAAAAATTAACAGCTGACAGTATTATTTTAGCACTATTTAAGTAAGGCACAAAAAAAAAAAACCCAAAACCCCACTGAGGAAGATCTGACTGGTTTAGATAAAACCCAACTGAGCAACTGCAAGTCACTCAGGATTAAATAAATAGCTACAAGCCACTTTTCTTTACATTAGTATCCTGTCACACCACACAAATGTTAAGTAACCTTTTAACTAAATAAAATTCAGGAACAACAGTGCAAAGCCTGAGGTTTTCTTTACACTCTGAAAAGAATGAAAGCCTTAAAAGTCATCCTTCTAGCCAGCTAAAAGAAACCATCAGCTCTAAGTGCCAGGCACATCAATTGGCATTGTAAAGGACACAGATAAACAAACAGTGCCAGCAAGAATCATCATCAATACCTCTCCATTTTCATGCCATCTATGCTCCATTGTCCAAAGTCCAATTAGGATCTAAAAGACCAGGGCTTGCTGGATGATGTACTAGCTGGATGATGTCCATGCCAGAATGAAAAGCAGCTTCACAATAAATTAAAGCTAATCTAAAACAAATCACTTGCACATAAAAAGTTATGATCAGAAGGCGTTTGTGTAACCCCATAATTTCAGGAGGTATAAGCATACAGAAAGCCTCTCAGTTTGTTTCTTTAATGGTGTGCTACTCTTCTGTAGCACAAAAACTTACTCTGCCTTTCCTTTCTCTGTGTCTATCCAGGTACCATGAATGCATTGGCAAACCCCAATTTTCTGCTAGAAAGTGGAGCCTGTTGGGTTAAGTAAGGAGTTCTATCCAACGCTGCTGTAAATGTCTCCCTTCCTACCATAAGCCTCAACACCACAGAAGAGCCTCTTTACAGAAGGATCAGCTGTGGTCTAAGCATCTTCCACAGGGCTTAATGTTTGCTTTCACCTTTAGGACAGCTTCAGTTTCCCCCTGTACAGGAGTGATCAGTTTGCATTTAACTCCTCCTTACGCATTTGTCTCTTGAATCCCACAGCCCTTGCTCTGCTGGGGTACTAAGGTTTGTGACAGCATTCCAGAGATTCATGTGAAAGAAATAATGATGCAATAGATCAAATCACACTTCCAGAACTACTGACAAACTACTGGCAACTTCATGTTAGCACAGCAGTAGGACTTTCCTCCTCCTCTTTTCCAACTACCTTTAGCTCCCAATAAAAGAAGGTAGGCACTCTGTGGGAGCAAAAATGAAATTAATAGGTCATCTGCCACAGGCTTTGTCAGAAATACGGACACATCTGCTTGAACACAGACTGTCTCCTACCTCTGAAACACGAGTGGGTTTGATTTCATCTCCTGTACATTTATGATGCTTGTGCATTGCTCAGAAGGTAGCTGCGACATCCTACTTCAGCCAAGTGCTGCACTGTTAGCAGACTTTGTCCCCTTTTCACAGAAAAGGGCCAATGTCATGATCACACACCCTGAGCATTAACTGATTTATTCCATAAAGATTTTATTTTGGTTTTATTTTATTCTTCTTTTTTTTTTTTTTAAACAAAAAGCTCAGATAACTCAGTATTGATTGGATCTCAGCTAATACTCCACTCTGAGCCCAGCACCAGTTGCCAGAGCTGCTTTGTCTCAGCTACATATTAAGAAATCAGTTTAAAGCCTGACCTTCACTCCCTGTAATACAATCAGTGGAGAGATATCACCAATATTTCAAGGGACAGCAGATGAAGAGACTGAGCTCATGGAAAGCAAACAGCACGCAGGAAGATGCTGTCCCACACAGCTTATGTCTCAAAGCATTCCCTCCCTCCAGCAGGCACTGCCCGGGCAGGTGCTGTGTAGCACGTCTCACTGGTGAAGCAGCCAGCCTTGTGCAACACCTTAATTATAATGCTGTGACAAGAATTCCAGAAGAAGAGTTCAGCTGGGAAATGTAGAGGAGCAACACAGCAGCACTGACTGATTCTTATGTCAAGGTTCTAGTTATTTGCTGCCCCATTAGGGTTTCATACCTGTAATAGTGATTTTTTTTCTTTCATTGCATACCCACTTGTGTGATTACCACTCTAGTCCTTATCTGAGCCAGATATAATCCCCACGTTTAAGAAGCTGTGTCAATGAGCTCTGTACAGTGATTTTTATTTTCAAGGGCTATTTCAGGTAATTGCTTTGACTAAAGCTGGCTTTAACACTAAAAGAAACTCTTTGAACAAGAGGTAATCTTGTTTCGGGGAAGAAGTTAAACCAAAGGAAATCACTGAAGCTTAGAAGAATCCTGTTAATAGTTCAGATTTAATCTTGTTAGCTCAGTAAGCAGACTACAATTATGCCTATAAATGCCAATATACAACCTCTTTTGTGATCAATTAATGACTGCTAACCAAGCTGGTTACTGAGATCAATGGTGAAGGATGGATGTGTGGCACAAGATTCTTTTCTTCCACTACATCATTGATATATTTGTTTGTTGGATTCCTTAGAGCTTATTGTTTTGGATTCTGGGGCAGAAAGAGACACGCAGTCCTGTCTGAATGCTACCTAAAGCTCTGCAGTTACTAGGAAACTGGCATTTTAAACCTTCTGCAGTTAAAACGTGCTCACACAACATGTTTATGAAGTGTCAGATGCTACAAAATGCTATACAGTACCATGCATAAATACCTCTCTTACTAGCGCTGCGCCAATATTGTCTCTTCCCTGCTTCCACCTTTTTGTAACACTTGTTCTCCCTCAAATTCTCAGTCTCCTTGCCCAGCCACAATCCTACTACCTCTTCTGTAGAGATCCTCCCTTTCTACAAGTTTTCTTCCCCACTTCCACCTTTTTGTAACACATGTTCTCGCTCAGATTCTCAGTCTCCTTGCCCAGCCACAATCCTACTACCTTTCTGTAGAGATCTCCCCTTTCCTACAGGTTTTCTCACAACCACCACCTCCCCACATGCCCTTTAGGCTCCAGTCCTTTTTCCAACCCACTCACCTCCTTGTTTCTGACCTGCTGGCTCAGTGAGTTGTAACATTTTCAAGTTTGGCTTTGAGTTTGCTGCTATTTCACTTTCTATCAATCCTACTATCACCACTCATCGCCCTGCCTACTCCTCCTCACTACTCAACCAGCCAAGGCGCACAAAACCTTGCCTCCCAGCAAGGTCTGACCATCTGCAAGGGCACTTTGAGAGCATATGACAATGAAATTTCCAGTCCTCAGCTGTGTATCCAGACACAGAATGGCATGCCATAACCTAGACACAACTACAGAAGGATTCTGTCCACCACAGATGATCTTGAGTGACCTAAGCCACAAAGCACTCTGTTGTTTCTACCAAGAAGCATTAAAGTGAGTTTTCAGTGGGTATTGGTTTGCTTCATCACAGTAAAAGACACCTAAAGGTCACCACCACAACTGGTATCAGGCATCTAACACCAACAGTGCTTAAAAGCAGAGGTCACTAGAGTGGCACAGAGCTGCTAAGGACTGCCACAACAGCACAATCACTTCGGCAGCTACTGCAAGACCTCTGGGCTGAGATGGCTGGTTCCTGAAAGTCACAAATAACTGATGATGAGACTGAATGAGACATGCTCAGTAACCTCACTGAAGAGATCACAACCTGAAAGTGAGCTGTCAGAAAAGCTACATCAGGCTGTGAAGATGCATTTTGCTATTATCCTTCCATGAGGAAAGAGAGGGGCAATTTTTTTTGTGATCTGAAAGCATTCTTTTACAGAAGCTTTTCAAAATGCTCTTCTAAGAAGAAATTAAGTCACAATGAATGACAAATAGAAGGAAAGGAAGTAGAACAACAGAGGACAGATTAATAGAGAAGCTCTGCTGCTGTTGTGCATTTGCAGCACTTGAAAGGGATGCGTGCACAGGTGTTGGATTTACACCCAGCCGCGACCAACAGCTCAGTGGAGCTACACTTTCACAAGTCACATTCAGGAGCGGTCAAGAGAATTACTGCCATGCCACTTCCCGGGGAACACTGCTTTTGAAAGTCAGTATCCATTTCATACAAGGGTCTATAAAAAGAATAGAGTTGTAATACATGTATTAACATGGCAAGGGTGGATTATAGTAAAGAAATTCTGCTAAAGAAATGGGAGAAGTGTTTGAATGGATCCTTCTTCTGTGAGATTTCAAGGTTGGGGGATCATGTAGCACTGGCAACTTCAAAAAGTCCTATATAAAATATCAGGCACAATCAAGATCACAAGTTAAAAAGCACACAGAACACACCACTTCCAGTGACAGGCTGTGCTGTGACACACTGTGTATGTTCAGCAGCAAAATCACTGGCCCCAAGTTTGGAATTAGTAAACTGACTGAGGGACCTGAATACAGCATGCAAAAATGTGACACTTCAGAACAATTCGAGTATCAAACATGGGATGTCCCAGTCTATGCTACCAAGGTGCCAACAGACTCCCCTGGTTTGTGGAAACTTCACAAACAAGGGAGTCCTTGACATCAAAGCAGTTTCAAAGTCAAGATATCTCCAAACAGTTGTGGACAGTAGTGGAGTCCTCTGACACATGAGAACTAGGGTAGAGCATTTATTGCTCTAACAGCAGAGCCCAGTGCTAGCTAATTGTGTGAAGAACTGCTAGGGAAAAAAAGGTATTTTGCAAACGAATTCCACAGCATCAGCAGCAGGCTGCTGAAAGGGCATTAGAGCAACCGCTTTTGTCAGGACAGGATGGTCTTTTATCAAATCTAGACACAGAAAAAGCACAAGAATATAAACATAAGACCCTTAAGCCTTGAAGAACATGAGCAAAAAGCAGAAAACATTCCAGTCTTTCCCACCATATGAAATCTTTTTCAGCCACAGGAAGCATGCCTTGGCAAAATGAAAATGAAATGTACACCCTCTAACAACAGATGCAGAACGACTCATAAAAGACTTTAAAGGAAGAGGACTGCTGCAATGTTTGCTTTAACAGTTATCTGTTGACAAACAGAAGGACAAAACTGAATCTCCCTAACAACTGATGGCAAAGTTTTAATGTCTGCAGCATGACAAGACTGCAGCAACTGAAGGCTGTAATTTCACGGTTCCTGCTGTGCTTTGTCATTGAAGCTCCCCACTACAATACTGAACAGTAAGATATAAATTCGCTGCGTTGCTCAGACTTTTATTTAGTTCCCTCATTATTAGCTTTCACGGAAAATGCTGTCAGCCTTCCCTCATTGTTTTAATCACACTTTAGTGAAGGCCATATCAGAAGAGAGGAGAAAAAGTTAAAGAAACAGGTTAAAAAGTAATTAATGCCAAAGTTGTTCTTGACAAATAATGCAGTTACTTAAAAGAAGTGTTTCCATACCTGGACTACATTAAAAAGCAGCAGTTTTAAACACCACAAAAGTACTATTTGCTGTAACAGTGTTTAGAAGCTTAAGACCTTCAGGACAACCTGCTGATTTCATATGGGAGGTTTGTGTGCTTAAGAGAGGAATAACAGGAAGCAGAAGACAAGAAAGATTAAGCGTATTTGGCGATAGCTGACCCTGAGAGCATGGTGAAGGCAGGATCTGAAACGAATGCAAATCATTTTACAGTAGACTTGCTCAATAATTTCTGCTTGCTCATCTTTCACCCACAAAATATGCTGCATCAATACGTTCTAGTTAACAGGTTGTAAAGCAAATAAACCCAAGTTTCAAGGAAACCAGCAAACCTGTGCTGATGGACTGCTTCACACCTACAGGAAGCTTCCAGCAGGCTGCCCAAGAGGGTGCATCTTGTTCTGAAGAAGCACCAAAGGATTTTCTTAAGATTTGGATTTTAATAATTAATAATTTTAATAATCAAGATTTAAGCTTTTAATAATATGGCAGTTCTGTGTTATCAATTCTTTAAAAACTCTCACCCTTAATATTCCCCACTTGGAGTCTGGTCTTAACTACATTATTTCCCTTAATGCATTATTCAGAGCTTTACCGTCCAGGAGACAGGTTGGGACTACTGTGATCCATCAAATGGTTCACTTCTTAAAGACGGGAGTTTTGATAACACGAAAAAGAGTTTTCAAAGTGAGATATTACTAAAACCACATCACTATGCCTGAAGCAATTGGTTTTATTTCAGGTAACCCCCAAGACAACACTTTCCTTGTTTGTGTTCCCTATAAACCCCAACACTACTCAAAAACACAGCTGATGGGCATCAGCTTCACTTAATGAAAAGAAAACTTACTCGGAAGCACTGCAAGGTTCAACATTGCAAACAAGCACACGTTGGGCTGGCCATGGGAGTAAACAGCTTGATGGCTTCAGCCCTTCCAAAGGCTTGACGGACAGCTTGAACTGTCTTTTTAAGAAGCATGTACCGAGCAGCCACGACTTCACGCAGCTGCAGAAGCCATCCAGATGCATGTCAGTGCGAGACAGCCATGCAGCTGTCCTCGGATTGATGGCATCTGTTCGCTATTGCTACCTTCCCCTGTAATTACACTGGAAATAACACCTTCAGCCCCCAGTGTGACCAGCCTGCTGGGATCGATGCTGGAAAGGACATTACGTTTTGCGGAGCTATTACTAAAGCTAGCACTTTCTATTTTTTGGCATTTCATTTTCCTCTGGGAGAGTTCTTCCTCCTCCTTCGTCAGCGCTCTCTAGGAAAACTCTGCAAAGCTTAGACAAAGACCAAGCCCCCTGTGAAGAAGGCACCCGGCAGCCAGCCCCCGGCGGCCGCAGAGGACGCGTTACCTCCGTTAATGGGGACGGGAGCCACCAGCAGGCCCTTAACCTCCACCTTGGGGGAATCCTGCCCGTAGCGGCCGCGGTCGATCCTCAGCAGCGTGGGGCCGCCTCGCTCGGGGCTCAGCACCGTCACGTTGATGAGCGCGGTGTAGTACGCCTGGCTGGCGTTGTCGGCGCCGGCCGGCCGGACTCGGCAGTGCCAAAGCAGCAGCAACAGCAGAAGGACGGAGGAGCCGCCGTTCCGGTGCTGGCGGACCCACCGCCAGCTCATCTTCGACTCCGGGCGAACCAACGGCCGTCACCGGTTGCCTCCGCCGCTTCCCTCGCGGCAGCGCCGAGCCCCACGCGCCCGGGTGTATTTTATCCCATCTGACAGCCCAGGAGCGGAGAAAGACCAAAAGCAGGCGGCGGGGGGAGGAGAGCACGGGCTCATGCCATGGGAGGAGCCAGGGGAGTCATGGCAGGTCCCAGGCGAGTCCGATGCTCGGCCCCCAGGGAAGGCTGCTCGGGGCGAGCCACGCTCCGCCGGCCCTTTCAGAGCGCCACGCTCATGCCGCCCGTCCCGACCGACCGACCGCCGTTGCCCGTAGCGGGCGAGGGGAGGAGAAGAGGCGGGGGCGGCGCTGCGGCCCCCTCCTCGCACAACTCCGCACCAAGCTTCAAGGCTTCCGCCGGGAGGAACAACCGCTGGTGCCGCCGCCTCAGTCAAGCTCACACACGGCTGCGGGGCTCGTCTCGGGCTTGTCTCGTCGCACCGCTTCGGGGCTCGTTGCCGCCTTACAGCGGCGGGTGGCGTGTCCCGCTGCCCTGGCCGGTGGCTGCAACCGATGACTGCCACTCCATGCTCGGCTTAGTCCCGGGGGAGATCAGAAAGGCCCCCGGCACCTTCCGGCAGCCGCACCGCACTCACCCAGCGGCTACGCGCCCGGCGCCTCGACTGCAGCCCGGCGCTGCCTGCACTGCGCAGGCGCACCCCGCCCCGCGCCACGAGGGCGAGAGGCGGAGCTGAAGCGAAGGCCCGCCCACGGGAGGCGGGACCAAGCGAGCGGGCGTGTTCTTGCGCTATGACGTCACCGGGGCGTAGCGGTGTGGAGGAGCAGGTGCCGTGGGGCGCTGATCGCCTTGCATCACCGTGGGCTGCAGGGAAGATGTGGTTCTAGGGACCCTCAGTTCTTCAAGCAACTGGATGTGGGGACACATACCTGCTGCCACAGCTCCTCTGTGTCTTTCACCTAGAGATGCTTTAAAAGCGTGTCTTAAATTCGGGGGGGAGGGGAAATGCCTAAAAAAGAGGTGGGGTGTGCCCAGTCTGCCCAGAATATGCCAAAAGGGCTGTTGGGGCAGGAACAGTGCAGCCACGGCGGGATTTTGTCACCTCTACCTAATCTGGAGTTACCTTGGGTGTACTAGAATGGGAAGTCTTAACAAACACTCAAATGTTGTTAATAAAGACTAATCCTATTAAATACTGTAAGCAGGATGTGGTGAATGACTTTAACATTAGAGTTTTAAGATGTCAGCCTCTCCGTGACCATAATAACAGAAAAATACTGTAATGGCCTTCTGGGGGTTTGAAGGGCAAACTACCTGACAATTATTGATGGCAAAGAAAACAGATACTGCAGGGCTGTGAGTTGAGGCACCTTCTAAATTTGCGAGCAAACAGCTGTGCTGCTGTTCTTTCAAGATATCGACTCCCAGGGGAATTCCCCAGCTGCTTGGGAAAGCCCTCCACGAACCCATGGTTTAGTTATTTAGAAGGGTTAGGTGATAGGTTGGACTCGATGATCCTAGAGGTCTTTTCCAACTTGGCTGATTCTGTGATTATCTTATTAAACACTTCCCTTTTGGAAAGTCTCATAGTTTATCCATTTGTGGTGCACCTGGTCACATAATGCATGGAAGGTAACACCACTGAAGCACAGCCTGGTTGTTTAGCTGAGATGCTGTGATGAGTCTAATCCTGCCCTTGGGGGAGACCTGTGCCATTCTCATGGAAAGCAGCAGGTTTGTAAACCTGCCTCTTGGAGCAGAATGGACCTGTGGCCTCTGCTAAAGGCAGGCAGCATGTGGCTCTCTGATATCCTCTGAGAAGCTTTTTATGAAAAGCTCTTTAGCCAATATGAGCCAGGAAATGTTTGCAAAGCAGCAGGTGAATGTTCTGCTTTTTTTTTTTTTTTTCTTCTTTTTTTTTTTCCCTTTAATTTTTATTTTCTTGGTAAATGCTGGGTGAGAAGCCAGGTGCCATTAACAGTTTCTCAATGTTTCTGAACAAGAGCCAGCAGTGTGCCCAGGTGGGCAGGAGATCCAATGGCATCCTGGCCTGGATCAGGAGCAGTGTGGCCAGCAGGACAAGGGAGGTTATTCTGACTCTGTGCTCAGCACTGCTCAGGCCACACCTTGAGTACTGTGTCCAGTTCTGGGCTTCTCAATTCAAGACAGATGTTGAGGTGCTGGAACATGTCCAGAAAACAGCAACAAAGCTGGTGAGGGGCCTGGAGCACAGCCCTGAGAGGAGAGGTTGTGAGGGAGCTGGGGTTGTGCAGCCTGGAGAAGAGGAGGCTCAGGGGGGACCTCATTGCTGTCTGCAACTACCTGAAAGGAGGCTGTAGCCAGGTGGGGTTGGTCTCTTCTGGCAGGCAACCAGCAACAGAACAAGGGGACACAGTCTCAAGTTGTGCCAGGGGAGGTCTAGGCTGGATGTTAGGAGGAAGTTGTTGGCAGAGAGAGTGATTGGCACTGGAATGGGCTGCCCAGGGAGGTGGTGGAGTCACCGTCCCTGGAGGTGTTGAAGCCAAGCCTGGCTGGGGCACTTAGTGCCATGGTCTGGTTGATTGGCCAGGGCTGGGTGCTAGGTTGGACTGGATGAGCTTGGAGGTCTCTTCCAACTCGGATGATTCTGTGATTCTATGATACTATGTTTCACCTCAGAGGGTGGGCAAGAGTCAGGGCCAGCACACTAATCCTGCACCCTGGAGAAGGTTTTGGAGCTGTTATTCCTGCAGTGCAGACAGCAGTTGGAGTTTACAGCACTAAGAGCTCTGCGTGACTTTGATGCACTTTATTCCTGAAATGTCCTCAGTAAGGACCAAGAAGTCCTAGAAGCCTGAAAGATTCTTTGATGTTACTGCATTGACCTTCAGAGGAGAATCTGTTTTGAAGGACACTGAGAATAGAATCAACTAGGTTGGTAGAGACCTCCAAGATCAAAACATTTTCTGCCCATGTCAGGAACAAAACAAGGTGAAGGGCTCAGGCAACGACCTCCCGGCTCCCTTTTCTGACCACAAGAAAAAGCTGCTTTTCATTTTGCCCTGCCTCTTTTCCTGTGGGCTGTGTTTCTGCCAGAGACAGGAGGTTTGCTGTGCTCGACTCCCTCTGCGAGGGCTGCCAGCTCGGTCGCAGCGCTCCTCACACAGCGAGAGCTGGGAGGCTTCTCTGCCACATGCATGGCCATGAGGCAGAAGAGGATACCTGCGGTCTCGCAGCCTCAGGAGAGAAGCAGCCAAGAGCTGCTCCAGCGAGCAGAGCACCATCTACCTCCTCGTTCCCCAAACGGGCAGGTCCCTTGGGGGAAGGCGAGTTAAAAGGTCTCCTCGTCTGCCTTCACCCTGTGGTGGAGATGAACAAATGGATAGTGGTAGAGAAGCTAGAGCTGAGGGCATGTCTCCAGGTCTCTCCACACTCAGGGCAGCCATGCCTCTGCCCGTGGCGGCTCCTCAGAGGAGCAGCTTTTTGGTAGACAAATGGCACTGAGGTCTCCACGGGTCACCACTCCCGGCTCCTACTGACTCTTTCGGTGAAATGGTCAGAACTCCGTTTACGTTCCACCTCCAGTGCTCTCCGGGCGCTCAACCCCGATCCTGCCTGCGGTTCGCACCCGCCCTTCTCGTTCCTGCCCGTTTCCAACCGCCAGAGGCGCCCGGCGACACCCACCGCCATGCTCCGGCCCCGGCCCTGCCCCGGGCCCGCCGACGCCGGGGTGAGGGCGCCACCTGCGGGTGGCTTCGTGCCTCCCGCAGAGAGGTCGCCATGGCGCCTGAAAAGGGGGCTCCTATCGCTGAAGAGACAGGGGAGTCCGAGGGGCCTCCGTCGCCTTTGGCTCCTCCTGGCGCCCGTCACCACAGTGGTGAAGGAGGGCAGGAGGGGCCGCGGAGTCCCAGGCCCCCGGGCCGAGGCAGAGTGCGAGTCCGGGAGAAATGGCGGCTGTGAAAAGTTGGGTACTGAATAGCAGGCGCCTGCCAGCAAGTCACGAGCAGCGAGACACTGGCACAGGTTGTCCAGAGAGCTGGTAGAAACCTCACCCTTGGAAATATTGCAGGTCCGGTTGGACGGGGCGCTGAGCAACCTGCTCCAGTTGAAGATGCCCCTGCTCACTGCAGGTGCTTTGAACAAGATGACCTTTAAATACCCCTTCCAACCCAAACCGGCTTATGATTCTAAGCTTAACCAAAGGGTATATCCGGCTTCATCATGAGAAAAGACCACGTTTCATCCTGGATGGAAATGCCACAAAGACCAGCTGTTTCCTAAAGGATGCAGAGAAATGCAAAAGGACGTGAAAGTAAAAATAATCAACCCAAAATGTGGTAATTGCCTGGGGCAGAGGTGCGCTTGGGCGGTACAGTACGAGGAGCTGGGAGCAGGATGCTGCAGCACCGACCTCCAGGAACCAGAGAGCAGCTGCCAGTTATGACTTTATTCATTTTTGTTTTCACATTTAGATATTACAACAAAACTCTTAATGACAAAAGGATAACAAGTACTATAGGAGGAGAGGAAAGAAAGCAGTGTTCTAAATGGTTTGATATATAACCGTGAACTTCCAGAGACAAGACTCAACGTGAGTTATAAACACTCACATGCGCTTACTGGTAGGAAAACTCACGTGCAAACACCTCACACACTCACCCACGAAACACTCACACACACCACCCTTTTGTACTCACACATAACCCATGTTGTAACCTACTTGCGTGGAAGGCAGCCCACTGAAACATCGAATGCTGCTGTAGCAACAACAGGTACCAGGTTAAAATATTGCAATATAGATGAAGTGTTATTTGATACACAGGGTTTGGTTGTTTGGGGTTGTTGTTTTTCTTCAGAGATACATGTGTGTTTGCAAGTAGGGGACCCAACACTTTGTTTTCACGAGGGAGGAATGTCCTCTCAACACCCGACACTCTGTGAGGAAAAATGAGACTGCAGGTAGACTGGGAACAGTTGTTTGGAAGGAGGATGATAAATAGCTTAGCTTCGATGCTCAGTTCCAGTAAAAGCCCAAACAAAACAAAACAGAGAGTGCATTGTGAACGGAGCAGGGCACAATTCTCCAACCCTGGGCTTTAAGTTGAAACACTCCTTTGTCACTGTGGAAAGACAGACAATGCTGTTGCCTCACATCTTCGAAGCAAGGTGGAGCAGCTTCATTTTGTGCTCACGCTTATCTGGAGACTCTAAACCAAAGTGCCAGAAATGACACAAGAGTGTGGGGAAGGGTATCAGCTTTGTACACTCTGACTTTGGTATATTTTCAAGAGAGTGGAAGTACAATTGCCTCAACATTTCTTCACTAACCCACACTACAAGAGTTCTTCAGCAGCAGGAGTGTCTGAAGAGGAGCCAGCAATTGCTCATATCGTGGCTGCATTGTCTTTGTGACGCTGCTGGTGCAGATACAATAGGATGTGATTCCACTTCCCCATCAAGGTGATGTGAAAGAGAGAGAAAATAAACTTCTATAGGGTAAAATTATTTCAGTGTTCAAAAATCAGATGTCACACCACTGCCTTCCCCAGAGTGAAGGAGTGGATCATTAACAATGGCTCTAATGAAGTAAGCCTTCTCCACAAGGATGCTTGTGAACAATTTACAGCTGAACCTAGAGTCAACGTGCATCTGTCCTGGCTGGCTGGGAGTGCTGACAGACAGCCAGGGTGCTCAGATGCCTCAGTTCCCTTTCTACTGAGAAATCCTGCCAGTGCCCTGCAAGTGTTGGGCTTTGCTAGTACATTTCTGTCCCTCACATATGGACAAGGACTTGCAACTACTTTGGAATTCTGGTTTTAAACTATTATTTTATTTATGGGCCTCTTTCTTGAGCTCTGTCTCCAAAGGGGCTGTGTTTCCAGGCAGACAACTGTGAACCACTAGAAACAAGAGCCTGGGTCCTGCAGATGGATGTCACTCAGCAAGCAGCCTAAATTTATCACAGCTGTCTGTCATCTTTCACTCATGTGAATGCTGGTGGGGGACCCCCCAGCAGTACAGGGCACATGCAGCCTTCCTTTGGTCAAGGGAACCACCAGTTCAAAAACCAGGAGAAGGTGAGGGCAGGAGAATTTGGTCTGGCCTGCACCCCTTTGGCTGTCCTGCTTCCTTGGCCTGGCTCTCCAGCATCTCCTGCCAGAGGATTCTTACTGACTCACAACAATTACTTAAAGATGCTAAAATTCCTGGCAACTTCACGGGACACCAGTAGAAATCAGGGAATTCTTTGTCACAGGCAGTTTCCAATTCCTCATCCTGAGCCATTTTGGCTCAAGCTGGTCCAATTTTGTGCCTCGTTTTGCCATGGAAATCCTGCTGACACAAAGAGTGAGTGGAGCATTCAGCACTCTGCATGGGGTTGGAGAATCTGAATGACAGGCATGCTTTTCCCATGTGCTAGATAAATCTCCCCATTACACTTGTGCAGAGAACTATAATTAAGACTTGGGAAAGTCATTGGTAAAGAGTCACAGGCTCACACCAGGAAACGCATAAAACCCTTCTGGAAAAGGAACTCTGTTTGGGAAAGCAGCACATCTGACAGGAAACACAAGTTAAAACGTCCAAACCAAACCCTTGGCTCTGTGCACAGAGGTGTGGCCAGCGAGCAGAAACTCCCTGCAGCTGAGATGCCCTGGTGCAAGGAGCTCTGCCAGCCACAGGCATGTAGGAGAGGAGGGGATGACGAGCTGTTGAGATGAGACTCTTCACCCAGAGCCTTCTGGCAGTGATGTCACTGTGCTCTGTGGCTGAGCTCTCGGATTGTGAGCAGCATGGAAAGAAGTAGGTGGGGAAGCTGTGAGGCAGCTGCACTGAAATCTGTAAAGGGAGGCTGTGAAGGTTCCCCAGAGCTCTGAAGCCACATGGTACCTTTTAGAAACAAAAAGCCCAAGTGATGAGATGTTTTCTCAGCAAATAAATGCTCCTGGGTCCTCCAGAGGCAGGTACACTGTGCTCGAGGCTCTGCAAGAGACACTTGAGAGATGCCCATTGGGCAGAGAATGCATCCTTAGAGCCAGAGACCTAGGGCAACAGGAAAGGTCACAGTGCAGAACTGTCCATCCAGGAGAACTGGGGCTTGAGCCCCGGCCATGTGCTGTCCTCCATGTGCTCAGCGATGCTGAGATATAAGAGGACACAACCCAGGGCACCTCGTGGCTGGAGCTCTGTTCCTTCCATTGTTTCCAAAACCCTTGCAGCAACTTGAACATAAACATTTCACTCCCTACTGCTTTGATCCTTTTCCTCCCAGCAAACAACCCATTTTCACTCTGTGTATAGAAGCCAGCTGAAATTAACACAGCTTTGCTTTAATTTCTCACTCAGGCAACAGATGATCTCAGTGCTACCCTAGGAGAAGGGGAAAGCAAGAGCAGCAGACCTGTGAGTAACCTGCTCCCAGCACAGGTTGTATAAAGCCCTACTTTGCATAGGGTCTGCAAAAAGAGTTACTATTTATCTCACTGGGAGGACTCTAGCCATCAGCTGATGACCTGCTCAGCACTAGCTGTGTTGTGCTGGCTGAAACAATGCTGGTATAAGGCAGATTGACAGTTGCCCCCCCACCAGAGATGAGAAGGGTGTGGGTGTTGCTCGAGGAGGAGATGGAGAGGCTGGCGCCTGCCCAGACGGAGCAGCGTGGACGAACGTTTACCAAGATCCCTCAGGAGCTCTCCGTGCACCTCTTTAAAATGTCCTGCTCTTGCTGCTAGTCCCACTGGGGATTTCTTCCCTTTGATTCTGCTCCACGGCTCAGCAGCTGACATCATGAGGAGAGGAGGAGAATGCAATCCAAGGAAAAACATTTGGGCTGCACACCAGGAAGAAACTCGAGACTAAGAGGGATCTATTTATATCTGACCTGAAATGGGCTTTCTGAATGGGAAGCTGCTCTGAGCGGAGGCTGGATGCTAGGCAGAAGGTGCTGTAGTGCTGAACGCAGGCACCCCCTCGCCGGCAGAACGCACCAGGCTGGGCCGCAGGAAGAGAGGAAATGCGAAGGCATCAGTGAGCTGCTTTCTCCAGTCCTGGCACGGGGCAGCTGCAGCTGGAGGCGCTGTCTGGGCCATCGTGCTGCCCTTCCGAGGACATCGACCTTCCCCATCCTCTTGGGGTGGGTTCCTTGCTGGGGCTGCACATAGGTTGGAGGAGAAGCTCTGAGTGACCCTGATGATGTGCCTGGAGGGTGAGCCGAGACGCCCTGGCAGGCACCTCCAGGGCCTGATGCCGTTAGTACTGCTCAGAGAAGAAGGAAGCGTGGAGAGTGGGGGGAGTGCTCCCCTCTCCTGGTGGGGTGCAGCTGCCGTCCTCTGAGTGTTCTGACAGCTCCCCGTATTCACTGTTGTAAAAAGTCTGGCCCCCGACCTGAGAGCCGTACAGCAGCCGACATCTGCTCCGCAGCTCCGAATGTTCCCCTTGCAGCTCTGCACTTCGGCTGGGCCCTTTACTGCTGTGAGGGAGACACACACAGAAGATCAGTCTGAGCACTCCTGGAAAGTCTCTGTCCTGCTTAGAGAGATCCCAGCTTCGGGAAACATCATCTGCCACACGCACTAGCAGAGGCAGGGGCAGGAATGGACCTACGCCTCCGTCTGACAGCACAGCACCAGGCCTTGCTCTAAACGTAAGCACAGCTTGCATATTGCATGAGCAATCTGCACATAACCCAGTGACAAAATTATTTCATCTCTTCTAGATACCTTTGGGAAGCCCAGGGAAGGTTTGGGACCTGAGACAACAGGATGAGACAAGAAACATTGCCTCGATTGCTCCTAGGGCTGGCAAGGATGACAGCAACTGATAGAAACCAACAGTCAGGATGAGGGAAAGGAAACAAAGGAAGATGAAGATGTGGGAGGAAATCAGCAGCCCCATCTCAGTGCCTGCCAATACCAGGTGACTGGCAAGAATCACAAGAGTGAGGGCAGGGACAGACAGATTCAAGGAGAGGTTTAAGGTCAGAGTTTCTGGGAGATGGGACACCAGGAAGTCCATGGTGTAGGAGACAACAGGTACATGGCTTAGAGTAAAGAGAAGAAGCAGCAGAAGACAGTTTGATACAACAGCAGAGAGGCCACAGGGCTATGGTGAAGGAAAAAGACAACGATCAGTTTGATCTAATGTTGGGAAGCAAAGGAGGTGAGAAAGAGGCGTGGGACTGGCCTTGTTTACACATAATCTGATGTGGCTTGCTCAACACACTCTGCAAAGGCATGGTCCCAGCCTGCTCTGGCACCAAGCAGAGATCAGCTGGACAGATTCTCACCCAGTTTCCAAGCCTGGGGCAAAGGCATAACCATCCATAATGTCCTCAGCCTCAAGAGTGCCAGCTCAACCTGCTGGGTCAGTACTGGCATTTGGAAAGTCCTAAGGCCTGCTCCATCCCTGCAGTGCCACATCAGGGCCCTGTGCCTCATGGTTGGTTGGTCCGTCTGTCCATCCATCCGTCCATCCATCCATCCATCCATCCATCCCATCCCTCCCATCTGCGACTGCTTGAACAAGGCCTAATGCATTTCACCAGAAAACTAAGCACTAAGACTCTCATTAACATCATCACTGCGCTGTGCCTCATTATCTTTTCAGACATATTCTCATGGAATGGGCACAGTTTGTGTTTTTACACCCTAGGAAGCAGCAGGCAGGTCTGTTCTACTGTGTTTTGCCTGTCACTAGTGTGTGCATGAACTTAGGTGGCTGAGGGTTGATAGCCCTGCTGCTGCTGAGAGCCCCAAGAGGCACATACCCTAAGGGGGGACACCAAGAGCTGCCTCCTGCTCTCACTGCATCTGGTAGCAGGGAGGTCTGACTTAAGGAGTACCTGAATCCACCTTCTTTTCTGTGTCGATTTTCTATCCTCTCAAATTCCTCTGATGCCAGAACCATCCCACTGTCTGTCTGATTGTCCTGGAAGGAAGCAACAGGAGTTATCAGTAACATCCCTGTCGACTGATCAGAGTGGCAAGGGAGGAGGAATCATTAAGAAGATGAGATCATGTGTATCTGTGATGGAAAAAAGGGAGTAGGGGCACTTTACCAGCATGCTCTATCGTCTTGCTGGAACTAGTTTTCTTAGGTGCCTTCTTAAAAGCAGCCCATACAAAGGCAGGATTTGTGTGTGCAGTGCAGTTGAGGGGGGAAAAAAGAGTGCTCCCTGCTTTAAGAATTACCATTAAATCTGCGAGAGGTGAGGTTTTCCTCTGAGGCTAAGGGCATGACTTGAGTTTTGCCACCAGAGGAGCCTAGGAGAGGCCAGGAAGATCCCTACTGCACACTGCCATGTGGGTCAAGGTAGGGGAGATGCAGACAAGCACTGCAAGATTTAACTAGTCCTGGCTGGATTTCAGCATGCTTCACCAGGCCATGTTCACAGATTTGAAAGGAGTGAAGAACAGACTCTTCTCTGAGGTCTTTCATAGTCTTTGCTTGCAGATCTACCCTTGCTATTTCATACTCATGCTGTAAAGAAATCATTATGTGCCAGGTGGAGAAATGAATGTGCATAGGACTGGATGGATCAAACAGGAGTGACACGGACAGACTAACATCAGGTAGGAGTGATCTTCATTCCATGATCTTAACAGCAAAGGTGCCAAGAAACAGCTGAACATGTCTTTGCCCCCTGCTGAACCCCACTCAGATGCCACTCACCGGGTGTGCCTTGTACATTGTGTGTGTCATGGGAAACTCTTCGAATGTCTTTATCCTGGATGGACACCTGATCTGATTTCCTCCCGTCAGACAACCAGGGAACGAGACACAGTTGTAGTATCTGCTGACAGAAGTGACTGCCTTCAGTAAAAACAAGAGTCGATGTCCTGACCAAACAGGACCTGAACCCAACCTGCTCTCCATGCAACCAAAGTATGCAGAAAGGCAGATGACCCAAACAGGGGATGTGGGGAGGGGAACAGCCTCTCACTTTAGGACTCTCAACTCCATACCCCATCTGCAGCAGGGAGCACCCAGACTTCCTGATCACATCAGGCCCTGATTACCTCTCCACTTTGGATAAGCAGAATAAAGTGATATAGATTCCAGGTATCATCACACTGTCACAGCTCTCCAGTTGTCTGAGCTAGCTAGGAACAGACAAGATGAAGCTCCTCACTAACAGGGCAGAATCCCAGCTGACACCTTCCTTCCTCATCTACCTGATGGGTCGGTCATGATGCCTTTAGTGAGATGTGACTCAGCTGGAGGCAGGAGAAGCGATGTGACAGACTTCCATGCCAAAGAACTCTTTCTCATAAGCAAAGTAATTTGGATTTTGTCAGCGAGGTGCTATGGTCTAAATGCTTGGATTGTGCCTGATCACCTGGGATTTCTCCAAACTCTTGCTACTGGATTCACCTCAGGCTCCCTCACAGCGGGCTCCTGGCTGCCTACTAGGATCTCTCTGCCCTTTTCAGAGGGGATTCACCTTGCTGCTAGGCTGTGGCACCGTATCCTCATGTCAAAGTCCTCTTCATCTGAGTTTTGCTGGACAGAAGAAGGCACCTGGGAGAAACCATCATCTTCTGAGCTGTGAGAGTCGTTCAGTGGGATGTAATCCTTCCCTTCCTGGTAGGAGGAACAGTGAGTAGCCTTAGAAGAAAGGGAAGGCTTTCCTACAAGAAAAGGTTCTGCAGGTAGAAGCTGTCAAGGCTGGGGAGGAAACTTTGTGGTTTGTCTTTTGTTTCTCTGGGATGAACATCTGTCTGGAGATTTTTGTGACTCCTGTGTTAAGTAGCTGCAAGTGTTGCAGGTGCATGGAGGTGCGTTTGAGAGGGAAACCAGCAGGAAAACAAGCCAGTCCTGCAGCACCTACGGTGGACAGAAGAACACTGTGCTCTGGGGGCACATTATTGTGGTTTAGTCATGCCTGTGCTGGGAAGGTTGCTGAAAGGTTAAAAGCAAGGACGTCAGAATGACACACTCCTCGTGTTTACGCATTTAGCTGGCATCTTAGCAAACGCAACAGCAAGGAAATGCTAAAATCAGAGCTGGGCACTCCTCGCAGCTAGAGGTCCTGGTGAGTTGCTGCGTGGCAGTGATTAGTAAGGGTTTCATGGCAATTTGTGTATCTGACTGCTGCAGTTGTTTGCTTCACATGACCCTGACATTTAGATCTGAGGATAGAGTTTCAGAAGCCGTGGTGAAGTCCTGGTTTTCATTATGCAGGCTTGTGGGAAGGCAGGAGTGCCAGGGCCTTGACTCAGTTGAAAAACTTCCAATGACCATTAGGGGATTAGGATGGAAACACTGGAATGACGACTGAGAGGGCACCCACCATGCGAGGAGCAGAGATATATTAGGATGCAGTGAGAGGACTGCCTCAGAAATGAGCTCTCCAGTAGCCCTGGGAAACAGACCTCTGATCCAGGAAACCCTGTGTTATCCCTTGGCCTACGCAAGAGTACTGCATTGGCCAGGGAGTCAGAGAAGAGCACAGTAAGGGAGCTAGTGGTGGGAGAAGAAAGAGCTGAGCAGGAACACAGAGAGGTTTTCACCTGTTGGACGTTTTCCTGAAGAAGGTTCCCCAATATCTCCACCAGGTCAGAGAAAGTTGGTCTCTCCTTGGGATCGCCGTGCCAGCAGCTCAGCATTATACGGTAACTGCCAAGGACAGATGAGGCTTTCATGCCACAGAAACAGAATCACAGAATCACAGAACCTTAGAAGTTGGAAGGGATCTCAACAGATCATCAAGTCCAACCTCCTTGCCAAAGCAGGATCCCCTGCTTTGTGATCCTAGTTCACACAGGAATGCATCCAGGAGGGTTTTGAAAGTCTCCAGAGAAGGAGACTCCACAACCTCTCTGGGCAGCCTGCTCCAGTGCTCTGTCGCCCTCCCTGTAAAGAAGTTTCTCCTCATGTGGAGGTGAAGCCTTCTATGTCCCAGTTTGTAGCTGTTGCTCCTGTCCACCAGGTACTCCTGCCCTGTGGGTCCCCTTGCTCATCAGTCAGCCCATCTTAGTGCTCACTGCAAACAAGCAGTTCTTGCACACTTGTCACACAGGCATTCCACAGTTACAGGACCCCCCCAAATACTATGGGCCCTCTGCCTCTGCCCTCCTAGCCAATTCTGCAGCTCCCACCCACCTGCTGCCTGCTGGACAGCATGTACCTGCTCAGCACCACCCAGCACGTTGGCCATATGGACCTACTGGAAAGGGGCTGGTTCACTATGCACTGACTATAACAGTGCAGAGGGACAATTGGACACCTCTGACACCTTTCAGAATGGGGAAGCACATTGTGCATTTGCAGACCCACCCCAGACTGAATGTGCAGGGTACATACGTGGTTTTGCCAGGGGAGGTCTAGGCTGGATGTTAGGATGAAGTTTTTCACAGAGAGAGTGATTTGTCATTGGAATGGGCTGTCCAGGGAGGTGGTGGAGTCACCATCCCTGGAGGTGTTCAAGCAAAGCTTGGATGGGGCACTTAGTGCCATGGTCTGGTTGACTGGAGAGGGCTGGGTGCTAGGTTGGACTGGATGAGCTTAGAAGTCTCTTCCAACCTGGTTGATTCTGTGATTCTGATGTGAACTCATCTGGCTTACCCTCCAGGCAGCTGTCTGGAGTGAAGGATGTGTTGGCTCATACCCCACCCAGCTGAAAGTTCTTTGCATCCCACAGAGGACCCTGTCCTGTCCTGTGCTGGGATCTAGGAGGTTTCAGTTGTCCTATAGAAGGCTCTGCTCTCCCCAGTGCTGGGATTTATAGGGTTTCTCACTCACATTTCTGCTGTGGCATACTCAGGGGCTCTCATCCTGGTACCATCTTTGAGTCTCTGGCAGAACTCCTCGTTGATCTGGACTCCAGGATATGGAGATGCCCCTAAGGGATGTTCAAAGAGGAGTGAGAACAAGAAATGTGCCACCAGAAACCAGTTCTTCTGAAACTGCTCTTCCTACCAAAACACTTGGAGATGTGATCTTATGCACAGCTCAAGTCCTTGGTGCTGCCTGAGACAGGCCCCAATCTTCAAGTGAGCTGGTGGCCATCTCTGCATGCCTCTCTCCCCATCACCTTGTTTGTGAGCATCCATATTTTTTTGCCTACACTGATGTCTCTTCACATCGTTCCTTAGACGTGTCAGAACCTCCTGCACAGGCTCACCCACCAAGCTGCTATGTGGCAAGAGAAGTCCTGCCTCCCTCAGCAGCATGTGACCCTCATAAGCACTCACCTAGTGAGAAGATTTCCCAGAGGAGCACCCCAAAGGACCAGACATCACTCTGGGTAGTGTAGACCTTGTCAAAGATGCTTTCTGGAGCCATCCACTTCAGCGGGAGTCGAGCCTGCAGGAGAGGGGTAAGGCACATGTGGTCTGTCAGGGACATGACTCAGGACAGCCCTTCTTGTAGCAATGGCATGAAAGGAAACCAGAGACAATAGCCCTGCTCCTCTCTCCATGGAGGCATGAAAATTTGGCCTGAGGAAGGGATGGAGACACTCAAAGGAGGAGGAAAGAGTATAAAGAAAGAGGCTGAGGGACAGAAGAAAGGAGAGATGATGGAGGAGGAGAGCCCTTGTATCACTGGGCCAGTGGTTCCTGTTCCCAGCCACACAAGTGGTTCCACTCCTTCTTTTCAATCTTTGCCTCAGTTTATGAACACCTCAGGGGGCCTAATCTGCATAGAGTGTGAGGAACTGGTACTTACACTGCCTTTCCTGACGTAGTCAGGGTCCTTGTAGATGTCTCGGGCCAGGCCAAAGTCACAAATCTTGACCACATTGTTCTCTGACAGCAGGATATTGCGAGCTGCCAGGTCTCTGTGGATGCACTGAGGGCACACAAAGAGGAAGGGCAAAGTCAGAGTGCTAGCAACCAGAGCACCCTCCCCTGTCTTTCTCCTGCAAACCTGAGCTGTAATGGGGAAATGGTGGAGTTGAGGAGGAGATAAAGATAAACGTTTCAAAGGGAGGTGGTTAAGGAGAGGATAAAATGCAAAACAACCAAGTTCCCATCTTCATATTCACAGAGCAGCTTCAGACTTCCTGAGAAGTATGAGGCAGATCACTGAATCTCTATGTGTGCCACAAGTAAAGTGGCTGTAGGGAGGACTTCTCTGGTCAAGCATGGACAAAAGAAGAGAGGAACAAAAGAAAGGGTGAACTCACCTTTCTGGATGCCAGGAACTCCATGCCACGTGCCACCTGGAAGCTATAGCAGATCAGGTCTTCCATTGTCAAGGGACTTTGCCACAAGTCATCCACTGTCCAGGAGTTCAAGAAAAGGATGAGACAGTGAGTGGTCTCCTGTCATCCTTGCCCCTCTCCAGGACAGCTGGTCCTCAGTGCCAACTGGAGTAACCTGTTCCCCTCTAGGATTTTCTGCTCAGGTGGTGGATAGTACAAGGCAGGAATGTGCTCTGGTCTGACAATGAGTCCAGCCTTCAGCACACGTTAGTCAGAGTTGTGGGGAACAGGGCTGAAGGGACTTTGAAGGTCAGCTCATTGTTTCTGTCCTAGGGAGGACCCACTGAGATCCCCTTCAATTCTCCTTTATTTAGGCTTAAAAACTCCAAAGTAATTTAATTCTCCCTTTTGGGTTTCAAGAGTCTATTACGAGAGACAGCAGATGACAGTACCAAGCCCTTCCAGGGAACTGACACATGATAGTAGATGGACCAGCTCCAAGGCTGGATCCCAGCTTCCCATTGTTATGCCCTACCCAATCCTCAGGTTAGACAAGTCTGGCAGGTGAGGAGCTGCTGCCAGGACTGGAGTTTTACCTTCCTGGATGGGCTGTGCTGGGTGGCTCTTGTGCAGCAGCAGGCGGTTGAAGATGGCACTGTCACTAATCCCAGAGCGACTCCTCCTGTCTGCTCTCGCTGCCTCCACGATGGACTGGACCTGGATGCGCAGCCTGGGGGACTTCTCCTGGCAAGGAGACCAGAACAAAGCCTCAGTGAGCAGCACATATTGTACCCTCTGCACCCATGAGCTGCACAGACTTGCTCTGTTCTTAGACTGTTGCTCTGGCCTGGAAGCACCTATCTTCCCCTGCAGAAATAAATAACTTCTGTGACGTGAACAAAGCTCACTGTGTAAAGTTGAACTGCTGCTAGCAGAGAGTGTTTGTCCCTTTGTCACACACCTTCCTTCCCTAGCTATGGGACAAGTCCCTAGCGGCAAAGGAAGCTACTTACCCTGTAAGGACTGAATCCTTCCCGTTTGGCCCGCAGATAGTTGGAGAGGTTTCCATACTTGCAAAACTCAACAATAACCATAAGTGGACCTGGTGAGAAGACACCAAAATACAGGGGAGGAAGTAAGATCGGAATGCTCAGAATTTTACCTGGCTCATGCGCAGCCCTGCTGAGCTGTGGCACATACCCTGGGTGCACAGACTCACCAATAACATCCCCACACCAACAAAATCACAGAATTAATCAGGTTGGTTTAAGATCATAGAGTCCAACCCATCACCTAGCACCTTCTAATTAACTAAACCATGGCACTAAGTGCCTCATCCAGCCTCTTTTTAAACACTCCCAGGGATGGTGACTCCACCACCTCCCCGGGCAGCCCATTCCAATGCCAATCACTCTTTCTGTGAGGAACATCTTCCTAATATCCAGCCTAAACCTGCCCTGGCACAGCTTGAGGCTGTGTCCCTTTAGTCACACATGTGGCCAGCAGAAGTGGTGCAGGGGATAAGCACTGATCTCTGGGAGCAGGCCCAGCCTGTTGCCCTGGGATATTTACCGTTGGGTTTGGTGCAAGCACCCAGCAGATTCACCACGTTGAGATGGTTCCCGATGTGAATGAGGATCTTCAGCTCTGACATCAGTGCCTTGTGCTCACTTGCAGTAGCTCCCTCTGGAAACACAGAGACCAGGTAACAATGCCTTCTCGCAGCTTTTCACTCCCCCTCGCCACCTTTCTCCTAGCAGAGTGTTAATGTGAGTCTTGCTGAGGAGGCTGTGACCCTGAAGCCTTTGTATGTTTTGCTGTTGCATGTTTCCATAGGAAATGTCAGAGTCTTGTCTAGAGCTCCCTGGATCCCCTCTACATTGTGTGGAGTGCTCCCTACAGATGCAGGGACCCAGAGCAAAGGACAACACAACCTGGGCTCAATAGATTTTTCCTTGTGATAGTTATGCAGGGCAAAAGATCACTCGAGGCTTACATACAAATGCATAGGTTTGAATCTCTGCCCTTTTGACCTCCAAGCAGAGATAATGAACCATAAAAAAATTCAAAAGAAAATCAGAAACAAAAAGTCTCTGAGTCTTTTAATCATGATTGTCCCAGCTCAAATCCAGAGCATCTTTTGATGATTCCAGACCGACAGCAAGCACAGTGTTATGCCCCTGCCAGCTCCCTGCATTGCATCTTCTCTCCAAATGTCTAATTTACATCAGCTCCTGTCTGTCTTACCCTCAGGGTTTGTTCTCTGGGTTTGTGTGCCCTTTTCATACTTCTTGGCTTCCCCATACACATTTTGCTTTACTTGAGAGTTTGCAAATTTAGTCTGAGAGACAGAAATATCCTCCTGAGGTGCAGCTGATGGTCCTCATGAGAGCCATGCCTCAGAAGGACTGTAAAGCAACAGTAAAGCCAGGATTCCCTCTGCAGTTGCCATGCAGATCAGTACATTTGCAGGGCTGAGTACTGCTGAGATGAGTCCTGACTTGGTATCTACATTCAGGCCACTGCTGGCCAGATGCTGCCATGGGTATTTTGTTGGGTGCCAAACTGCAGAATAATGTTTTGGATGCCTGTTTGATAACATGGCTATAAAAGCCTGAAGTCATAATCTGGATTAACCAGGTTTTGTGTGCAAAGCCAGTTTAGCCCTCAGAGCTGTGTGAGAGCTACAACCTGCTTCTTTACCCAGCTCTGAACCAGGCCCATAACCACAAAATGCAGGCACGTTTGGAAGAAGGCAACTAGGAGCAACACTTTCCTTCAGTGACCTACCAAAGATGGGCTCTGGATTCTTGTTTGTCCTTTGAGGCAAATCTTATTCTTTCCTTTTGCAAATAGCTAAAATTCCTTGAAAGCCAAGTTCCCCAAGTCACAGAATCACAGAATGGTTTGGGTTGTAAGGGACCTTTAAAGGTCATCTAATCCAACCTCCCCTGCAATGAGCGGGGACAAGTCCGTACTGTTGGGTCTGTCACTTGCCTCCCAGTACAGATGAATAGGGATAAAGCATCCAAGAGGGAAGCCCAAGAGGATCAACCATGTTGAGGCCAAGAAGCCATAAATTCAAAGGTTGGCTCCAGCTCCTCTGCCCCAGTTCAGGGCTGGCTGAAGCAGAAGCATCCAGGAGTGGTTGTGGGAGTCAAAAACATTTTCCAGTGCCTTAACTGCCTGATGCGAAAGGCAGGCATTTACAGGGGCACATTGCCTGGCAGGTGCCTTGTTCTTTGCTGCTACAGCTCCCATATTCTGCTTCACTGCCCACTTACCTTTCAGCATTTTGACGGCTACAGTCTCACAGCTGTTACTTTTATTGATCCCAAACGCTGATGCTTCCACCACCTTCCCAAAGGCACCGTGACCAAGGACTTTACCTATAGACAAGGAGAGAGGCAGTGTGAAGGAAGGCAGGTGCAGCACAGGCAGAATAGAATGGGAAAATAAAAATCCCATCAGGAAACCATGAGAAGAAAGAAAGAAAGAAAGAAAGAAAGAAAGAAAGAAAGAAAGAAAGAAAGAAAGAAAGAAAGAAAGAAAGAAAGAAAGAAAGAAAGAAAGCAAACATCATAAAGGAAAAGGAAGGACTGGAAAGTGTGCCCTTGCCAGGTGGCTGCTTGCTCTGTTGGTGAGAATAAGAGAAAGGGTGGTGGGAGGAATTGAGACAGAACTGGCATGGACAAAGCAGAGGAAGGAAACAGCCCTGCAGAAGTGAGAGGCTGTTTGTTGCCCTTGAGCAGAGGGAAGGGTAAATGTGATGCCTTGCAGCAGAGTAGCCCGAGTTAATGTCACTGCTCTGTGCCTCAAAGGTAATCTGCAGCCCTTTCAACCCTCCCAGACAGAGGGAGGAGGCTGCATGTGGGTGTCTCAACATAAGGAAGATAATGGATGCAGTCTTGGTCCTGAACTTGGGGTACCTGCTGTGGGCTGGGCTGCTCTGTCCAGAGTGCCAGTTGGAGAATATGGGGATGTGTTTTAAAGCATGCCCAGAGGTCTTCTGGTCTCTGTGTGGGTACACTAGGAGAGTCTGGGCTTACAGCTGGCTCAGACTCATCCACAGTCAGACCTACAGAGACTTCCTAGGCACAGCTGGGATTCAGGACAAACTAGGGAACAAGGTTGTAAGCCTGAGGCAGAGAGGAAGCATTAAACACAGAGATGTGTGTAAGAAACCCAGAGAATGAGTTTGAAGGGCTGGTGGGAAGCCCTGGCTGCAGCGTGCAGTGGCAGGGAGGGGCTCTGGCTCACCTAGGCGCAAGCGGTCCCGTGGGAATTCCCACTTGCTGGAATCATAGGGCAGGTACTCGCACTGCTCCTCCAAGGGCACCTCGCCAGGGTCCATGATGATGGAGAGGTAGCCTGTCTTGATGTCTGCGTGGGCAGGCTGCAGGAATCAGCCAACACAAAGGGTGAGGAGATGCCCTCCCTGCACTGGGTGCTGACTCCCAGAGGAGATTTGGTTCCTTTGCCTACTTTGACCTGCTTCCCCCTGGCAAAGGCTGTTCACTGTCACCTTTAGCACAGCCTTTGTGCATCCTGTCCTTGGCAGTGAGAGCACTTGAAGCAATACTCAACGACCTCCTTTTCACAGCCCCACATCAGGCTGGGAGGTGATCTGATGGAGAGCAGGCCTGTGGAGAGGGACCTGGGTGTGCTGGTAGATAATATCTATGGCACAGCAATGTGCCCTTGTGGCCAAGAAGGCAAATGGGATCCTGGGGTGTATTTGGAAGAGTGTGTCTGGCAGATCAAGGGAGGTTCTCCTCCCTCTCTACTCTGCCCTGCTGAGACCTCATCTTGAGTACTGTCTTCAGTTTTGGGCCCCCCAGGTTAAGTGGGACAGGGATCTGCTGGAGAAGGTCCAGCGGAGGGCTACAAAGATGATTAGGGGACTGGAGCACTGCCTGATGAGGAGAGGCTGAGAGACCTAAGGCTGTTTAGTCTGGAGAACAGAAGACTGAGAGGGGATTCAATAAATGTTTATAGATATCTGAGGGCTGGGGGTCAGGAGTGGGGGACAGGCTCTGCTCACTGCTCCCTGGGATAGGACAAGGAGCAATGGGTGTAAGCTGCAGCACAGGAGGTTCCAGCTCAACACAAGGGGGAACTTCTTTACTGTAATGGTCATAGAGCACTGGAACAGGCTCCCCAGAGAGGCTGTGGAGTCTCCCTCTCTGGAGACTTTCAAGGCCTGTCTGGATGTGTTCCTGTGTGACCTGAGCTAGATTGTATGGTCCTGCTCTGGCAGAGGGGTTGGACTCAATGATCTCTTTGGGTCCCTTGCAACCCCTGACATCCTGAGAGCCTGTGATCACGGCAATGGTGTTGCCCCAGGCCTTGCTGCACTATTTCCCCTCCCTTGGGACAGAGACAGTCACATACCCTTTTGATGTTACAGAAGATGAGGATAAGGAGGATCCAGAAGAAAACGGCAATAACCCCAGTCCCAATCAGGATGACAATCTCCACATTGGTCCTGTCATCAGAGCCTGTGGGATGGGAGGGAAATCGAAGCGTCAGAGATTCCCATTCTGCGCCCCTGTTCAGCCATCCCCTGAGGCCTGCTGGGCAGGTGCTTGCCCAAGCTAAACATGCTCTGGACTACAGATTCTCCTGTGAAAGACGTAGAGGCTTTCCCTTCCTCCCGCTGCCATGAGAGCTTGGCCACACTCCTACTCCTTGCTTTTATCCCCGGGGGTGTCACAGCTCCTGGTACCTTCCACAGAGACACTGGCTGAGGAGTTGACACAGCCCTTAGCGTTGCAGACGCTGCACAGGTAGAGCCCAGCGTCCTCTTCTCTCACCCTCTGAATGCTCAGCCTCTGGTTGAAGTCTGCCAGGTCAATCCCTGTAAGGCACAGAGGGTTGCAGTGATCACCCACAGAGAGAGGGGGTTAGCACATTGGACTAACTCAGGCTCAAAGTAAGGCTCCTAATTTTTGACTGGTTCATTTTAGGTGGCAGAATGAAACTGCACCAGATGGTTGAGACTCTCTTCTGTGGCCTGATGGCCCCAGAAATACTGTGGAAGTGTCTTCCCCAGGCAGTGTATAGAGGGGACTAAAACCCTGCAGACAGCACTGGATGGGGATGGTGCCAGGAAGTCCAGCTGATGCATCAAGCTCTGCTTCACCACCAGGACCTGTTCCTTCTCCTCTGCAAGGTGCCTCAATCATTCCCATGTCCCTTCATGGGATCTGAGTTGGTCCCTGCATGAGCAGAGATGCCAGGCACTGGGCTGGGAGTAAGAAGATGAATGATTTATCTCTCTGCTCACCAGCTGAATGAGCACATGCACAGATAGTGCTGAGCCAGGCCCTAGGGCATAGATTTGGCTGCTGAGGCTGCATCAGACTGGGACAGAGCATGATTCAAAGCCCAGATCAGCCAGTGCAGACAGCAGGTGCCTTTGCCTGGGCACAGCAACTCCCAGAACCCAGCAGTTTCAGCTCTCCAGATGCTGGCCATGGTGCCTTGCCTTTGATCCACCCCCAGCCCACTGTACCTGACACTTCTTCCACCAGTTTCTCATCTTTGTACCAGCTGATTTCAGGAACGTGGCTGCCATCCACCTTGCAGCGCATCTCGATGGAGTCGCTGACGTTCACCCAAATGTCTGTCAGGTTCTGCTTCAGCCGGGGGATCTCCAGGGCTGGAGGGCAGCACAGAGAGGAGGAGGGGGAAATGGGAAACCGATTGATCAAGAGAACAGCTGTGTGTCTGGAGGGCTTTGGGTCTCTGACCCCTGCTGAATGGTGCCTTGAGAACCCGGGTGCCCTGCCTTTGCCACCCTGACTTTAGAGATGGACTGGGAAGCCGATGGCAGCAAGAACACCGGTTCTCCTCTGTTACTCCCGCCTGCCCTGTAGACCCTCACCCTGCACAGAGATGTATTTCTTGTGGCAGTGCTTCTCCCGGGTCTTCCTGTTCTGCACCTCACAGACATAGTCTCCCTCCTCGCCCAGGGAGATGTTTGGGATGGTGAGCAGCAAGGTTGCATCATTAGAGTCAGGCTTGAAGCGCAGCTCCCCCTGCATCTTGGTGGCATAGTGGTGGACATTCTTGCAGTCCAGCACCAGGGGGTTGCCCTCCTCATCGTGGAGCTTGGAGAGGTTCAGCCGATACCACTGCAGGTTCTCGTAGGTGTAGTTGTCTGCATTGCAGCTCAGCTGTAGGTCCTGCCCTTCTATCAGCTCTTCCGAGGGCTGGGACTCAATCTCGAACCCGTCTGGAATGGCTTTCAGGAAGGAAATGAACATGTGAATGAGTTTCCACGGCTGAGCTGCCAGACACAATGAAACTGTCTGCTTGGGCTCAGCTCTCTGAGACTCTGCTGTCCTCAGCCAGGGTAAAGGAAGCCAATCTAGAGCAGGACTGTGGCATGTGTACTTCCAGTGATCCACAGCCTAAGCTGTACCCAGTGAAGGGCTAAGGGGTGTGCTGAAGCCCCACAGAGTCGAGTTAAGATAGAGTCATAAATTACACAAGTCTGAGAGGTCTGCATTAGGCTGTTCCTGTTCTCAGCTCAGCTGCAGCATTCTGGATTGCACACACAACTGCTTTTACACATGCAGGCAGCTACACAGCCAGGCTGGACAACTGGACACACACAGTGTTACTGGGGCAGTGGCTGAAGATGTTCATCTGCCTCCACAGAAGCTGGTGGATCTGACAGCAGAGGTGCTATATGTAAGGGCCAAAAGCCCAGGCTTCCGTTTGTTTAGAGGGGCATGAAGATAGCCCTCTCCTGTGCTCTTGCCACCTGGATCCCAGCCATCAGTACAGGATGCCACTGGCAGGAAATTTACGCAACCCCATACGGGCCATGACTCCAGCCCACACTGCTGGGCTCTCAGCTTTCTCCCACCACAAAAATCCCGTGGGGACCCTGCAGGGAGCTCTGGCCAGCAGGATCCTGGCAGGGAGCGGGTCGAGCAGTGCCACTAGAGGATGCTCTTGGACCAGGCACATCCCCAGCCTCGGGAGCTGCCTGGGCTTGAGCCAGCAGGACATCCCCAGCCCAGGACCTGACAGCGCTGTTTCAGGATCTAGGCACAGGTCTGTCTGCCAAAGTCTGCCTGCGCTGTCTGCTGCCAGGGCTCCAGGCTTTTGCCACTCAGCAGAGCTCTCCGGTAGCACTGCTTTCCTGCGGGCTTTCTGGTCTCTGTTTAAGGTGTTAACAGCGAATGACAAGACCCAGCAGGTTTGGGGATCTGCCTGTTTCAAGCAGAGAGCTCTGCTGATGCAGATGGAGGGGTTGTCTGCAGTACTCACTGGTCACGTAGAAGTAGATCAGTCGCTCATCTCGACCCACTTTATTGGAGGCGATGCACTTGTACATGACTGAGACATTGGCCTCCTGGATGGCCAATTTGCTGACTGTCTGATGGGAGCAGAGAGCATAAGGAATTAGAAAGAGCAAGAGGGAAGAGAAGCAGGATCAGTGCTGTTCTCTTGCAGACAGCAAAGCTCACAGCAAGCCTGGCCTGAGGTGGCAGCTGTACCTGGCTTATACAAAGATGTCTTCATTCAGTATCCTTTAGTATATTTCAGTATTCCTTAGTATATTTCAAGCCTCACCTGCTGGCTGTAGCAAGAGCAACATAGTTTACTTCCTAATCTCTCCTCCTTTTGCAGAGCCCAGCTAGCACCCTGGAAGCAAACTTAATGCTAAGCTCCTTGGATCACTAATGGGACAGGCCTGTATCCAGCAAGGGGGACAAACACGATGTAGAGCTGAGGCGGCGGGGGCAAACTCCTGTCAAGCTTTACAAGCCTGTGTCCAGCAAGGGGGACAAACACGATGTAGAGCTGAGGGGGTGGCTAAACTCCTATTGAGCTTTACATGCCTGTGTCCAGCAAGGGGGACAAACACGATGTAGAGCTGAGGGGGGGCCCAAACTCCCGTTGAGCTTTTCAAAAGTAGGGAGAAAGGGAAGGACATGAAGGCTTTGATTCTCTGAGCCCTCTGCAGTTAAGGGGCTACTTAGTGTCCCACAGAGTTTACAGCTGCTTACAGACCTGCAAGCACTCCTTTCATCCATAAGGGAATATCAAACCTGTGAAGGCATCCCAGCTCTCACCACTTCAGGGAGAGCTGTCATCTTCTCCCTTTAAATTCCAAGTGTACATAGACATGATTCTAAAAGCTTCCTCCTCCCTCCTTCCAGCAAGACATGACTAGGACTGGGCGAAGAGCCAGGTTGGTGTCCTGGGAGCACAAGCCCAGGAGATGCTGCCTCTGAATAAGCCAGGGAAGGCAGCTGGGGAGTAAGGCTGCTCTCTTCCTCTGGCTCACATTGCACACGTGAGAGCTGCCAAGTGTGTTACAAGCACTCCCCTTAGAGGAGGTCTGCAGTCTGAAGCACAGGTTTCTCCTCCCTCCCAGTTTAAACCACAAGGTAATCACATCCCAGAGAGCCTCCAGTGAGACAGTGTTTAAAATGCAAAAAAAAAAAAAGTGTTCTTTTGCCTTTGCTATTCACTCCACAGACTTTGGGAATCGTGTTGGTGCTAAGTGGCAGTGTGTTAGCTTCTGCTCCTCAGGAGGAGCAGCCATTCCTGCAGTGCCAGCTCAGCACAGCCCAAGTGACCTTATTTCCAGTACTTTCATGCATTGCCTTTTCCGTTTCTTGGGGCTATTGAATGCAGCTGCAGTGTCCCCACTGCTGCCACTTCTGTGTGCTGCCTTTCCTGTTTCTTGGGGATTTGCCTTCTAAACACTGCTGTTACGTTTGAGTTGGGCTTTCTGGGTCTGACATCACGCTGCTGTCTGCGCATCCTGAGGCTCATCCTGGCCTTTCCAGACAGAGTAAAAAACTGTGGAGGTTGTTAAGAGAAGGCAGGCAGAAAGGAGGAGGAGAGGGAGAGAAAGCACATTTGGAAGACATAGCAACCCACCACAAGTGAAGAGCTCTTTTCTACCAGAGCTCTTTGCATATCCCAAACTAAGTTGGACCTCCAGGACATTTACAGCCAAAGAGATGGAATGAAAAGAACACAGCTGAGGAATGGAAGGAAGAAAATGAGGAAAAAAAGGGGAAGATCAAAAAAAGACCAAAATGAGAGTCACATCTGGAGGGATGCACAAGGGCTTTGTACCCAGGAGTTCCCACCACCCCTGCTCGCTTCCCTGGAGGGCACTGATCCCTGCCTCTCCTCTCATCTGCTCTGGGAGAGGCAGGATCTGTCCCTGCCACCCTTTTGGCAGAATGACGAACTCCTGGCCAGGCCAAGGGACGGGAAGTGCCTTTGGAGGTGTGTAGGAAAACAGGAAGTGACTTTCGGAAACAGGGGCCCATTTGTTTGTTCTGCATCCCTCTGTGAGCAGCTGATGCCCGACACCAGCGGGAACAGGAACCCCGTCATGGCACAGGCCTGACACTTGTGGCTACCAGAGAGGCAGAAAGAAACAAGCAGCCAGCAGCATGTGTCTGCTTGCAGGTCACAGATCACAAAATCAACCAGGTTGGAAGAGACCTCCAAGATCATCTCCTTCCAGAAAGGAAACACTGTGAGGCAGTGGGCTCTATGGGGCACATATGCCCTCACTCACAAACCTGCATCCCACAGGGATGCCACCCTCACCTGCATCCCACAGGGATGGGGACAGCTGGGTGAAATGCCATGCCACACGCACCTTCCTGAGGGCAGAGATTTCTTGGTCAGCCTGACTCCTGCTCTCCACTCCCCAGCTGCCCAGGCTGCTCTGTGAGGTTTGGCTCTCCCAGGAGAGCTGATGCAGGAGTACTTAGAAAGGGCCACGAGAGCTTCCAGAGAACACATCCCAGCCATGCTCTCCCTGTCTGGGTGCCCTGTGCTCGCTGGTGATGGGTGTGATCCCTTCAGAGCCTCTCCAGAGGCAGGGCCATTTCTCAGAGGTGACAGTTCACCCTCACCCTGGGGTCACCTGCAACTGCACAGCCCGAGCACTGGAAATGGCCATTGATGGTTTACTCCAGACGCAGAGGTGTGAAGCCCTTCCCACATCTGTCTCTGCGAGGCTCATTTCCAGCTCACTTGCGCTGGCTGATCCCAAAGGACCCCTCTGAGAGTGCCTGTCTCCAGTTCCTTGCTCAGGGATGGGTCTGGGGCTATAGCCTCACCTTGTTCCGCCCCTCCACAAACTCCACCCAGGTGTCGATGCTCTCGATGGGGTTGACAGCGTCCTGCTGTGACACATCTTTCCAGTCCTTGCACTCGGGCATCCGGTCCCGCTGATGGCGCCTCGCTGCCCGGTGCCTGCTGTTGCTAATCCAGCAGCCAGGGAGGAACAGCAGAGAAAGGAGAGAGATGGAGAGAGGCTCAGCTGGGAAAAAGGCAGTGAAAATAGCACTGTGTTGGAGAAGTGACACCCCTGTCCTCTGACTCTGCAAAATGTCCTGAGTCTCTTGGTCACACAATTCCAGTGTGTTTTACAAGGGTGCTCTGCAATGATTAGTGAGGCAAACATTATCTCTTGGGGCAGGGAATGGATGCTGGTGTCCCAGGCAGTGTCTTCACACCCAGGCCTGTGGTTTCATCCTTCTCTGCTAGGACTGGAGAAAGGCAGGGGTGAAATCTGTTCGTATGTGCCTGGTGCAGTTCTTGATGCCACTTTGCTCAGCAGCAAGGCCTTAAAACCCCTGCTGGGACTGTGAGTCAGAGATTTCAGAGACTGGATGGGTGCTGACTGGTTGAGCACTCAAAGGTGTTCCTGCTGCTTTTGATTCAACAGATAGCAGGAAGGAAACATCCTAAGCAGAGCTGCTCCTGGTATCTCACAGTGGCATGGTGGTACCTCTTTGGGATAAGACAGGTGAACAGGGGAGGAGTGCCCAAATCAGTCATGGATCTGGGGAGCTGCAGGGAGCTTCTGAAATAGAGGTGAGGCAGGGAGATGGGAGGGTCTGCCCAAAATCCAGGGTGGGAGTTGCAGAGGGAGAAGGCTTATGGCACTATGGAAGCAGTGGGGAGCTGAGCACCTAAGAGCAGTGGCAAGGGTGTGTGGTGGCAGCACAGGTCAGAGCACTCAGCGGGCTGAGCACATTGGTGAGCTGTGTAAACAACAGGAAGCTCAAAAGAAGCCTCCTGCATCCTCCGGAGCTATGCTAGGCAGAAATATGGTGGCCTTGGGAGACAGTGCTCATAATTCATGCCCCCCCCTGCTTCCTGACAGGGCCACAGAGCACTTGCATGCGATGAAGAGCTCTCTGGTGTCCCTGCCTCAACAACACCCTTGCATAGGGCTACAGGATCTGGCTTCCTCCAGGCACCCTGATGTCCTCCACCCTGACATGCTCTGGCTACCACTCCCCAGAATCCCTTTTCCTTCTTCCTGCGAGGATGCCACTAAAAAATGTCATTGCAGCCCTGCCTGGTGCTGTCCCAGCTTCCCAGGGCACAGGCAGTGGGGGCATGCACCCTTCCTGCCTACCTATTGGTGCTGTCTGCCCAAATGCCCTCCTGGCAAACCACCCTGGCAGCTGGCAGAGATCTGGTGCTTCCCCTGGATTCAGCAACTCTCCCCAACATGCAGCAGCTCTGCTCACCTGCCTGTGAGCATCTTAGTTTCTGTTATTACCTACCAGCAGAAAAAAACCCAAAGAACCAGTGAGCCTGGAACAGGAATGTGGTGAACCCTCAGGGTCTCACCAAGGGGCTGTAATTACTGTTTCCCCAGAAGCAGCGTTTTTATTGCAGGTTCTGTGAGGTGTGGCCCGGGCAGGGACATCCTCTGCCAGATGCAGATGGTTGAGGACATAGGAGAAGCTGTAGAAGCCCTTAATGTCTGTGACTAATGGGCTCCACTCTGCCTCTTACAGGGCAAGTGGGTATACAGTGCTCTGAGCTATCAGCTGGTGCTGTCCTTCTCTTGCCATGTTCTGGTTGGGACATCAAAAGCAAGATGCAGGTGGGAACACATCCACAGTGCCCAAGGAACCCATAATGCCACACTTGTGGCCTGGTAAGTCATGGGTGTTGGAAGAAATGGCACTTACAGGCTGCGTCGGGAGAACATCCGGCAGGGCATCCAAGGCCTCCACTGCCACTGGATCACCTCAGGTGCTGGGATGCCATAGACCGTGCAGGTGAGGGCCTGGGGGCTCCTCCGGGAGTAGATGCTTGGGGAAGAGGCTTCCTTCTCATGGATGTGTGGAGGAACTGCAAGGATCAGTAATATGAGTGGCCACAGGCTCAGCTGCTGCATCCCCAGTCCAGGTACAGCTGTCCCCAGACCCATCTACAGAGAGACTGGGCACTGAAGCACAGGGCTTTCTGGGCAGCTCCTGGGGAGCTCAGGCCCGCAGGGCAGAGCAAGTCTTACATATGCAGGTTCAAGTGACATAATTTCTTCTTCCTCTGCAAAGTGTGACTGTCTGGATGCTGCAGGGCTCAGAGCTACAGAGCTTGCTGGAGGCAAATCTCCAAGCAGCAGCGTTCTCCCAGCACTTTTTGTGCTGGCATCTGGTTCCTGCACTGCAGGGACCAGGTTCTGCCTGGGAAACTCCTTAGGAGCTTCTCACTCAGAGGAATTGCTTCAGCTCCAGGCTCCACGTGTGTTGTAGCTGCCCTGCCCTTGAGTCTGCATCAGTCAGGGTCATCCTCAGCAGCATCTCCGACTGCGGTTGGGAAACTGCCCTTGAGCAAGGATGTATCCTGCCCAGAGTGATGGAACCAGGAACAAGAGTGATGGAACCAGGAACAAAGCTGTGCTGTATCACCCAGGCCACAAGGAACCAGAGCATCCCTCAGCAGCAGAGGAGAAGATGATGGTGTAGGTACCAAGTGCTTTAGGGCAGCACTGGGGACTGGTCTCTGAGCAGCCCTGAGGCTGGGGCCATGGGCTCAGCACTTACCCCCCAGCCCTGTCCCTGTCCCTTACCGTTGACAATTAGCTGGAGGCTGATGTGCTTCTCCAGCCCTGCCAGCCTGTTCCGCAGCACCAGCGTGTAAGTCCCGGCGTGCTGCTCCGACACATCCTTGATCTGCATTGAAGATTGAGATTGCTTGGAAATTAGCTTCCCGTCCTTGTACCTGCGGGGAGGCAGAGAGAAAATGCAGCCATAGGGAAGAAGTGTCCCACTGGCAGCTGGGCAGAGGTATGCTGGTCCTCACTAAAGCACAGTCAGGGCACACCTTGCTAGCACTGGGGACCTCTCTGGAGAAACTCTTGGGCTTCCCTGGACCTCAGTTGTGGGTCTGTGCATTGCCTTGAGTGGATGTATGTGAGGCTGGGGACGTTGTAGCTCTGCCCTGAGCAGTGTGCAAGTGCAGACCTCCCAGCTCCCAGCCAGCTCCAGTGGAGGTGCAGCACGATATGGTGCACAATCTGGTCCACTCTCTTGCCCCTCTGTGCAGCCAGCATCCCCACTGCAGATGGATGAGAGGGGCAGCTCCCGTGGGAGCTCCACTTGGCTCATCCAGACAGCACAGACCTGCCAAGTCCTGTGCTGTTTCTCACACAGATCTCACCTCCTCCTATCCCAGGCTGTACAGCTGAGAGCCAGGGCAGGTGGGAGAAAGAAACCCCCATGGCTGGAAGAAAAGTGCCATTTGGGGCACTCTTGGTCAGAGAAGAACCTAGTCAGAAGGTTGGGCTAGGCTTCCTTACTTGGCAAAGGGAAGGGAGAGAGGAGAAGGTGGCTCAGGCTAAGAAAGGTGAGTTACCACTGGAAGTCTGGTGGGGGGTAAGCCATGACTTTCACTGGCAGCTTCACAGCTTCATCTCCTGCCGTAGCTTCTATCACTGGGCCTTTCCTCCACTCCACATTGATGAAGGGCTTTTCTGCAAGGGAAAAGGTGAGCATGGAGGAGAGGACAGCACAACGGGACAGGCTGCCACCAAGCTCTGCTGCTTTCTACACAGCAAGGGCCAAGGACAGGCAGAGTCTTGTGGCAGTGTGTTTGAAAATGACTGCAGCAGAGAAATCAAAATAAGCCAAGTCCACTCTTGTGTCATTTGCCCATACAACCCCCAACTCCTCTTCCACATCCCTGTTCCCAGCAGGGCTCCCTCCTTGGAGCAGATGCCATAGGTGCCAGGCAGGGCTGGGCAGGCCAGCACAGAGATGTGACTCTGCCTTGCTGCTGGCGTGCCAGGAGGCTCTGCTGTCCTGTGAATTTCTGCTGCCAATGATGCCCTGTGCACTCACTACTGGGTGTCTCTGAGGCCATGTGTGCCATAGGGGCACCATATGTGCCACAGGGGCAAGAGAGATGTCCTGCCATCCCACTGCCAATGTAGTATTTGTGTCTCTCTCTCATTGTCTTGGCACCTTGCTGAATATGGTTGTGTTCCTAGTGTGGCACTGGGGTGCAGAAGGGCTGAGGGCCTGGAGGCAGGTTGGGTCTCACTTAAGGAGAGTGGGATGGAGGTGCAGGATGCCCTCAGCTGAGCCTTGGGCCAAGCACTGTCTGAGCTGGGCCCTGCCTGTGGCTCTAAGAGGGAGTGGAAGGTGCCTACCATGCACGATGACGTCAGTGCTCTCCTCCAGCATCTGGGCACCGTTGGTGGCCATGCAGGTGTACTTGCCCAAGTCCTGCTGGCTGACATTGTGGAGGGTCAGGATGCTGGAGAGCTCCGTGTGTGTCTGCAGGGACCTGCGCTCAGACTCCACCACTGCCTGCTGCATCTGTCGGAGGTGACAGAGCGAAGGGGATGAAAAACATCGACGGAATGGAACTGTGCAGATGCTTCTTGCTGCCCAGCCTCTCCCTGGACAGCCATCTCCACTATTGATCATCATCCTCAGTGGTGGAATGGCCACAAGCTCTCCATGACTGAGCATCTGAGGCTGGGCTTAGGGTTTAGCACATGTTTTGCTCTGATCTGCAGCCCAGTAGCCAGCCTGGGAGCCCTGCAGGTAGGTGAACAGTGATAGCCTCAGGTGACTCATGTGTCTCACTCTTCACAAGAGCCAGAGACTACAACTTAAGGAGAAAACAGCAGGGAAGGGATCCCCCTCAGAGGCTTTTGGTGACCAGGGCTGCGTGACTACAGTATCTCCTTTTTAAACCAAAGATATTTGCTCTGGTGGAAATGAAGACAGTGTTTGCCCAGGAGAGCCCCAGAGCAATAACCTCTAGGCAAGGACAATGCTTCCAGCCAGGAAAAGAGGTCTTCCCTCTGTCTGCCTTCTGCTGCAGGAGAGAAAAATGGCTAAATGCTCTGACCAAGATGTCCAGGGCACAGCATGGTCAGGATCATGAGGTAGAGCCCTGCCAGTGATGTGTGGAGAGGAACAATGAATGGGCAGGAGGGGATGACTCAGAGTGAAGTGGTTCAGCGTACTGGGAGCAGCTCTGTTTGCTGGTACCTGTTTGCCAGGGTAAGTCCACTGGAAGCGAACCCCAGAGTTGAACTCAGCCCACACCGTGCAGTTCAAGACCAGCTTCTCTCCCACGAGCAGCTCCATGGCTTTCTTGGGATACAGCTGGATGTCGTACAGCTCACTCCCTGGTGCAAAGAGGCAACAAAAAGACTTCTCTGATTTATTCACTCTTTGACTCTGAGGAAGCAGTTACAGGGGGCTTGGGTATGACCCCCTGCTGCTTGTTGAATCTGTCTGGCACATCACAGAGGAGACAGAAGCACCTTTCAGAGTCAATATAGGTAGAGAGGTGTTGCAGTTAGGGTCTGGCAATCGGAAGATGGCGTGCTGTCACGGAAAGATAGGGCCACAGAGAGGACCACAACAACCCCAAGAATCACACTGATGGCCTTCAAAGTCATCCAAAACACACCCCTGCACCTTCCCAAGTATTCACCTGCTATATGGATGATGAAGAAATTGGATTTGAAGACCTTCTTGTCGATGACAGTCTCACAGTGAACAAACAAGGAGTCCCTGATCAAGTGTGTGGGTACCTGCATCCCCTTCTTGTTGTCCCAGAAAGTGCTTTTCCCATCAGGGTGGATGAGGGAATTTTGCTGGAAAAATCATCATTTTGCCAACTGAAATAAGAGGGAACAACATTCCCACCCCACCCCTTCCAGGCTTTACTCTGGCTAATTCATCCCTTTTGTGGGAAGAAGTGCTGCAGCATCACGCTGTGCTGGCCTCCCACCGAGGGTTTGCCATCTAGGAATCACAGCCTCCCCTATCCCCTGCATCCTGCACCATGAGCCTCTGCGTCTGCAGAGTGGGCCAGAGACTTCCAGGAATGGAAACATCTAGTGATAGCTAAGGAAACTGATGCTGATGTCCCAAACATCAGTCCCACTGGGATGAGTGCTGACCTTGAGTAGTGTCCTTCCCGGGCAAGGGAAGGCCCCTGGCCCCCAGTGTGTCCCTGGAGGCCTTTGTACAATAGTAACACTCATCCTGGAAGGATGTATTTGCATTGTAAAAAAAGAAAAAAAGGTTTAAAAAAAGGGGGAAAAAAAAGGGCAGAAGCAAACTGATAACAGAGTTGTTTTTAGTCACCAGCTCCAGGGCTGCAGCCTCCTCCCTTGTGGGGATGGCGACCACCTAGAGGGTTGGTAGATCAGAGAGACCAGAGGAAAACAGGGGATGCTGTGGGGAAATGGGATTGAAACATAATCTTGTTTGTTTCACATTGCTCCAGGGAAGAGAAAAGAGGTTGGCAGGAAACCTGTGGGGTCTGCCCAAGGGAACTGGCCAGCACGGCTTTGACCGGCAAATAAAGTGAGGAAGCCAGTGGCTTGTACTTTCCATGGAAAAAGTATCCCATGCACTTTCCATTCCTGGCAGGGCCTGTCCTGCTTCCACTCAGGCAATTACAAATGCAGAAGAAATGCACTACCTCTGTGTTCAGAGCGTCCCACTGGCTGAGCTCTTACCAAGATCAGTGTGACGTTAAGATCCGGGATGGACACGAGGCATGGTACCCAAGTGCTCTCCTTCTTGCTAATGAGGAGGGTCTCTGGCTTGTTGATGAATGGCTGTTCAAAATCTGAAGGAGATATAAACAGAACAACTAAACAGAGGCAAGAGAAGAATCACAGAATCAGTTAATTAACCAGGTTGGAAAAGACCTCTAAGATCATCAAGTCCAACCTATCACCTAACACTTTCTAACTAACTAAACCATGGCACTAAGTGCCTCATCCAGTCTCCTTTTAAACACCTCCAGGGATGGTGACTCCACCACCTCTCCAGGCTGCCCATTCCAATGGACGATCACTCTTTCTGTGAAGAACTGGGAAGAGGAAGCAGCAGAAGAAGAGGCTTTCTAGCTCTCTTTTACACAGCACAAGCTTGCCAGAGGGAATAATGTTGAGCTGCATGGCTTGATCTGCAAGGTGACAGTCAGAGAAGACACCTGGAGCTTGGGAATGCAAAGAGAGCAGCCAAGGCTAGCACCTGGGCCAGCTGGCTCCTTCACACCAAACACCCAACTGGTGGAGCAGTGATGGAATGACCTCTGCTTTCCTGGCCCACTCAAGGTCTGCCTGGGTTTAACCTTTGGTGAAGGTGGCAGGTCTTGACCTGGGCTCAGCGCCTGCCCAGCTGGTGACTGTGTGTGGCCCTGTGGCAAGGGCTGGTGCAGGCTTGTGCTGCCCTGGTGCAGCAGCAGTGAGACCTTCCAGGGCCAGGAAGTGATCCACAGCAGAATGGTATGCAGATGTCATCCTGCAGCCATCCTGGCTGGCAGATAAACAGATGAGCTGAGCTTTCCAGGGCTGCCACCCCACTACCTCCAACTGCTGCAAGCACAAATATTGACAGGAAGAGCAAAACCACTCAAAATTAATCAGTGAAATGACTTAGCAAGGCCAGAGACATTAGACTGAACTCCACGTGGAGATAGCACTGAGGAACAGAGTATCTACAGCAGGGACTGTCCCATCCTGCTCAGTGAAATGACTGAAGCCCAAGTGGGGCTCCACAGTGGAAAGAGCTGATGGCAGCATATAAAGGACACATGCCATAGCCCTGGCACATCATGACAGGCATCAACCAGTCAGAGTAAAAAGACCAACCAAAGAGATGGCAAGCTAACAATGTCCTTGTCAGGTGATAGTCATGCTGCAAAGACTTCCTCTAGGTGAAGAGCTATTTTCTACACCTTAGGTGACACAAGTCATGCACAGGAAACCTTCTGGTCAGCTCTCATGGAAATGCAGAATGCCCAGAAAATCCTTCTCTTGATTTCCTGGGGGTTTGTGCTGCCATAGGACTGCTGTCTTCTGAAATCACAGCTTTGTTTCCGAGCTGTGTTCCTCATTCTTCTCTTGAGCCCTGGGCATGTGAGAAGGAGGAGTTGACAACTGCCAGAGGTGAGAGATTATGAGGTCTCCTCCAATCTCAGATGGCAGCCAAGAACTAACTGATTTACTGGGCTGGTCCTGCAGCCAGTGAGCTCGTGATTCATGCACTAACTCCCCTCTCTGACCACATTACATATTTTCTATAGGGCTGTCTTAATGGGCCAGATGGGAATAATTTAGCATCTTCCTCATTAGTATATGCTAAGGTTTGTGAGATGGGGGCTGCACATATCCTCTCGTACCCCACTAAGGCATTCTGTGTCTTCACAGTGCTATCTGTGGCTATAATCAAATGCACCCCTAACCAGACACATGGGAAATGAGACAGATGGGTGGAGAGTTCATTTGACAACTGAGCTGCAGGTAAAATAAAGAAAAACCCACTTTTGCAGCCAAGCACAGATATTTTCTTCTTGGCAATTCCACCAAGCTCTCAACGTGAGAAATTAGGTTGATGGATAAACCTGTGGTCTGATCACGCTGTCTCCAAACATCCCCAACACTTACATCAGCCCTTCCATGCTCTCAAGGGACAGTTTCACATTGCAGTCCCATTCAGCAGAAACAGACAGGGCTTTATCTGAATGTTCTGCAATGACTATGATTACTCCATGTCTGAGTTTCTCTGACATGTTGCTTCTCCTGCCTGAAAGCCTGTCTTGCCTGGAAAGGCAGATTCTGAGGTTTCCTGGATGCTTGATAGCCATAACAGGGCACAGCCTGTCTGGAGTGAGTATGGATGTTTGCACGGCAATGCTGTGAGCTGTTGCCTTGATCTGCTGCACACACACTGTCCACAAGCATGGTGAGTCCCATGGGCCCCAACAGTGTGGGATTTATTGCCCCTAAGCTACACCACACGTGCACGCTTGCTGCCGTCTGGTAAAGAGGAAAGCCATTACTGAGCTGCTGCTGAGGCTGAGGTGAGAGAAGGTGGACAAGGGGGCAAAGCAGCATTTTCCGGGTCACAAAAGAAACAGAGGCTCTTGCAAAAGCACTCCCAGCATGTAGCCTTGTTAGGTTGTACTTATTTTTACTGTTACAAGCTCTCTGCCTCCATTCTGATACAACACTCAGGAGTGTCTGAAGATCCCTGTCCATCTCCCAGACAGGTCCATCTCCCCACAGCATACCTGGGATGCAGAGAAGCTCTGTTCTGTTTTAAGATGGACAGCAGAGCCCACGGGAAGAGGAGGCAATTGCCCAAACAGACCTCAGTTCCTCTCCAGCAGCTGCCCAGTTTTTCTGATTTGCCCCTGCATTTTTCTCTGCATAGCTGCAGAGGCAAATCTGGCTTTGCCCTGGGACTTAACTGAAAAATGCATCTTGTATGTCATGACCTGCCTGGCTTATGACAACTGCACCAACTAATAAATGGGGGCGGAAAGAGAAATAGCTCAGCCAACTGTTTCCAGGGGACAGGGCTCATTTATCTTGCTGGAGCATGTTGCAAGCATTGGGGGAGATGGGAAAGAAGGAGCATGGAGGAGCCGAGTATTGACCCTGCAGCTACTTGCTGAGCTGAGGTCCTAGCTCGAAGCCTGGTGGATAGGCCTCCTCCTCCTCCAGAACACATCTCATGACCCCGCTCTCTGTGGGCAGTGTGGAGGGGAGCATCTGTGTCTGCCACTGCAGAGCAGCTCCAGCAGCTCAACCCTGGGGAAAGGAGAACAGGGGAAGGCTGCACATCGTGCACTTGTACCGACTCCTCTCTCTCGCTCAGTCCCGGCTTAACGGAATATTATCGTCCCCAGCCCCTGCGTCGAGGAGAGTCCCCAGCTGCCCAGAAGCGAGCTCTTGTGCTATTTTTAGCCGTGGAGCATCCCTGAGGCCGGGCTCTCACTCCTTAAATTCCTACATTCCAGCCTGGCTGGAGCGATGCCCCCGGGCCAGGACGTAATTGAATACCAGGCGCTGCCCAGAAACGAGGGATATTGATTCCTGCAGGGAGCCAGCCCCCGGTCCCCTCCCCGAGCCGGCAGCAGCCACGTTCTGCCCAGGGAGGCCGGGGAGCACATCGAGGCTTTTAACCTCCGCAATATTAGACTAGTGCCCAGGCTGCCCCCGAGCTCCCCCAGCCCGGAGGTGCAGCTCTTACCTCTCACGAACACGTAGGTGCTGACTGCTGTGGTGCCCTCGATTTTGGCATCAATATACTTGTAGTAGCAGCGGTAGTAACCTGTGTGGTTGGCCTGGGTATCGGTCAGCACCAGGACTTTGCAGTACGGCTTCGTGCCCGTCCCCTCACAGTCTTCTTCTCGAATTGCCTGGCCACTGCTGGGGGCTGCTGAGGCCATCAACTCAGTCTCCTTCTCCTTCCCAGCAGGGTCCACCTTGCCTCCAGGCCACGACCACTCCAAGGGGTGCTGGCCTCTAGACATGGGCAAAGAGGAGAGTTAGCTGTGAGAATTTAACTGCCCTGTGTGACTCCGTGCACATCTGCAGGTGGGCCAGCTGTGGCACGGAGGAACAGCCATCCCTCAAGGGGAAAAACAGGCCTGAGGAAGCGGCTTCACTCACCAGACATTCGTCCCCTTCCCCAGGGCATCTCTATGGCCATGCTAAGCTCTAAGTTATCAGCCTACTCATAATTAGGTCTCCCCCTCCCATGACTTTGTTCTGCTGGTATTGATGCCAGGTCAGGGAACGACACAGGGTCTTGAGGGAAAGGCTCCATTTATTCTCTATTCCCTCTCTTTATTAAAAGGGTCCAAAGCTATTAAGAAAACACAGAGATGTGATGAGTTCCCATGGCTCCACGTAGCTGCTGGCTGGGGCTTGTAGCGTGATGAATGGAGTGGGAAGCAAAATGAAGGAAGGAAAACAGACTGGAAAGAAAATGAGAAAGAGAAAAGCAAGAGGGAGTCAGAGATAAACGACAGCAAGCAGAAAACAAGAAGAGGCTCAGCTCATCAGTTGCCAGCTGTTTCCTTTCTGCTGCCATGAGAGGGGGCTCCCTTGCTCTGCACAGCACCCTGCAGCCCCTTCAAAACCCCCTGGCTGGCCTGGAGCCGCTGTCCCTTTCTACCTCTGCTACAGACACCTCTCCAAGAGCACAGACTCAGAGCTTGCTCAACAGCAGCCCAAAGACAGAGAAGTCCAGGAAGAGCAAGAACCCCACAGACAGAGCATGCAGGTGTGTATTTATATAGAGCTAAGGATCTCCAGAGCAGGAGGCTTGCATGTGAGATGCATGCACACATGCGTGCCGCCACCGCATGCTGACATTGCCCTTGTTTACTACAAACAGCACAAGCTTTTATGCCACGCTGGAAGTTTCCTTCTGTGAACTCAGAGCCCCTTTCAGAGGAAGGCCTAGTTCCCACTTGAAACTTTGCCAATGTGGCTGGAAGTCCTTTAAGAATGTGCAGAAAAAAAAAAAGGGGGAAAAGACATAGCAAGAGACAGCTGTGAGGGGAGAAATGCCCCTTTGTCATCACTATTTGCTCTGTCGAGGGAAGCTGGGGTCATCTGGGATACAAGTTGGGAATAAGCACGTTGGCACACACAGCTCCTCTGCCAGGACCTTGCCAGGGCAGCTCTGCGGGCAAAGCAGCCGAACCATGGCCATCACCAACAGCTGGATGCAGCAGACAGCCAGGCACATCAGGGGGGAGGTGAGATAAGTGCCATTGGAGGGCACAATGGCTCAGATGCAATGAGGAAAGGATTTCTGTCCAAGCGTGGGGGAAAGACCTGCTCCTTTGTGTTTGTCTTCAGCAGCTGATTTATATTCCTGCTGACTTTGCTCGCTTCCAGTTCCCGCTGCCTGGCTTGCTGTAGATGAGTTTGGGGACAGTGTGCTGCCCTGTGTCACCAGGCACAAGGGCTCTGGAGGCAACATCATGGCCTTGGGGACAGCCATGCTATGACCCAGCCTAAACTGCCTTCACTAAAAATGCCTTCAGTGCCTGAGGTAGGACTGGAAGTGCAGCTCCAGAAGCTTGTGTCCGAGAGTCACAGGCAGTTTTTTCCCAAAGTATCAGAGGTTCCCAAACACTTCCATAAAATAAGGCTTGAATTTTGAGGCTTTCCTGTCCTGTTCATGCAGAGGGAAATCACCAAACAAGCAGCACTCAGGGGCCACTGCCGTGCCCTGCTGCACTGGGTGCAAACCTGGGACCGGCCCCACTTTCAACCCACAGCTGAGAGCTCCAGGCCCTGAGTGCACAAAGGAGCCCCAGAGCCCTTTGCCTTTGCTCGGGCCTTTTTGGCTGTCCACGTGGAGCAGGGTAGTTGTACAAGGCTCCAGCGTTTCAGCTCTCTATTTGTTGACCCGCTGGGATTTTCACACGTTATCAGATCCCCTTGTTTTATCAGCCAGCAAGGCCAGCAGCAGCTGAGTGACACCTGTTTGTATAAACATGGATGGGCAGAATAAACAGCCAGACCAGCCCACAGGCAGCTCTCAGCTCAGGCACCCCTTGCATCACGTCTTGCTCCACCAGACTCCGTGGGGGACGCAGTAGGTGTAGACATCAGTGTGAGTCTATGTCAGGCAGACCAGGCTGACTTGGGCTTACTTCTAGATCTACCCTCTGCATCTGGGGAAAGGCCCAAGCATCAGCTTTTGGTTCTCTCCCTCCTAACTACCACCTTTGAAGATTTGTTCCCAAGTTGTTTTCTTCCAGCTCTGTGATAATGTGCCTCTGGGAGCCCGCTGGTGCCAGCTGAAAACAAATGCACTGTAGGCTTCTCCACAGCTGCTTTCCTAAATCTGTTCAGGATAGATACTCTCCAAGGGAGATGTTGCAAGTGGCACTACTTCTCTTCAGTCCTCTTTGAAGCTCCAAAGCGTGATGTGATGGACAAAGCTGGCTGTGGCTTTGAGGCTTAGCTGGGATCAGACAGATCCTCCCTTAGCACCACGGAGGACGTTCACAGCAATTGCACACATGTAGGAAAGAGGCAGCAGGTGTTGTGTGTCCCTGCATGCTGCTCCAGAGCAGTCATGGTGGGGCACTGCTGTATCCTCAGGTTCCTCAAGTTCTGCCACAGTGCTCATTTCCTCCATAGCAGCCAACAGGGCTCAGAGGTCAAATACTTCCTCTCTGCTAGAGCAGGGTTTGTGCATCTGCCAGTCAGCTCTGTTAACAAGTCACTAGGCAGCAAGGGACAGCCTTGCCCTTCTTTTTTCTAGTTACCACATCAGGGTGATGTTCCCTCTCCATCTGAGTGGCCAGCACATGTCGGATGGAATGGATGTAGCTGGAGTGACATGGCCAGGACCAAGTTGGTCGCTCCGGAGGTTTCTGCTGTTGTGCAGCTGGCTGCTGTGGGCTCTGCTCCAATATTCATGAGCCAGAACAGCACAAGCTCTCTGCTTTCCCCCAGCACAGGCTGCCAGGGGCATGAATGCAGAGATTCACAATATTTCTTCCTTCCTTCTCGGGATGGGAGCTAATAAAGGATGCACTGTCCATGTGGTCATCAGCCCCTTTGCCCTACTCTGCCACATGCTTAGATCAAAACACCACTGGGGCTCTCAGCCAGCCTTGGCATCATCTGTATTTTGGGGAATGCTCCTACACTGGTCCCGTGCTCTGTCTGGACCTCTCAAGGGTGCACTGTGCTGGGTGACCAAGGATCATGCCTGTATGTAATGCCATTTGCAAAAGCACTTGGTGGCTCCTTGTGTGTGTGCTGTGGCTTTGGGTTTCTGTTAAACACATCCAGCTGCAGGGGCATCACTTCACCTACGGTCTGGCACAGACTCTGGTCACCAATGAGGCTAGGCAGGTTGGGGAGCAGGAGGTGGGCTGCAGAGCTGTGAGTGTGTGAGTTCCAGGCTGCTGCAACGGAGTCTGAGAGCGCGGTTGGCTGCAGGACTCCCACGCTCAGTGGGTGAAGCTTGAAAGTTCTCCAGGGAGTCTCATGTGGGGGGTTTTGAGCTCAGCTTTCTTCTGCAGCACTGCTTCAAGCAGGCCCATACTCCTGGCTCCAGGGCAGCTCGAAGAGCAGCCAGAGGACATTGTTCTCAAGGGAAGACCAGGGTCAAACTGAAGCCACCTCCAGCACGATGCTCAGCAGGAAAACTCTGGATCCTGGATTTGATTTGGCTTTTATTTCTGCCCTACCCTGCCCCACCACCCTCTCCTTTCCCTGTTCTCTTGGTGGTCTGCATGTTTTTCCCTTCAGCTCTCATTAACACAGGCCAGGTCTTCCTAGGGTGGGCCATGGTCCAGGGAAGAGGTTGGAGGAGCAGCTGGGCGTAATTAGAGATCCAAGGACCAGAAAAGACTTGCTTTCCATTCAAGTTAAGTAATAGTGTCCCACAGTCAAAATCCTCTCCTCAAGACATTAGATAAATAGCTCAGAGGGAGAAGGTGAACCTCTGAGCCACACAGGAGATGTTGAGGGTTATCTACCTGTGAATGGTGTGAAGCAGGACAATTAACAGCCATGAAGGGCACATTTGAGACAATAGGATGCAGAGGTTGGAGGCAGCAAGGGATGAATGTGGGCATAGGGTGCATGGGGTTTAATACTGTTTGCAGATGGCCCTGCTGCTTTTTGGCTGGCCAGCTCAGTCCTGCACAGCACCTGGGAGCCAGGAGTAGGAATGTTCCTTATCTCAGCTGTGCTACACAAGCACAGAAAGTTAGGGGTTGGAAGTGACCTCAAAAGATCATCCAGTCTAACCCCCTGCCAGAGCAGGATTACCTAGAGTAGGCAGCACAGGAACACATCCAGACAGGTTTTGAATGTCTCTAGGGAAGGATACTCCACAACTTCTCTGGGCAGTCCACTCCAGTGTTTTGTCACCTTCAGAGTGAAAAAGTTTTTCCTTATGTTCACGTGGAACCTCCTCTGCTCCAGCTTGCACCCACTGCCCCTTGTCCTGTCCATGCCAGCATGCTGTATGGATGCTGCCCAGCAAACCTGAAAGGTGTGCCTTGGCACTGCTGCAGGAAACAAGGAGCTTGTTGCCACATAGAGCGACTCTGTAGCCTGTAGAATGCTCCCTGCAAGGCCAGGCCTTGCAGAGCCTGCACTGGAAATATGTTTATTTTTTCCACTCCATGTGCTTTTCTCTTCCCATTAATCAATACCTAACAAGTGCACAAGGAAAGGGCAATCTTGTCTGCAGTGCAGGAGGGTTACCTGAAAAGAAAAGCTTTCCACTTCATGGTGCTAAGCAGATATGTTCATGCTTGACTGCAGAAGACACTTTCTTTACCACACCTCTGTGTGTCCTTTAGCCTTGGCTAAATCTGCAAGCAACACAGCCTTGAAATCACTTTCTGTGTCCCTTCCTGGGCCACTGCTGGGAAAGGGTTTGGCCTAATTATAAGGTCATTCAGGGTAATCTAAATCTTCCTTCTCCCAGAGTTTTAACAGAGACTGTCAACTCCCACATCCCTTCGTGGAGAGAACTACCCACGGCAGAGCACTGGAGTCCCCAGACTCCCTCCTCTTCCTCTCTGCTCCCAACAGCAGCTACATGACTGACCATGGTCCTCCAACTCATGCATTTCCTACAAGCCAGCACATTCCATGGCTCTTCAGGTGACAGCATGAACAAGCCTACTGCTGCCTGCCTCCCCAGACCAAGCAAAGACAGTTCAGCATGGCCATCAAGAACCTTTCCTCTGTCCCTCTCTCCAGCTGGGAACTCATTTGCGAAGTGAAAGCAATGCCATCTGTTCCAGGAAAAGTTAAACATGTTTGTGACAAGACATGAACACGATGCCAGCCAAGTGCTTGCGGTAATTGCTCCCTGGTTATATATAACACTGAGAAACACCCATCTGAGGCCCAGGCTCAATTTATACCCCCACTGGGCCCTAGCACTTGGATCTCAAGCATGGATCTGCTTTCAGCTGCTGAAGGGAAACTCCAGCTTTGTGAGGAAAATTGACCTTGGTCAATTGTCCCACTTGTGGTGTGGGTTTTTTTTTTTACCCTTTCCAAGATAGGGGTAGTGCTGAAAACATGTACAGCCAAGTGTCTCAGCATGAGATAAAGCAGTTCTGGCACACTGCCTCCTCAGAGCCACAGTCTCCAAAACAACCAGGCATTCTCCAGCTCCACTCTCAGTTATTCACCTGGCCTGGATGGGGCTTCTCTTCACTCCCATGTTTAAAAAGCAGAGCATTAAATCCCAGCTTCCTAGAGAAGCTGGAAGCCTCTCACAGCTATTACTAAGTGCAGCCTTAGTTTCTCCCGTTGATAGATCTTAACAGCCCCCAACTGAACGGCCAGATCTGGACACCCAAACTACAGCCCTGCTGTGATGAAGTGAGAATAAGCAATGGCAGAGAAAGAGAGAGTTAGGAAGGCCAGATTCCCTGAAGAGCTTACAAAGGAAGCTATTAGTGCATGCCAATCTTTATCTTACTTTTGCCTGCAAGACTGCAGCAGAGGTTATCATCCTCTTCTCTAAGACCTCTTCAGCCTTTTTTTTCTTTTCAATTAATTAATTAGGTGGATTTATAGTTGGTGAGCGTGGAATATTTCTAGTCAGTGATGCAGTGGTGTACTGCAGCCAAGGTGTCCCTGATGCGGTCTCCTTGCCTGGTCCTCCAACACTTACCAGGTAAGAGCCTTCCAGGCAGAGCCACGTTTGCTTGTAGCTTACCTGCAGGTGATGGTCAGCGTTTCCTTGGTGTTGATGATGTGTTCTTCCTCGGTGATGCTAAGGGTAGGGGGGGTCATAGAATAGCTGCTCACCAGATCTGTGGAGAGAGAGAGGGGCGGGGGGATGATGCAGACATCTGCCAGACTGGACCCACTGCTGTGGGCAGCAGCTAGCTTAGCATTATAAACCCAGAGAGGGGCAAGGCTTCTTGAAGGAAACCTCTCACAGGAGTCTGCCGGCTCACTGAGTCACATTTGGGTCGCTTGCAGCCCCCCTGGCTCCAGAGGCACTTAGTCAACAGCCCTAGGGCCAGGGCCAGACAGCCTCTGGGCACAGACAGACAGACTAGCGCAGCTGGGGGCCAGAAAAAGAATGGAAGACCAGAAATAAGGGAATCCAGGTGTGGTCACTCCTCACCAGGTGACTGAGATTGAGCTCGCTTAGATTAGGGCTCTGACATGATCTTATCTGCTAACTGGAGGGAGTCTGGCAAGAGATTTTTCTATAGGTGTGTAGCTCTCTGCAATCAGAGGCACAAATCAGGGCTGCCTAGATATCACAAACGCAAAACTCCTGCCTGTGTACACAGAAGCCCTCAGGAGCCAGCAGGCATTCACAGAATGCCTGTCTCCTGCTGGCCACTCGCAGACACAAGCGGTCACCCCAACAGGACCGAACCTTTGGGGATTACAGCAGCTCTCTTCCCTGCACCACAGTTGGACAGGCATTCCAGGAGTGACATTATCCAGGCTCAAGGACGGGCAGTTAAACATTATCACTGCTTCTCCCAGCCTTTTTGTTTTTGTTTTTTTTTTTTTTTTTTTCTGGGGGGAGGGGGGGGCTGGGGTGTGGAGAGTCCCAATTCTTGTGTGCTTGCACCTCTGGCACGCCAGACACGCACCCTAAGCAAGCTCCTCATGGACAAAGCATCTCGAAGTACCGGTTACCTTCAGAGACAGCCTCCTTGTTTTTCATTAGAGCGGTGTTGCTGACTGTCATTGCTTTGTGATCTTTATCTCACAGCCCCAGCTTCTGGAGGCTGTGAGATAATTCAAAAGAACAGCCTTGGTGACTGCAAAAACAAGCAAGCAAACTAACCAGAAATAGAAGGGAAAAAGAAAAAGGGAAAGAAAAGTTAAAAAAAAGAAGTTGTGAAATGTGAAGCTGTGAGTCAGGTAGATGTGAAACACCGAGGAAGAGAAGAATGCAAAAATATGTTGCCAGCTCTACTTTCTGCACAAATGTGAGGGCTTTGCAACACTGTTCCTGCGCCCTTCTCTCTCCTTCCTGCCTAACAGTCTAACCCATGTATCAGAGAGATGGGGCAGGGAAGGAGAGGTCTCAAGGACGCTGTGTTTCCATGGGTCTCACAAGCTGCAGGAATGCCATGTGGTGCCTCTCCTCCAAAACTGCGGCCTGAGGACCACCTGTCCTGAAAGCCCTGTGGTAGAGCCACATAATGAATGCTTCTGGAGTGCTGCATCCAGTTCTGGAGCCCCTGTGACAAGAAGGATGTGGAGGTGCTAGAGTGTGTCCAGAGAAGGGCCACGAGGATAAGCAGAGGGCTGGAACATCTCTGCTATGAGGACAGACTGAAAGAGTTGGGGCTGCGCAGGCTGGAGAAGAAGAGGCTCCCAGGTGGCCTTCTTGTGGCCTTCCAGGATCTGAAGGGGTCCTACGAGAAAGCTGGGGAGGGACTTTATAGTCTCTCAGGGAGTGACAGGACTGGGGGGAATGGAGCACTGGAGGTGGGGAGGTTCAGGCTGGACGTGAGGAGGAAGTTGTTGAGCATGAGAGTGGTGAGAGCCTGGAATGGGTTGCCCAGGGAGGTGTTTGAGGCCCCATGGCTGGAGGTGTTTAAGGCCAGGCTGGCTGAGGCTGTGTGCAGCCTGCTCTAGGGTAGGGTGTCCCTGGCCATGGCAGAGGGGTTGGAACTGGATGATCCTTGTGGTCCCTTCCAACCCTGACTGATTCTACAATACTCTATGGGCTGCAGCAAGAGCAGCGTGGTCAGCAGGGCAAGGAAGGAGATTCTGCCCCTTTACGCTGCTCTCCTCAGACCCCACCTGCAGTCCTGTGTGCAGTTCTGGAGCCCCCAACACAAGAAGGACATGGAACTGTTGGAGCCAGTCCAGAGGAGCCCACAAAGATGCTCAGAGGGCTGAAGCAGCTCTCCTACAAGGACAGACTGAGAGAGTTGGGGCTCTGCAGCCTGGAGAAGAGAAGGCTTTGAGGAGACCTTGGAGTGGCCTTCCAGTATCTGAAGGGGGCCTACAGGAAGGGGAGGGAGTACTGACAGGGTCTTGTAGTGAGAGGACGAGGAGGAATGGGTTTAAACTGGCAGAGGGCAGATTCAAACTGGATATTAGGAAGAAGTTCTTTACAGTGAGGGTAGTGAGACACTGGCACAGGTTGCCAGTGTTGCTTTGATCACATTCTGTGATACTCTGATCCACAAGCTCCCTGGAGGTGTTCAAGGCCAGGTTGGATGAGGCCTCAAGCAGCCTGTTCTAGTGAGCGGTGTCCCTGCCTATGGCAGGGGGTTGGAACTGGATGAACTTTGAGGTCCCTTCCAACCTAAACCATTCTATGATTCTGTGAAACCCGACCCACGAGACACCGCATAGCCGCCACCACCTCTGGCACATGTTCTCCGAGGCATGGCATGAGGAGCCAGACCCGTGAAAGAGCTGGGGTGGTGCCCAGGGTCTACCCGGGGCAGCAGGAGAGGCAGCTGTGTGGGTACGGTGGCGGAGGGACGTGCTGCGCGGCAGCGGCAGGCCAGGGCCGCCGGCCTTGTTCTCCCTGATTGTTCTCCACTTCCTTCCCGCCTGCGCGCGGCTCCGAGGTGGTGTCCCTGCGCCTGCCCCCCTACCAACGGCGGGCGCCGGACATCGCCCCCCGCCGCCTCCCCGCGGCTCTGCCCCGGCCTGTGCGGGCGCCGTCAGCCCCAGGGCTGCCCTGGCCCATCTCCGCCTGCACGGGGGCTCCGTTCCCCAGGGGCTGCCCCGCAGCCGCCCCTCTCTCCGCAGCAGCCGCAGCAGCAGCCACAGCAGCCACAGCAGCAGCCATCCTTCGTCATTCAACGCGTGGGTTGGGTTGGCGTCACCGCGGCCCCTGGGACCGGGTGGTGCTCGGCCCCCATCGAGGACACCCTGCCTCATGCCTCCAACCTAACCTTCCCTTCCCTGAGGGAGGGGGACCTTAGATGTCAAACACAAAAATGTGGCCCCGGGGCTGTGAAAATAAATGAGCGCATTTTTGGTAAAATCCCTTCAAAATGTAACGAGGTTTATTAAAAAGAGGCGGGGGGAAGGAATCTCCCCACTAAGCTGCATTTCCTATTAACGCCGGACACGCTTATCCCCGTGCAAACATTGCTCTCCAGATGGCCACAGCCTGCCAGCCCATCACCCCAGCAAGCGGCTGGGGGTGCCTGCCACCCCCATGGCACCCGGCCCCAAATCCAAAAGCTGTGGCTTTCATGGGGCCAGCTAAGGACAGCAGGCCTGCTCAATCAGTGCTCCGGGGCAGCCAGCAGAAAGCTCACACCCGGAATCCTGCCATGGCAATCCCCAAGGCTGGCTGCGACAGGCACCACGCTGGGTCTCAAAACCAGAGTGGTCCTCTTTGCTTGAACCACTAAATAGGAGGTCCAAGGTGGCAGGAACCTCTCAGCCAATGCTGTGCACTGCATCTGCCCCACTGCAGGGCTCTGAGGGAGCAGGATGGATGCAGAAATACTTCTCTGCCTCTCTTCATGTGCTGCCCAGTGACCTGTTAGCAAACAACACCGGGGGTGGAGGGGAAGAACGAAGAAGAACGATCTGTGCAGGTTGAGGCTGTGGGATTCCTGCAGATGCATCCTGTCCATGGCCCTCCATGAGTACAACAGGAAAAGGAATCACTGCTCCCTCCAAAAGCGCCGTGGCATAGGTCTGGGGATGCTCGTGCTGCTAGGCCAGCTTTTGCCCATCCATCCCCCCTGCTGGTCCTGAACTGCTTCAGGAGACTTCAGGGACTCCCCACATCTGGCAAAGGCTCACACGACTCAGCCTGACACTGGGGCTGGAATTTTGGGATGCCAATGCACACAGTCACCTGTGGCATCTAGGACAGGTGAAAAAGGAATGTGCAGAGCCATTCTCAGCCTGCCAAAAGCATCCTCAAGACCATCAGCTTTCCCTAAACCAATTCTTCATTCCTCACTGTGCTTGCCGGACAGATCCACTCAGAGAATCGCAGAATCACAGAAACAGTCCAGTTGGAAAAGACCCTCAGGATCACCAAGTCCAGCTGTTATCCCTACTCTACAAAGTTCACCCTTAAACCGTATCCCCAGGCACCACATCGAAAAGACTTTTAAACACACCCAGGGCTGATGACTCAACCACCTCCCTGGGTGCCTCCATCGCTGCCCTTGCCTAGAGCGAACATGCCCTGCTATGGCTCTGTCCTGCATCTCACTCTCCCCAGTACTGAACTTGGTGCTAAGTTTGCCCACGAAACCTCTGCTAACCGACGGACAGATGGTTTGCGTCTCCAGCAAATCCCAGGGTACGAGGGAGATGTCTCCAGCGCATGGAGCGTCTCCTCTCCCCTCAAGTCCCTCCTTCCCCACCTCCAGCCCCGGCGATGCTTTATCTCCTCAGCCCCGCGAGCCCATCCCGTTCTCCCGCGCGTGCCAGATCGCGCCCTCGCGCAGGAGAGCGCTCATGTAATTAAAAAGGCATGCGGCAGCCCCGGCGAGCTTTGTTTTTTCAAGATGGTTTCCAAGCAAGTTGGCAGTGGGATATTAAAATAAACAGAGGGGGATTGATGGGATGCGGGGAGAGGAAGCAGGATCCTACAGCCACTCACACCTTGTCTATTTTCAGAGAACTGCGTTTCCCAGCGGTTTTCCTACCCTTGATCTCTCAGCGCTTGGCTCTGAAAGGGGCCAGGCTGCACTGAGGGCCTTCTCCTTATCACTGGCGGCTCCTTCATTTTTTTTTCCAGCCCTCCCTGCTTCTTTCTGCACCCTGAAACCACTGCTGCTCTCAGCACAGCAGCAGGGCTGCATCCCAGAGCTCTCCTGGCCTGTCAAAGAAGCCATGCTCACCTGGGAAACCCCTGCTTACCCTAGGGAGTCTTTCAGAGACCAAGCAGCCCATAGGCTCCAGCCTCATGCCTGATCTCATCTCTCCCCTCCTGAGCACACTGCAGGAAAGCTTTGCATGGGCCTGGTTTACTCTTGTGATGGCTGCAGACACCCAAATCACAGAATCGGTCAGGTTGGAAAAGACCTTCAAGATCATCAAGTCCAACCTATCACCCAACATTATTTAATCAACTAACCCATGGCACCAAGTGCCACATCCAGTCCCAGGGAAGGTGACTCCACCACCTCCCCTGGTAGCCCATTCCAACGCCAATCACTCTTTCTGTGAAGAACTTCTTAACATCCAGCCTGACCCTGCCCTGGCACAGCTTGAGGCTGTGTCCCCTTGTTCTGTCTGTGGGTGCCTGAGAGAAGAGACCAACCCCCACCTGACCACAACCTCCTTTCAGGTAGTTGTAGACAGCAATGAGGTCTGCCCTGGGTCTCCTCTTCTCCAGGCTGAGCACCCCCAGCTCCCTCAGCCACTCCTCACAGGACTGTGCTCCAGCCCCCTTACCAGAGGGGGCTGTGCCAGAGCCAGCAGCAAGCGAAGGCTTCATAAGCCCACAGAAAGGCTGTGCATGGTCGAAGGTGCGGGGAGAGCATGTCATGGTATGGCATGATGTAGCTCCTGTGCTCTCTCTGCTTCCACTCACAGGAAGCCCTGCACCAGGTCCTCCCTAGGAGCCCATGCTCACCACTTCAGCCCCTCTCCATTTCCCCTTCCTTCCCTCTGTGCTGAGTTGGCCCTGCTGACTGATTAACAGAGTGCCTTTCCGGAGAGGGATTTTGTTCACACTCTGTCCTTCTCGCTGACTTCCTTCCCTGGCACTGGACTGGGTCCACTGCGTGTCCCCAGCTAACCGGCACAGCTCTTGCTCTTGTCACCAGACTTACTGCTTTGGGGTTTTGTGACCCAGAGCTGCAAAATGACCTGCATGAAGCAAAGCTGGTCCAGACAAGGCTGTGTGGTCATGCTTGCCTCCCTGCACCTCACCTGGCCACACAAGGGCTGTAGCCAGATGGGGTTGGTCTCTTCTCCCAGACAACCAGCAACAGAACAAGGGGACGGAGTCCCAAGTTGTGCCAGGGGAGGTATAGGCTGAATGTTAGGAGGAAGTTCTTGCCAGAGAGAGTGACTGGCATTGGAATGGGCTGCCCAGGGAGGTGGTGGAGTCGCTGTCCCTGGAGGTGTTGAAGAAAAGCCTGGATGAGGCATTTAGTGCCATGGTCTGGTTGACTGGATAGGGCTGGGTACTAGGTTGGACTGGATGAGCTTGGAGGTCTCTTCCAACCTGGTTGATTCTATGATTCTAAGACTGTAAGGGAAATAAAGAATGTCCTTTTGCCCAGTAAGCTACTGTGAGCCCGCTACTGCCCCATCTCAGCTACATTCAGGCCAAAAGCTCCCAGTCAATGAGCATCCCAACAAAGCAAGATAGGGACTTGAGATCTGGATGCTTTCTACCAAAGGGATTTCTGGCAGATTTTTACCAGGTAACTGAATCTCCAGACTGAGGCTCCAGTATGTAACCCCTGAATTTACCCACATCCCCAGTATGCAGTACAAATCACCGTGGATGATCCTCCTCTGACTCATTGGGCTTGGGCAGCTGTCTCTGACTGAAACTCAGCAGCACTCTGAACATCCTGGAATTGCTCAAGGTCCAGTGATACCATGAAGCCCAATGTGGCTCAGCTTGCAAAGCATCTCCTGTTTCCCTCAGCCTGGACATCTGACTGCCCTAAGCTGCCCCTACAGGAAGAAAAGCCAGTTATGGGGCTCTGACCTTGCAAGCAGGGCCAGACATGCTGTTAGATGTGCAATCACATACCACAGCTACTACATGAGCAAAGACCAGCTCCTGAAAAGCTGGCAGTATCATTCAGTACTGCTGACTGGGGAAACAGGGACTGAACGACCCTTTTTGATGCAGAAGAGCAGCAAGAGAGCTGGGGGAGAGGGAGGAGAATTTTCACAGAATTATAGAATATCAGGTTGGAAGACATCTCAGGGATCATCTGGTCCAACCATTCTTGGGAAGAGCATAGCTTAGACAACATGGCCCAGAAATCTGTCCAGGTGAATCTTTAAAGTGTTTGATGCTGGAGGCGCCACCATGGGGGGATTATTCCAACAGCTGACTGTCCTTGTGAAATATCTTCCTCATGTCCAATTGGAATCTTACACTCATTACCCTTCATCTTTTACATGTGACTCCTTGTTAAAAAAGGACTCTGAAACCTTGCTTTGCAGCCCTCTCATCCAGCTTTCCAGGCTGGGTTTGTGTGAAGCAGCAGCATTTGCTGGTAAAACTGCATGTGCACCATCTCCCCTCACCCCACAGGCACAGCCTTCCTCCCTCTGCTCCAGTCATCTCTTCCCCACCTGCTCTGGTAGAACTGACTGTCCAGGTGCTGGAGGACCCATGCCCAACCACAGACACATGGGAAGTCCACGTGCTGGAGGCAGAGTCAGGCCAACTTCCACTCCCATGGAGTGACTTCTCCTTCTACATGGGGCAAGCATCCAGCTGGGAGTTGGAGCAGTAAAGCGTGAGTAACACAAGGAGCAGGCAGCTGGCAGAGCAGTAGGGGGAATTTGGATGTAGGGCTGTCAGCTACTCCTCTTCCTCCTTCTGGTGCTCACCAGCACGGAGCAAGACTTATTTTGCAGAGAGGTGAGATATCACACGAGGCTGAGAAATGAGTGGCAGGCCCCAGCCAATGTGGGGATGAAACACCAGGCGTTTTGTGTCCAGCCTCACAGCGCTCAGAGTGAGCCCCAAACCATGCTGGGAATTCATGCCAAAATGGAGCAGGCTCTGCCCAGCAGTCTGTGCCCAGGGACTGTGAGGACAGAATGACAGCCACTCAAGCCCATCGTGAGGCTGGGAAAACAAATGGAGATGGTGTGCTGAAGGGCTGTGTGGGCAAGATGGAAATGGGCTGAGGTGCAAGCAATGAATAAATTAGCATCAATAGTGATAGAAAAAAAGGAAGATCCCTCCAAACTGCCTTTGCACAATGGCAAAGGAAGCAGGTTTCTTATTTCATAGGGTTCTTAAAAGATGTTCCTTTTTCTGCAGCCCAGGGTTGGTTGCTGTCCCTAAAGGGGTTAAATAGAGAGGCTGTGCTCCTCTCTGCAGGATCAGCCTCTCTGCAGCCTTCCTTGTGCTACAGCAGCATCACAGTCCCAGCCAACCACTGACCCCTGCGCACCGCACGGAGAGCTCATTCAGGCCAGGATAACAGCTTTTCCCTCCTCACAGTGGGCAATACCAGTGGTGAGACAACACTCTTCTGCTCTAGAGACTTTCATCCATGGACCAAAAAGCCCTGAAATGTCAGCAAATCAAAGTGTGGTGGATCTGTGTCCTCATCATTTTGTGAGGCTATTCAGAAAGCATCAGATGTTCCTTTGCTCCAACCAGGACAGGCTGCCCTCTTTCAAGGGATGAAAAAGGACTGGTAATTACAGAGCTCAGTCAATACTCACACACAGAGGTGATCATCATTACTGAGTTTCTGATCCCTCCTGTCCAACACCAAAAGCATAATGAGACATTAAGCTTGCCCCAAGACACCTGTGGGTAAGTTGGTGTATGGAGGCAGGAGCCCCTCAAGCAGGATCTGAGGGCTGGTGGAATTGCACCAGCCTCAGAGATGCCCCAAGCACAATGGGTCTGTAGCAATGCCAAGTGAGGAGGAAGGATGTATGACCAAACTGACAGGGCATCCAATGTCCAGCCAAACAGACCCACAGCCTCAGCCCAAAAGGCTGCTCTGGCCTCAGCATACCCACCCCAGTGGGCCCATTTAATGCTTCATCACTCATAAACTTTAGCTCTTTTCTGGCAAGGCACAAAAAAACCCTCATGACCACCTGCACTGATGGGGAATGAGACAAAGAAAGCCACAAGCTCCCTGTGATCCTTCAGCTTTTGGACTTCCAAGCTGGCAGCCTCAACAGGGGAAAGAAATAGAGGAGCTTGAGAGCTGAAGCCACTTGCAAGAGAGCTGGGCTCTCTTGAGCAGCAAAGTTACCCTTGTAACCCTCAGTCCTGATCCCTTGGTGCCTCTAGGCAAGGATTTAAATCAGAGTATTTCACAAGCCAGCTACCCCGAGGCAGCAGAGCACAGCTACATCCAATGCCCGACCATGCTGCCACCTGCTTTTGGGACTGGTCTGCAGTGGCACAGCCACCCATGCTCCAGGGACCGGCCACCACACTATCCCACAGGAGGGTCAAGGAGCGCCTGTCTGGGAGTGTTTATCTGTCTGCCTTTCTCCTCCGCAGGAAGCACTATCTCACCATCGCCCTGCCTCACTCCAGCCCGGTTTCCTGCTCCATCCTGCCAGGTTTACCCTGCTTTTTCCTCCTCCCCTCCTCCCGCCCCATGGCTGTCAGGCCATGTTTGCATTTCTGTCTCCTGCTGTCTTTCCTCTCCCTATCCACCCCCCGCACTCGCTCCCTACTCCATCCTCCCCGGGAGGCTACGTCCTGAGCCAAAGTTAGCCTCTGTCAGGTAGCCACATGTCCGGCCTGGGGCAGTGGGTCAGCCGGGGCCACCCTGCAGACCTCCTTCAGGATCTCTGCTGTCAGCAGCCTGCCCAGGTCCCGAGGGAGCTGGCTGTTTGCTGCTGGCCGGGCTGAGGGATGCTCCGGCACATCAGAGAGCTGCCTTCCCCTGGGCGGGCTGCCCGCCCACCCTTTCTGCTGCTGGCCAGCGGCGGGCCAGACGCCGCTTTGTTTGGGCCCCCCCATTCCCTGAACCTCTCTGGCTTTGTTGGCCGCCTGCTTCTACCCGGAGAATCCTTTTCCTGCCTTTGAGATAGAGGATGCTTGAGCCATCTGTGCATTTTATTTCCTCGTAGAAACTAACAAGCCCAGGATTGCTTCCTCTCCCTGCCATTTCGGAGGGCAGCTCCGGCTCGGCGGGATGCGCGGGGAGGGGCAGCACAGCACCTTCAGACAGGAACAGGACCTATTCTGTCTACAGGAATCACTCCCCAAGGGACAGAAATCCTCAGACCTGCCCATGGCAGCTCCTACTCTGCCACTGCTGTGGCTCTGCAGCAGCCCAAGGCGAGCTGCCTGCTTAGCATACACAGCCAGCCCTCTTCCAGCGGCCCCTATTAACTGCATGGCTAAACCCTTGCAAAACTCAATTAAAATTATCCTCCTCCATCTTAAGGGCTGTCAGGTTGCTTCTCTTCCCGGTTTAATTTACTTCTTTCAAGATCTTGCCCTGCTCACATTCTCTGCCCCCGCAGGATGTGATTAACACTGTGCAGAAAGAGCAGAGGGATCAGATGGCTGTAGGGGACCAGTAACAGAAATTAACATTGTTCATTACATCTCTAACCTGCAGGGATGCAATGGATGGTCCACAGGTCGTGTAAAATGAGTGTGGGTCTATATCTAGTACGTGGCAGACAGGCGTTGCCAGCACAAAGAGATGGCCAGGATGAGCCAGAGATATTCCCCTGTGGGCTCTGGGATCTTTGGGCAAGTGGCTTGGACAAAGCTTCTACTGCTGCTACTTCCAGTTAAGTTCCCTGGGACGACTCAGAAGTTGCCTGATCATTGCAGAATTTAGAGTTTAATGCTAGCCCATGTCTATACAGGTGTAATCCCAGGGGCTTTACTGGGCTCAAATACTTCTGGCAGCAGTGGGTACAAACCCATGGGATCTGAAGAGACATCTTCAGCCACTTAGAAGAAGCAACAGACTATAGAGTGACAAAGGGTAAATGACAACAGGAAATTGTTAGCCACTGCTTCTTGTGCTGTACCTGACGGGTGTTAGGAGACAGAAGACAAAGCACCTTTTCAGGCAACTCAGCTGAACTGTAGATTTTGCCCCTGTGGGATATCCATGGAGATTCCCCAAAAGAGGGCTAAGATCCTGGAGAGAAAGTCACGTCCAGCTCTTACACACAGTACTCCATGTGAGACACACAGGTCTAGGAGTCTCTAAATTGCTCAGAGCCAAGACAGGGCAGGTGTATCAAGGCAGGATACTCCTGCCCATGTGAGGGCATCATCACCCTTCCTGGAACCCCAGCTGCCCACACTTAATCTGATGACAGCTCAGGAAGAGCCAGGACCAGCTCCAGTGCCTGGGCAGGGGAGTCTACCAACAGCTCCAGGGCTTTGCTGCACAGACACAGAGGAAGGGAAAAGCCTGAGTGGCATTGGAGAGGAGACCCTCAGAGCATTATTGACTACAGCTCCATCTTGAGCCATCCCCAGAGGCTCAGGTGGAGCTCTTGTTGAAGCAAGCTACAGATATGCCACTTGGGGAAGATGGAGTTCAAGACCTCAGAATCTGATTCTCAGTGGGAGATGAAGAGGCAGAAGCAGCTGGGCTGGAAGTCAGACAGAGCCTGAGGGTTGGCACTGAGCACAGCGAGAAAAGGGCAGCAGCATTTGGAAAGGAAAAAGCAAGTTGCAGGATTGCTTTTTCCTTGATGAATGTGAGCACAACAGTTTGTCTTTTAAGGTTCAGCTCTTCCCAAGACTGTTGGCTTATGAACAGATGAATCAGGACACAGAAGAAGCCCCTGCACCCCATTCAGGGCAGGTTTCTCCCCTGTGAGCAAAGCCTGTAGATCCTGCCTGCATCCTGCCCAGGCTACCGCATCCATGCTGACTGTGCTGGGATTTTTCAGGGGTCTGCAAGCCATGCAGCTGAACTGGGAGGCACTGTGCCAGCAGGAAAAGACCTGCTCCTCTGTCTTGATGTCCCTGGTGTTTGCATCCAGATGTTTGCTACTTAGCTCTGAATTGAAATCAACTCAGAACCCTCAAACCAAAGAGTTGCCTGGAGCTGGCAGTGCCTGTTCTCCTTTGCGGAACAACCCATCCTCAAGTTGATCTCCAGCTGCTGAGTGCAAGAGAAGCAGATGAGCAGGGTAAGTGGGGAAAAACAGCTTTGCAATTAGATGATTATCTTGGCCTTGGAAAACCTGGAATCAATTCTCCATCTGCTGCAGGCTCTCTGCAAGCCTGCCATGCAGTCTTGTTGTACCTCCATCCTTGCCTGAGCCGCGGAGCGTAGGGCACCAGGAACTGGGCTGCTTTGGCTTGGAAAAAACAAAGATACTCGAGCAAGGAAGGAGGAATCTTTATTCCCCCTAATGAAAGATAACAGGAAAAAAGAAAATGGATTTATCCCAGAGCCAATGCAGCACGAGAAAGCTACATTAGATGTAGAAGAGCCCAGAAAGTAGGAAGCATGAGCAAAGTGCGGGAGGAATTTAAACTTCCTGCTTATCAAAGCAAGGTTTTCAAGCATCAAGTATAACCTAAAAATAATAATAATAAAGCAGCAAAGGGAAGAGTAGTCACAGGCATGACAGAGAGCTGCTGCCTGGGGAGCAGGAGAGCCAAAGCCTCCTCCCTGGTGCAGCTTCTCGCATGCACACCGGCACGTGCACACCCGCGCATCTGCACGACCCCTTCTGCTGCCTCCGACGGGGTGGGCACAAGGGGAGGCAGGAAGATCACAGGCACACGCTCTTCAAAGCAGAATTAGTCATCAGAGGTAGTGGCAGAGGAAGTAAGCCACAGGTACGAGTCAGACACACACAAGCAGAGAAGGCTGCTGGAAGAGCTCCGAATGCTTGCTGCAGACCTCAAAGGACAGGAGACACAATTCCCTGAGGTAAATGCACCTACTGCAACGTAGGAGATAAAAAATTTCAACTCTCCTGGACAGCACTGCACAACTTGGCTTTCTGCCATCCCTGAAAGCAGCTAGAGCTGGCCAAACCCAGAGCCTTCCCTGATGCGGTTAATAAAAACCTTTCTCTGCTCTCTGCAGGATCCCCAAGAGGGACAGGCTCTAAAAAGTGCAGTAAAGCTCTGCCCTCACACAGGGCTTTGCCGGGTTGCTCCTCACCCCCAGGTCAGTGATCCCATCTGCTCCCCGCTGGGCAAGGAGAAGTGAAGATGACGAAACTCAGGGCTGGGAAGAAAGGCAGCCCCACGGGGCTTGTCCGGGGCACCGATGGCAAGCTGCAAACGCACGCGCGCTCGGTTTCTCTTGGCATGGAGCTGCGACCGCAAGCCAGGACCCGCTGCAGCAGGAGATGATAATCAGCATCTCCGAGAGCCAAAGTGGATCGGGGCACTCACGTCACTTGAGATTAGCTGGCTGTTTAAACATCTGCACAGATCTTTCTCTCCACCTCCACATAACACCCCTCAAGCAGCCATGAAGCTCGTTCGGTTCCCTTCCAAGGAAGGCTGAGCTGGCAATGTCACACTTTGTGTATCACAGCACAGTTCCTCCAGCCAAACGCCCAGCCTAAATGGCACCGTGGGGCTCTGGTGCTATTTGAAGGCAAATAAGCTAAAAAACACCTTCTGCTTGCTTTTCAGAGACAACTTGAGAGAAGGTCCCCAAGTTCCCAAGTTCCCTAAACACCCAGTTACTCTCTTGTTGATACTCAAGGGGCTGCCTGTTGTTTTCCCGTGCAAAGGTGCTTCCCTTGCCACGCAGCTCAGCGGGGAGAGCACGCAAGCGGACGCAACGGGAAGGAAGAGTTTACACATGCTAATGACTTCCACCCAAGCAGCACAAGCACTAAGGGGGAAATTGTGCTAAACAGACAACACGCCGCTTCCTTGGACGTCCCGGTATGGTCACCACAAAGTACTTGGTGCTCAGAGCCTTGGCAGGAGGCTGAAGTGGCCTTCCCAGCTCTGTGGGAGAGCCAAGGTGTGAGTGAATCATAGAATGGGAGTGTTTGGAAGGGACCTCTGGAGATCATCTAGTCCAAACCCCTGTCCAAGCAGGATCTTCTAGGGCACGCCACATAGGAATGCATCCAGACAGGTCTTAAAAGTCTTTAGAGAAGGAGACTGCACAACCTCTCTGGGCAGCCTGTTCCAGTGCTCCATCACCCTTACAATGATGAAGGAAGGGAAGACACGTTGGCGTGGACCACAAAGGCAGGAGAAGCTGTTTGGCAGTGGGGCCATGTTGGCACCACGAGGCACTGAGAATAAACATGGGCCCTTTCCCATTCCCAGCAACGTGGTTCTGGATACCAAAGCCTTTCCAGGTGCTGCTCAGCCCATTTCACCATGCACATCTCTCTTCATGCCAACACAGGTTTCCTAAGTTCACGTGGGGCCCTGTTTATTTTCCTTCTCTTATTTAACCTTACCATTGTATTAAGAAGTGTTTTTCTTCTGGCAAAGGTTACTGCGGGGCCAACGCCACGCAGAGTCTCCTGCCTTCCATCACCACTATAACCTCTGAGCAGCAGCTCAGCCTGGCCAACATCTCTTATCTCCGCCAAAGGCAGACTTGTGTTTCCACCACCGTGTAAAAGCGATCCCAGCTCTCCCCCTCTCCCCCAGTGCATTCTTTAAAATGCCACCCAGGCCTTGTTATTGCTGGGAGGATGGAGAGTCAGAGATTAACTGCCTCAGGCTGCATTAGGCTTTATTTGTCTAAGCAGCCAAGGGTGAGGAGTGGCCATAAATATTGTGAAATGCCGAGGGTTGTGGAGGGGCAACGCTGGGCAGCGCAGGCACCATGGCAGTGAGCATCGCATCTTGGGCTGGGTGACTGATGTCATTGGAAAGGCTCCTACCTCCCTGCAGCACAGGTTTGAGGGACACCAAATCCCATCCTCACCTGTTCGAACTGGCGACAAGAAGCTGCTACCCGTGCTTTCTGGTGGCTTTGCAAGGAAATGGGGTGGATCTACCTGACCAAGTGGGGAAATCCTACCGCAACGCTGTCACCCAAGGGGACACATGGAGTCATAGAATGAATAGGTTGGAAGGGACCTCAAAGCTCATCCAGTTCCAACCTCCCACCATAGGCAAGGACACCTCTCACTAGAAGAGGTTGCTCAAGACCTTGTCCAACCTTGCCTTGAATACCTCTGGGGAGGAAGCATCCACAACCTCCCTGGGCAACCTGTGCCAGTGTTTCACCACCCTCACTGTAAAGAACTTCTTTCTAATGTCCAGTTTCAATCTTCCCTCTGCCAGTTTAAGCCCATTACCTCTAGTCCTGTCACTGCAAGACCTTGTGAATAGTTCCTCCCCAGTCCTCCTGTAGGTCCCCTTCAGATGTTGGATAGCTACTACAAAGTCTCCTTGAAACCTTTTCTTCTCCAGGCTGAAGAGCCCCAGCTCTCACAGCCTGTCCTCATGGGAGAGGTGCTCCAACCCTCTGATAATCTTGCTGATCATCATACTGGCTTGGAACCTGTCTGCCTAGAATGCAGTACAGGTGTGCTCTGGCTCCTCTTCTCTGCGCTGTGACATCCCAGAGTGCACATGAGGAGATGAAGACCAGGTTATGCCCAGCACCAGCAGTACTGCCAGAGCCAGCACTTAGGGAGAGCAGCTGCGTCTGAGAGCTTGGCACAGGCAGCACCCAGATGAGTGGTCACCAGGCCCAGGTGCACACTACATTAGCTAGATTGCTGTACAGAGGCCTCGCTGGGTAATTCTGCTTGCAGGTGAGGTGGTTGCTTCCCCTGAGCTTCATCCCAGCACAAAGACCACACACTGCCTGCCCAGCGGTGTGGGGATTTTCCTGGGGGGAATATTCTGTGGGAGCATCCCACACTACAGCTGTGGGACATGCTGTTAAACTTCTACCCCTTGCTTCCCAAGGGCTACCTGAAGGGAGGTTGTAGCCAGGTGGGGGTTGGTCTCTTCTTCCAGGCAACCAGCAATAGAACAAGGGGACACAGTCTCAAGTTGTGCTGTGGGAAGTATAGGCTGGAGGTTAGGAGGAAGTTCCTCACAGAGAGAGTGATTGGCATTGGAATGGGCTGCCCAGGGAGGTGGTGGAGTCACCGTCCCTGAAGGTGTTCAGGAAAAGCCTGGATGAGGCACTTAGTGCCATGGTCTAGATGACTGGATGGGGCTGGGTGCTAGGTTGGACTGGATGAGCTTGGAGGTCTCTTCCAACCTGGTTGATTCTATGACAGCCACTTAGACCAAAGCACACCTCACTGGGTACTCTGCTCAGGCTAGGACACCTCACTGCATTACTGATGGGCTTCTGTGGATGCCACCACCACCCCTGCTGGATTCCTTGCTGTCCTCACTCTGAGCTGGCAGTTTCCAAATCTGAGCACAAAACCATAATTCATGCCTTGGTAGGTGTCAAGCTTTACTGTCATCAATGGAAGTGCTGACTTGACCCTCCCTTTTTGCCAGTATTCATATTTTAGGTCATTGTACCTCACATCCACCTCAGCAGACACCAGCATTTCAGAAACAGGGAAAACAAGTCACAGAAGGAGAGCCAAACCTGGAGCTGAACCTCACTGTCAGCCCACCTATGTGTGCCTGCAGACATGTAGATGCTTCCCCCAGCCCAGGTGGGACCTTCCACACGTGTGGAATAAAACTGGAGGCTTTTCCAGGCTCTGCTACACAGCTCTGCACTCCCTGCAGCTCTCCTGTGGGCAGCACATGAAGCCAGAAAACATTTTCCAGGCTTCCCTGCTGCCTGAAGAGCTCACGTGCCTCTGTAATTTAGAAAGTTGATGGAGGACCCCAAAACCCTTTGTGGGTTTCCTGAACTTGCAGGCAGACTTTTGCAAACCTGTTAAGCCACTACCAAACTTGGGGCACCTGGCCTGGCCTTGGGGTCTGCTGAACCCTGTTAAGCCTTGCCAATGGCCGGAATGGTGCTTTGCCAATGGCAGGATGGGTGCTTTGTGTGCCCACAGAGGAAGGGCATGGTGACCCAGGAGGGAGGTCTGGCTGCCCATGGCTACTCGCTGGATGCTCAGGAAAGCCATCATGAGCTTGCAAATTCCTTATAAGCTTCCCTTGTGACACAATTACCCAGGGGCCAGATCCTGAAGCCATTTCTTCTCTCTTTACTCAGACCAATCTCCACTGAAGTCATTGAGCCACTGGCCTAAGTACAACAGAAGGACTTCAGGATTTGGCCTAGTAATAAAAACTTCCTTCCTTTGGCTACTGCTCACTCCACATGATCCCCACTACCTCCCAGCCTCCTCCTGACCACGTCTCCTGTGGCTGGGGCCATCAGTTGTTTTGGTTGATGCTGCCCTTTCACTTTACCCTCTGCTGGACCCACACCTGCAAGCTGCTGAGGTGAAGGGAGCCAGGGTGGGTGGCAATGAAGAGGGCAGATCATGGAGTGAAATGCAACCTGTCAGAGGGGCAGTGCCAGTCCTGGGAACATGCATTTGTGCAGACACCACACAGGTTGGGAGCTCAGCCATCACGTCTCCAAAGGCAATTCCTTCCACACTCCTTTGAGGATAGTGTCACCAAAAGGCCTTTCTCCATGCCACTGACTGCAGAGCAAGTTCTTTAGGCTATAAACCAAAGGTTTTGTGTGATGCAGACTGGGTGAGAGGCTCCTGCCCAGGAAGGTATCACAGGAAGTTAACTCATCTCGACACAGTGGCAACTATGCATCATGCTAGGAAGTGACAGCATAAGAAAGACAGAAAACTTTAACCAAATGACTTGCAGTGTGAGGTTTGATGCTTTTTCTGCCTTAGGGTAGCCAGCAGGATGCAAAGCCCTGCTATCCCCTCACAGCTATCTCATCCCCAGCATGGCCATCCAAAACGTGCACTGGGGTTTTGAGGCAGGAGCTCCTGCTTCCTTCTCGTGTTTACCAGCCTTGCCCACACCTGTGGCACTGGCAGAGCAATATGCAAACACAAACGGACTGACACAGCAATTCCCTTCACTCCAAGCCCTCTGCCTCTGCTACTTGATGACAGAAAGCAAACAGAAAAGGAATCTGCACTTAGCTGAAATGAGAAGCAGTTGAGGTAGCAGCATAGTTTGAGGACCTAAATCCCAACCTTACAACTCACAGATGCTCAGGTATGTGACCCAGCCATACCATGGAGAGCAGAGAAACAACTCCTGTTGTCAGTTCCTGTTGTCAGCTCCTGCTGAGCTCTTGCAGGGGGATTTTCACCATTGCTCAGCTAAAGCTGAAATGGTAATGGTCAGACATGTACCTCGGAGCACGCAGCTCTAACCACCCCAGGGCACACACAACTCTCTGAGCAGCATGGGACCAGTAACCTCTACGTGTGAGGTCAAAACGTGGCTTTGCACAGGCCTGTGCGAGCCCTGTGCCACCCCAGCTCAGCACGTGCCAGTGCAGAGCACAGCCATGCCAACCTGCGTTGCACAGCAGAAGGGCCAACAGCCAGTCCAGCAAGGGCTGTCCTGTTAGGGCTTGCTCTTTAAAACCCACGCTCGCTGTAAGTTCTGCCCTTTTAAAAGACATTAATTGCCATGGAAACAATGCTCTTATTGGGATGGGAGCAGGCTGGAGGCCTCCACAGATGCAAGGGAAAAAAAATCAATGGATACATTGAAACACAGGCTGCAGTTCTGGACCTTTTGTGGTTTGGGGACTGATCACAATGGGCACAGAGGAGGGAATGGCTCAGACACCAGCAAGATGCCGTTTCCTATGGAAAGCAAGCTGGGGACAATAAAACATGCAGTGTTTTTCTGCTCCAAGCTCTCTCATATGGCACCTGGTCCCAGTACTGATGCCTGTGCTCAGCTCTCGGAGCTGGACATCACTCCCAGCTCCTCACCAAGCATCCTTTCATGTCCCAGTTACTGGTGAGTGAAAGACTCACCTGGTCTCAGACCTTGGCAGGGTGCTTCGTTCCACGCCTCCCCTCTCTCTACCCCTGGTGCTTTCCACCAGCGCAGATGCCTCGCCAAAGGGAATCGAGGAACGCCAGCGTATAGCTGCATGTCAGTGCCATCACTCTGGGGCGTTGAGAGCCATTTCAATAGCTCTCAGAGGGGTTGTACACAAAGCAGCACAAAGGGAAGGGCTCCCTGCCCGCAGCTGCCCCTGAAAACCCAGTGCAAAGGGCAGCCCTGGTGCCCGGCTCTCCCCTCCCGGCGAGGAGGAGCGCTGCCCTGTTCCCTGCCGTGCCGCCCATCATAAAGGGGTCCCTGAGCTGTTATCAGGCAGTGACAGTTTCCGCCATCAGATTCCTCCTGTCCGTCAGGAAAGCTAAATAAGGAACGTGGTTCAGGCGGCTGCAGGAAGAGGGGAAATGCAGGCACATCCGGCCCAGCTGCCAATTTTTCCTTTCCCATGAACCACCGCTGACCTTCGCCAAGGGAGAACCTGGACACCCAGCCTGGCATCGGCACCGCTCGTCTTCGCTTAACCCTTCCCCGGGGGATGCCCTGGCCCCCAGAGCCTGCCTGGCTGAGTGGCCTCGCCGTGCCATGCAGCGTGGCCGTGGTGGGATGGTGCGCGGGTGCTGCGTCACAGGCGCTGGCACAGCAGACCAAGGCGGGCAGGCTCGGTGCACCAGCTGGCACCTACCCAGGCGACTGGAATCATGGCCAGGAGAAGGCTTAACCCCTCCACGTCTGCATGCGGGTGAGTGGTTGCACCTTGCATGGAAGCAAGGGATCCTGAAAGCATCATTGAGCTACTCTGACCACCTCCTTTACAGTGAGACCTGGAGCAGGGCTGAGCTTATTCTCTTGCTTATCCCTGTGCAACTGAACTGGGCTTTTGCAGGCTCTGCTGAGAGCTATAACCAGCTCTGGACTGTCTGCCACAGACAGGTAAAACCTCATCTTCTTCTTCTCTCCACTCATTCCAGGGCTTTTCTCAGCATTAACAAGGGATAAAGACCAGGAGGGTCTACAACCTACTCAGCCCTTTCTCGTGGTCTTCCCTGGTCAGGCCCTGGGGTCCTTGCTGCCTTTCACTGCACAGAAGCAGAGCAGGGAAGCAGCAGCCATCTGCTTACTGTGTGCTCAGGGAAAGGGAGACCACAGCCCTTGCTTACAGCATCTCTTGCCTTTCCCCACCACCCCATCCTCAGTGTTTCCCCAGTTTGCAGTCTTTCCCTGACCCCCTACACCCACCCTCCCTCATTAGCACATGACGTCCGTCCCACAGCACCTCCAGGTTTGGCCCACAAAGTGTGTGCTGGAGATCCTTGCCCTGGAAGGAGGGGGCAGAAACACAGCAAGGAAAACAATTTGCACGTGGGAGAAGTTGTAAGGTGAAATACAAGTCACTCGCTGAAACCTGTTTCTGCTACCTCAGCAGGGAAACGACTCCAGGAGAGACTCCCTGCTTAATATCCTCAGCTTATAAAACTTAGTGGGAGTTTCACCAGCGGCTGCGGCAAGGCCAGGTCTTCACCCTCCTTCTGCTGAACTTGCACCTAGAGGCAGGCAGCGATTTGCCCGCAGCTGCTCCCCACCAGCGGTGGCGCTGGGCTGCCAGGCTCCTGCCTCCTCGCCCACTTGACCAGAGGCCACCTCTGCTTCCACCGCTGAGTGCTAACAAAGAGGCACCGCAGATGGGCAATAATGTGTGTGCAGAAAACATCACAACTATTCTGACCAGAGAGAAAAAGCCCCCTCGGGACCCAGCTAACCCTCTCTTTTAACAACGTGAAACAAGAAACAAAGGTCTGGGATAGCCAGAGGCAATAAAAGCCCTGGAATTAATTTAACCAGTCACTAGATGCCAGTGCAGCTGCAGCAGTATTTCTTTTCTTAATGAAGGACAAAAAATAACTCCAGCTCTGGCCCAGAGCAAGGCTTAGCTCTGGTCTCCCCAGAAGACAGTGGCACACACCAGGCATTCCCAGTCTGTCCCGTGGCATCCAGGTGGAGAGGGACCGTCTAGGTGCTACATGCCCAGCTCCCTGCTGCTCCTGCACCCGGGTGGAGATTGCAGGAACTGCCAACACAGGGGTAGCTGGAGCAGATCAAGGCAAAACACAGCACTGGGCACCTCTGACTCTCAGTTTGGGGTGGAAAAGGAGGCTTTCAGTTTTAATTAACCCCCTTGCAAACCCATGGATTTTTCTATGCACAACTGCCTGTGGACTCAGGCAAACGTTTGTAACACCCACGAGGCCGCATGGTGATGAGCTGCACAGTGCCATGCAGCAAGCCACCAGCCTACCACCACACTGCATCCTCCCAGCATAGGAACCCACCAGCAACATCTTTCTTCAGGCAAGCTGTGATTTTGCAGCCCTCAGCTGCAGTGCCCCAGCCCCTCTTTTCCCAAAGGAAGAGCTCAGTGATGTTTTGCCATTCCTCACAAGGAAACCACCATGACTCTTGCTCCTGCACCGGCAGCACAGCCTATGGGCTCCAGCCATCACAGGGCTTTCTGCCTCTCCCTACACATGTAGGACCCCCCAGGATCCTCATCACTCCAGGCTTACTGGAGCTTTCCCCCACTACTCTATTCAAATACAAAATCCCTCCACAATGGGGGCAAGGAAATACCCCCACTTTGTCCCTACTGCTTGAGGCTGTTTTGGTCCAGCAGGCTGAGTGCGAAGGTGCCAGAAAGATGGGGACAGTGTTTTTGGCAGGGCCTGTTGCAGCAGGACTGAAAGGAAGGGATGGTTTTAAACTAAAAGGAGATTTAGACTAGAAAAAAGGAAGACATTTTTTACACTGACGGTGATGAAACACTGACACAGGTTGCCCAGAGAAGTGGTAGATGCCTCATACCTGGAAACATTCAGGGGCAGGTTGGACAGGGCTCTGAGCAACCTGATCTAGTTGAAGATGTCGCTGCTCACTGCAGCAGGGTTGGATGGAGGTCCCTCCCAACCCAAACCATTCTATGACTCCATGATTTAGGAGCACCTCTGCTGTGCCAGCTTGAGTGGCTGGGAAGAAGGTGGGTGAGACGGATGCAGTCTCCAGGGCTCACACTCCTCCCCAAAGCTGCTGAGGGATGGGCAGACCTGAGGACACAGGGAGAGTCCTCTCCTGCTCAGCAGCCACACAAAGCAACCTCCTGAGTGCTGCAGATGCTCCGTGTGGTACTGGAGAAACTGCCTGGCTACGGCTCCCTCCGGCTGCCGTTCCCGTGGGATCTCGCTCTCCCTTTCCCTCCCCAGGAACTGCTCCGGGACGCCGAGAACAGCCTGTTCCCTCCTGGCTGGCTGGGAGCACCTGACCTTCCCACGCCTGCCCTGGAAAACACCACACCAACATGGGGCCAAGAGACATCCCAGGACGACGATTACATGTGGAGCACACTCACAGGAGAGAGGCAAGGGAGTGGGAAACACCAGAGACAGCCCTCTCCTGTTCTGCCAGCACTGACAGGGGACACAGTGCTGCTGGGGAAGTGTCGCCCTGACCAGATGTCAAACTGAGCTCAGCAACAACCACCCCTGGCTGTTTACACAGGCAGTGAGCTGCGTGCTGGGGTGCCCAACCCCAGGGTAGTAGTTGCAGCCCAATCGTCTGGAGCTGGAGGGGGGCACAAAGGCCATGGGCTGCCCTCTCTGCAGCAACACCTCAGAGACCATGGGCTGCATACTCCTCATCATCCATCTCCTCCTCCTCGTCAGCCCTGGCTCTGGTTCATCACTAACAAGCGATGGGGTTAAGCCAGAGCAGGGTTTGCTGTGCACTCACAGGCTTTCCACGGAGGAGTGTTGCTGAGATGAGCCATGTTTATTGCCTGCAATAAAAGAAGTGCTTCAGACCCCAGCAGAGAAGGTAAATGTTGCTGCTGGCACCGTCAGCGCGGGGCTGTCTGAGCACCCGGCCGGGGAGGTCCCTGTGATCTTGGAGGGCAGGCAGTGGCAGCCAACGTAATCGGCTCAGGTCCTACACAAGCACAGGCCCTTCCCTCACACAAAGGGCAGATACTCTTCAAAGCTGCATGCTGGAGTCTCCAGCAGGATGAGCTGGCCGTGGGGTGGTCAGCACTGCTCTGTGCCCAGGGCACGGCGACTGAGGGAGTGCGTGTTCTCATTGCCACCTACAGAGGGTTACCCCAAGATACCCTGGGGTGCTGGGATGGAACCTCAACTTGCTTCTCCATCTCACTGCCTGCAAAAGGCAGCTCCCCAGCTCTGCTCCGTCCTGGAAGCACTGCAGAACTGGGATGTAGGGAGCGTCTGTGTTCTTACCCACAACATCCTTTCCCAGTGCTGGCCCATTTCGCCAGGTACCAAGGTGCAGGAGCAAGCAGGACAGAGCCAGAAGAGACCTTTCAAGGTCTTGAGATGAATGTTTCATTCTGTTTCTCTTTCACTGAAATAGTATCACACCCTCATTCCCGCTTCCAAGGGGAGCAAACACTTGCACCCAGCTGGAATTACAGTTAATGAGGAATTTGTGGGTCCTTTACACACTGACAAATTGGTCTTGGGTAGAAAGAAGAAGAGAAAGCAAATCCCCAGGGTACAGTCCCGAGTTGAGCCCCACATGGCCCTTCATTGCTGCGCTAATCAGGCAGCACTGGGGAGCTTCAAAGCTCTGTGCAGCTCTGCGTTGACGAGGCCCACACATCACAACCACGCTGGCCACGGCCTCTCGAGCACTGCTCCCTGCACCTCCAGGAGATGAAAGAACCCGAGACAGCTACACGATGCTTTACAAATTGCTAACAAGAGACCTTTGAACAGCTGCAGCTCTCACCGCTATGCCACCAGCAGCAGGTCCTTGCCTCCCAGAGCTCCCGCTGAGCTCTAGCAGCCCGGTAGGTCCTTTGGCCCTCTAACATCATTGTGAGCAGGGCAGGTTGACAGTGCCCCTGATGGTGACCATACCTCTGTGGCTAGACCTGCAGCCTCCCGTGAGCTCACCTCGATGATGGCAGCAAACGCCATCAGCGACAGTGAGTCACTGGGCTGAGGCTACAGAAAATTCTATTTATGCTCCCAAAATCCATCTCACTACATTCAGGCTTCCAGCATTACTAACTTGCTGTCAGTCTTGCTCCAATCTGGGCTGTCAAACCGTTCAGGCAGGAGCTTCCCTGGGTGGAAGATGTTGGGGCTGGTGCCCCATCCCCACTGCCCTGGCAACTTTCCACTCAGCTCCCCTCTGCCCCACAGTCTCTGCCCTCTGGAAAGGTGCTGCAGCCGTATCTCTGCTGCGGTCCCACATCCACCTGGCTCAAGCCACGGCCAGGGGTTTGCTTCACTAGATGTCCGACAGCCTACTTCCCCAGAAACACTACGGGAAGGGAAAATACTCCACCAGGATCTCTACCTTTGGGTGACTTCCCAGGCAGACCAGTGACCTCCGGGAGAGGGAGGCTGGATGACATCGCGTGGACCACCGCCTTGTGGCACTTTCCTCCCCAGCGCGCTGCCTGGCGCTAACAAATTAATGACTCCCAGCGTGAAAAAATAAACAACCGAAGCAGGGAGCCGGCCCCGGCGCTGCCCTCCCGGCCAGGAGAAACCGCTTCTGCCAGGATCCCATGCAGATTGTTCCTGCTCCCATGCGAGAGCAGAGTGGGGCTGCCCCGTCCCGTCCTCCCGTTGTCACAGTCGTCGGAGGCACCCGGGAGGGCGCGTCCCCGTCAGGGATGGAGACTCCGGGGCGGGCTGTGTCGGGCACCGTCCGGGATGAGGACACTGGGACAAGTTGTGCCGGGGATAGAAGACCTCGGGTCGGGCTCTGGTGGTCCCTGTTGCGGCTAGGTACAGCAGGGCGAGCTGTACCGGTCCCGGTCGGGGCCAGGGACAGAGGGGCAGGCTGTGGCGGTCTCCGTCGGTGATAGGGGACCTCATGACGGGCTGTGTCCATCCGCTTCGAGGCTGCGGACCCCGCGGCAGACTGTGTCGGTGCCCACCGGGGATGTGTGACCTCGAGGCGGGCAGCGCCGGAGCATGCATCCCCACCCGCGATCAGAGAGGCGGCAGCGGACAGTGCTGGTCCTTGCGGGGTCCGGGGAACACGCGGGCGGCTGCGCCGAGTCCCGTCCCATCCCATCCCGTCCCACTGAGGCAGCAGCCCCCCATCCCCGACGCTCACCTGCCTCCGAGACAATGCCGAGCCAGAGCCAGAGGGACAGCGTGCAAACTCTCTTCATCTCCGGGGCTGCGGGCAGGTCCGTGCGGTGCGGGGCGGCGCGGAGCGATGCGGTGCGGAGCGCCCCGCGCCTGAGCTCTGCTCCCGCCGCGCCCCAGCTGCGGCGGCAACGCGCGGCGGCGGAGGGGAGAGCACCGAGGCCGTTTCCTTTTCCTCCGCCTGCCCGGGCCGCCCGCCGCCCTCCGCCGAGCACCGCGGGGCGCCGGGCGGGCGGCGGGGCGGGCCGGGGCGGGGCGGGAGGCAAAGTAGGGGTGGGGGATGGGGGGGAGAGGGCACCTGCGGGTCCGGTCACCGGCGGGGAGTCTACACTTTCCGCACCTGCGTGCATCATCCCTGCAGCGGAGTCCACGGGTGTCCCACACCTGTGCGCACCATCCCTGCCCCACGTACACACGAGCACCCTCACACCTGTGTGCGTGTATCCATGCGACCACCTACTCTGCAGTCCTGTGCGCACCCCACCCGCACCGGTGCAGAATCTGCATCACCCTGCAAATGCCCGCACGCCTCCCTTGTTGCCGTGTGCCACCTCTCAGAGGTGCACACAAACACCCTCTCACCGCTGTGCACACACCTCACGTTGGCATACGCATCGCACATCTGCTGCACGGCCCCCTCCGTGCCTGCAGGCACCCCTCCCAACCCCCTATGCATACACCTCTATGTATGCATACCCCACACTCCTTCCTGAGCTCCCACTCTTCCCTGCAGCCCCTAGGGCTCACAGAGGCGCACATGTGCTTTCTCACACCTGTCTGCACACACCTGAGGCCCTCATTCCCACCAGCCGTCCGTGCCAGCAGCGTGGGACAGCAGTGTTGCTCCCGGCACAGTCACATGTGGCACATGTACCCCTCTCTGCCAGGTCTCCATGCACACGACTGTGGCTTTGGCAGCAGAACGGTGCTGCCCCATGTGTGCCAGTGGCGCTACCCCCCACACCAGTGCCAACGGCTCTGGCTCAGTGCAAGTCGCCGGCGAATGCAGGTGATGGCATTCGGCAGTAGATGGGCACAGCCCTGCCAGCTGCCTGTGCGCCCAACGAGTGCTGAATAGATAAAGTAACGCGGCCCCACGCTGCACCCCGGGGGGTTATTAATTATGCACACTTGCGGGCAGCGAAGAAAGAGGCTGAATGAGAACCACGTGCTCGTGGCACAAAAAGGCATGAAAACTTCTGGTGCACTCAGTTGCTCTCATTGCCAAACCTGTGGAAGAAATCACCTTGTCCCTCTACCCAAGCCCTCGGAGGGATTTCAAGCCACAGAGTTTTACTCAGCCCATATAATGAATTTTTAACCCTGAGAGTGCTGACTGCGATGCTTTTCAGCACACTCATCTTGGACCACCTCCCTCATCCCAAAGGGGCAGGAAGCAGTGGTGTCCCTCCCTTCCAGGTAGGTGCCCAAGTCTTTGCAAGCTTCTGGAGAGAGATTTTAAACACTTGCCGTGAGGATGAGGTGAAGAGCCAGAGACGAGGACTGCACCAAGGGCTGGCACTGCCCATCGCCATGGTGTGAAGGGCAGAGATTGTGGGATCAGACCCCTCCCCCGTGCAGCTCTTTGCCATGGCAGTTTACCCACGCTGAGATGCTGCGTGGAATGCACAGTCCAAGGGCTGCCCGGACAAGCTAAGTGTGAGAAGAACAGGGAGTCTGACCTGGCACCTCAGAAATCAAGGGGTTTTGGCATGCTCCATCCCTCGCAGTCCAAATGCAGCACCGTGCAGGCGGCGGTGGCCGGGACCAGCCCGTCCATGCTGCCATCTAATGGTGGGACACCGGAGAGGGCTCGCCCCGCCACAACGGGGAATTTTCCATCACAAACACAGGGTGACTGTGGGACCGAAGGGACCTTTGCCTTGTTTGCGCCCTGGGAAACAAAAGGATTTTAAAATCTCGCCCCGCTGCCAGCACGTGGATGGGACCCACGGAAGCGAAGGCTGCCCCAAAGAGCGGGATGAAAACACAGACACGGCACAGTGAGAGGACCGGGGCAGGAGCTGCCAGACACTGCCCAGCTCCAGGTGCAGAGACTGGATGCTGGAGCAGAAGGGTGCTGCCACAGTGTCCACTGCCTCATGCCCTCCTGCCTGAACCAGGGCCAGGTCCAGCCGCATTAACCCCTGCCTGTTGTTTCTACTCCACCGTGCTCTGTTTTAGCAGGGCAATGTATTTTTCAGGCACCACTTCAGTATTCTGTCACCAGGCTAATGTTGTTCAGTGCAGCAACTTCCCTTCATATAGGAACTGCTGTAGTGCTGTGGGCAGGGCAGGGGCTCTGCCTGCCCAGGCATTCCTGCCAGAGCTATTCCCTGCTAGCAGGGCCAGATGAAGACATTATACCCCAAAATGCCACCACACAGCCCAGCAGCAGCAGGAGGAGGAAGCACATGCTTCCTCAGGAGCCCGCTCAACCCAGGGATTTGGGACAGGCAGGTTTCACTTCTCTGCAGCTCTGCCTTTGGCAAAGGGAAGGTGTGGGAGGTGGCAGCGATGGCACTGGCACACGTTGCAGCGCACTGCTGGCAGCCTGTGCCACCATGGAGGCCTACGCGGCACACGCCGAAGCCTGGCTGCTCCCTGCCTGCCAGCTCCGCTTCCCCTCACACTTTGGGGAGGGCTGCCTGCTGCTGCCCACTGCTGCCCGGCCTCACTTGCCCCCCAGCTTCAGAGAGATGGGTTTCAGCCCCCTAGCCATAGCTCCCTGCTACCATCAACCCAGCCTCGCCTTCCCACGGAGGCTCACACCCCTTGGCAGGGTGTGACAGCCCTGCACAGAGCAGCATTTCCAAGCCAACAGCTCGCTCTTCTCCATTCTTTTTTCAGCTGAGGCTTTGATAAGGCAAGGCAGGAGCTGGGAAAGGAGGGAGTCCACCCCAGGGACTCAGCTGGGAAGGAGCAGAGTTCAGTCACCAGCAAAAACCCAACTGGGGACGAGGAGGGAGCAGAAACCTCTGACAGTCCCTCCAAGCACACCTGAGCCCCTAGAAAGGCTGTACAGCAGTGGCTTCCTAATAACCAGGTCCCTTCTGCAACTATCCTCATCCCCCAAAGCCTGCAGAGCTCCTGCACAGGAGGGTGCATCTACCTGTATCTGGCATGGGTCATCCTCCCCTCTAGTGAGCACAAAGTCTTCTGCTCTGGCACTGAGACACCTCAAACCCAGGCATTACAGCAGAGCCCAGCCATGGCACACTGTAGTGGCAGAGCACAGAAAGGGGGAACATCCTTCATGGCACCATGGGAGGAAGGCCCCCTTGTACTGCCCCTCCTGCCATGGGAATGACCAGTGAAGGGCTTGCTTTGACAAGTGTCCCTATACCCAACTGTGGGAGCTGGAAAGCCCTCACGCTTGGCTCTTCTACCAGCAAGACATGCCGAGTGTCTGCAGACGAAACAACAGCAGGGGCTATGCAGGATCAGGGTAGCTCTGGCCTCAGCTTTCACCCTGGAGTGGACTTAAGTGCAATAAACAAGACAATTCCACCCATCTCAGGTGCTGCCAACCTCCCTCCTACCCATCACTCTCACCAGCCAGACTGAGACCCATTCCAGCACCTTCTGCCTTGTCAACTCCACAGACTCATGAGAGAGGCAGCACCTCCCAGGCACAAAGCACATCAGCCAAATTCAGCTTGAGCCCACGGGAGCCCAAGGCCACTCTCCTGCAGGACTGGTGCTGCCAGTGAGGCCATGTGGAGCTGAGAAGCAAAGAGCCATGCTGGGGATGGCTGCTCCCAGCCCCAAGGACTGCCCAGGCTTTCCTGAAGTTGGCCTGACACCAGACTTTGTGATTTTCATCTATACACATCCTTGAGAGAGCCAGGCCACAAGAGGCAAAATCTTAAACTCCAGAAGCCTAGGGTCAGGAATGGGCTGCCTCACCTTTGTCTCCAGCAGCCTGATACAAGAGGGTGAGCAAAAGACCAAGAGCTGCTGCAGGCTGTGCTGGGAGCAGTCCAAGGAAGGGCTGAGTGTGAGCAGCAGTTCCTCCATGCCTCCTCTGCTGCAGGTAGAGAGTAGGAGACTGGGCTGCTGCAGTGGCTGTTCTGTGGCCTCAGGGTGTGCAACACATCCCCCCAGCGTGCAACAAAGAGCAGGTCCAGCAGCCAGAGGTCTTTCTAATGTGCTTTAATAATGACTGAGTAGAAGGGAGGGAGCAGCAATCACCAGGCTGTGATGGGTCCCACACCGTGCACCGAGCTCCCTCTGCCGCCGGCCCGGAGCCCTTCCCCAGAGAGCTTTTCAAGCAGAAGAAGGAAGGTCACCCGTGGAAAGCAGCAGCAGGAGGCACCTGAGGGTGCTCCAGAACTGCCAGCCGGCTCCACAGGGTTCACAGGTGGGAACATGTAAGAACAGAAGTGCAAGAGCCTGCAGCCACCTTCACTGTGGGCCTATGGTTATCGAACTGTACTATGCTCTGGCATGGAAGGTCATCTTCAGGGGGTGCCAGGCACCTCTAGGAATACTGTGCAGCACCCACAGCCATGGCGTGGGGAAGAGAGGCCAGAAAGGATCTGGAAAGACTCATTCCAATCTTTTCTCTCAGGACCAAAACAGCCTCTCCAAGACCCACAATGCTCTTCCACCATGTCCCCAGGCAAGCAGCCAGCAGAGACATCGAGCCAGGCTGGCGTCCCCAGAGCACTCTGCTCCTCCTCATCCCTCACAGGTTCAGGTGGCAGAGGCGCATGGGCTCCATATTGTCTCTCCCATCGCTGAAGCAAGTGCTGAAGAAGGGGCAGTATCTCTCTGCAGAGACCTGGTGGAAGGTGAAGAGGTGGGACATGTCCTCAGCATCAAAGAAGCCAACGGTGCCCTTCTGGCAATCCAGAAAGACCCCCACTTTCCGGAGGGGCTGGCAGAGATCCAGGCGCACCCAGGGGGTGGCGGTGGCCCAGTACTCGGTCCTGTTGCGCAGGCGCAGCGTCCAGTAGCCGTTCTCTGGGCACAGCTTGACCTTCGCTGCCCGGTCGACAGCCTCGGCGGCCACCCCCAGATCCCATTTGGTTTTGCTGCCCACCCAGACCTCCCAGTAGTGCTGGCCAGTGGTAAAGGTCTGCGAGCTCAGGACATTGACACACTGTCGGAAGCGCCGGGGGCTGCTGGGGACAGGCTGGGCTCGATTCCTCTCTGTCACTGCTGTCAAGTCTCTGGAGAAGACCAGGTTGGGGTGGGCTGACTCACGGTCAAAAGTGAGCGGGGCAGGAGCTGTGGGGACATCAAGCATGGCGTTTTATCAGTGGCAATGACCCCACGCAGAGCATCTCCAGGCCTGCCACCACCCAGCACACCCATCCCTCAGACCAGGCAGCTCACCGGGGCAGAGGGACCGCAGCATCTGCCTCCAGAAGATGTACTGCAAGGGGCCGTTGCAGCTGTCCCTGAAGTGCTCCAGGTTGAAGGTACGCTGGGTCTTAACACGCACCGAGGGCCTGGGGCAGAGAGAGTGACACTCAGCCCCTCTGCTGTGCCACTAGCAAGGGGCAGAGCTGCAGCAGGCTACCATACACAATGGGTGTGTGAGATGAGACATAAACCTCCCCAACAGCTTTTTGCTCCACCTGATGTGGTGCCACCTACAGCGTGCCAAGTGGCTCAGGGCAGAAGCACTGTGGACAAAGTAGGTCTTTAGGGTTCCTTCCAACCCAAACCAATCTGTGAATCCTTTCTGGCCTTAAACATACAGAATTTAAGAAAGATGCTGAGGTGCTTGAACATGTCCAGAGAAGGGCACCAAGGCTGATGAGGGGGCTGGAGCACAGCCCTGTGAGGAGAGGCTGAGGGAGCTGGGGGTGTGCAGCCTGCAGAAAAGGAGGCTCAGGGCAGAGCTCATTGCTCTCTACAGCTACCTGAAAGGAGGCTGTAGTCAGGTGGGGTTGATCTCTTCTCTCAGACAACCAGTGACAGAACAGGACACAGCCTCAAGCTGTGTCAGGGCTGAGTCAGGCTGGATGTTAGGAAGAAGTTCTTGCCAGCAAGAGTGATTGGCATTGGAATGGGCTGCCTGGAGAGGTGGTGGAGTCAACATCCCTGGAGGTGTTTAGAAGCAGGCTGGATGAGGCACTGAGTGCTGTGGTTTAATTAGAAGGGTTAGGTGATAGGTTGGACTCAATGATCCTAGAGGTCTTTTCCAACCTGGTTAATTCTATGATTCTGTGACTGTTCTGGGAGCAGTGACTCCTGGCAGACCACCACCCAGACACCCAAGCAAGACTCCTGCATGGGTGAACAGGCCAGGCCTGTGCAACCAGACCGCAGTGACTGCAGCACTCAGGGAAGAAGGCAGAGTACAGGGACATGCTCACTTATGGCAGTTCTGGCCCTCAGCTACTCACAGCCTCAGCCCAATCTGCTTCTCTGGGTCAGTTCTGCAGCTACATGAGTTGCAAGAAACTACAAAGTGAGACGCAGAAGTCAAAGCACCCAAAGTCTGTAGCATAAACCTTACTCTCGCAGCACACACAGCTCTTGTACCCATTCCAAACCAACACATCTCATTCACCCACTCTTCCAGCCCAGCTCCCTAGGGAGAGCATCCAACACCTGCTGGGGACCAGCCCCCACCTAGCACAGCACCAGCAGCTCACTGAGCTATTCATGATGCTTTTAAAACTTGAGATAAGATGCCTCCCTTATGTGGTTCCAGCCAGGGGTAGAGATAAGCTCCCAGAAAGGCAATCAGCTTCCTTCATGCCAGACACGTACCTGATATCCAGACTCTCCACCTGCAGCCAGGAGCAGAAAGAATTAGCAGTTACCATCTGTAGTTCACATAGCTGCACAAATAACCTCCCTGTCCTGCCTGCTCTAGGACAGAGAGAGGAAACCAACCTGCCAGGACCCCTGCCCCGAGGGAAAGTGCCTGGGCACTGTAGCCAAGGCAATTTTATAAGGGTGGCAGTGGGCAAGGCTTCTGAGAGCCCCCACATCTGAGAGATCATCATATCCATTGTGGCTATAGCCTCCAGACTCCATGATGACCTAGAGAGGTAGCAGTGAGAACAGCTTCCAGGTACAGCCTAGTGCTACCACTTAGGACTCCAACCATGCCAAATTCAGATGCTGAAGCATCCCTCAGCCTCCAACCAGGGTCAGCCAGGCAGCTCACCTCTAGCAATGACACTTCTTCCACCTTGCTCAGGGTCTGCTCTATGTGCTCTATGTCCTTCTGCAGCACCAACATTCCCTCCTCCAGCTGGCGCATATCCTCATGCAGTTGTGCCAGCAACTCCTTTTCCTTTTCACCCAGCTCTGCCAGCACAGCTCTCTCCTCTTCCTCCAGGATCTGATGAAGGCGTGCAAATTCTGCCCGAATCTTGAAGTCCAGCTCCCCAGACAGCTTCTGAGCAGAGGGAAAAGGCAGAACATTAGCCTGGCAGCTACAGCACACAAAGAGGTGCCCGGGATGGCTGAGCTGTTACTTTGCTTACAAGTTCTGGAAATTTCAGTGTCCCACACATAACCCATGACTTTTTGGGCAGAGAACAGGGCACAAGGACAACTCTCAATGTGGCAGTGCCAAGGGGTGGAGAAAACCCTCCAAAACCAACCAATCAAAAAACCCTCCAAGCCCTACTGATGACTCTGTCACCCTAACTAGAAATCCTTGCACACAGCCACAGTGGCAGCCCACAGCCCTCTCCTACACCACCAGGAATTTGCTTATGTGCAGAACTGGAGCTCTTCTGCTTTTTTGGAGCTGCAGACTCAACTGACCAGCTTAAGAGAGGATTTATTTCACATCATGCCAGGCCCTGGCCAGAGCTGTCTGACACTGGTAACTTGCTCTTTTTCTCCAATGCTTCCACCTCTCAGGTCTCCTCTCTGTATGGGAGAGGTAGGGGAGCTACATAGACTAATCTCTGCAGTTACAGCTGGTAAAACCATATTCAGCTCCTTTCAGAGGGCACTTTTTTCCCAGTTGTTTAGTCTGCCAGCCAGCTTCTTGTGCTCTCACTGCCTCCCTGCTTGTTTACAAGAGGCAGCCAATGGCTTTTTATTTTCCCAGTCTTTAAGCTTTTCATCTCTGAGTGCAACCTTAGCCCTCATTATTCTCTTGAGGAGTGCTTCCTGAAATGTAGATCCCCTTCTATCAGCAGGAAATTCATCTTCCCCAGGGTACATCTGAGGGTTCACCAGCAGGCACAGCACCCCAGCCTCTCTCTGCTCTAGCAGGTGCTTGTGCTGACACACCAGAACCAGAGGATGTGCTGATTTGAACAGGGAGGCCATGCAGTTTGCTCCTTTACTCTTTAAACAGCTCTTAGCTCTTCCACTGCAAAGGGACATCAGCTGCATGTGCTTATTTCCTATCACTTCTCCATTAACCTCAAAGATCCATTCCATCCTGGAAGTGGGATGGAGGCATGAAACAGCACAGAGAGGGGCATCAGAGACTCTGGTCAGAAGACAGTCTCCTATCAGTTTTATCTCACTTCCCAACTACTTCTGTTTTCCTCCTTCTTTGGCTTTAAATACTTCTATGCCACTCAAGAAGAAAGCAGAGTCAGCTTGTTGCTTTTGCTCCACTGATCAGTGACAATTAGGCAGCCTGGTGCTACAGAAAGTACTTGGGCTCCCCACATCATCTCAGAGCTTCACATAGTCCCTGTGACAAGGCCACAGCTCTGTAGCACCAACACTACTGCTGACCCAGCTCCTTCAGTTTTGCTGCCACCCCTTCAGACACAACAGAATTATAATGCTTCCAAGAAGGAAGGCTCTCCCAAAATGGAAGGGGTACAGGGCCCAGAACAGGCTGCTCAGCTGCCAGCTCCCACCACTCACCTTAGTGCTCTGCTGCACTAACACAACTTCTAAACACTGCACTGAGTGCTTAATGCCTCTTCCCAAAGCCTCTGCTGAACATTGAGCCAGCAGTGTGCCCAGGTGGCCAAGAGGGCCAATGGCGTCCTGGCCTGTATCAGGAATGGTGTGGCCAGCAGGAGCAGGGAGGTCATTCTGCCCCTGTACTCTGCACTGGTTAGACCACACCTTGAGTACTGTGTCCAGTTCTGGGCCCCTCAATTTAAGAAGGACATTGAGATGCTTGAATGTGTCCAGAGAAGGGCAAAGAGGCTGGTGAGAGGCCTCGAGCACAGCCCTACGAGGAGAGGCTGAGGGAGCTGGGATTGTTTAGCCTGGAGAAGAGGAGGCTCAGGGGAGACCTTATTGCTGTCTACAACTACCTGAGGGGTGGTTGTAGCCAGGAGGAGGTTGCTCTCTTCTCTCAGGCAGCCAGCACCAGAACAAGAGGACACAGCCTCAAGCTATGCCAGGGGAAATTTAGGCTTGAGGTGAGGAGAAAGTTCTTCAGTGAGAGAGTCATTGGCTACTGGAATGGGCTGCCCAGGGAGGTGGTGGAGTCGCCGTCCCTGGAGCTGTTCCAGGCAGGACTGGACGTGGCACTTGGTGCCATGGTCTAGCCTTGAGCTCTGTGCTAATGGGCTGGACTTGGTGATCTATGAGGTCTCTTCCAACCTTGGCGATACTGTCAGACTGTGATTCAGTAGCAATGGGTTTCAGTCTACCTGCTGGGGGATTTGTACAGTCCCCCACTGTGCTGGTTTGAGGCTAAATGGAATATTTTAATGAGAGAAATTAGATTATAGGATGTGAAAAGGAAACAAATGGCAGTCTACTTCACTCATAGGTTCACTGAGGCGTATAGAAGCCAGGACACATAGATAAGTCAGCAAGTCTCCATCTGTCAGAGCTGGTGTCTGTGTTTTCCCCCTGAGCTTTTGCTGCTCTGCCTGGATCTGTGGAACTCAACTCATCATTCTGCTTCTAACCCCCCTTGGCGATCCTCACAGCTCACCTTGCACATAGAGCAGACTCTGGGATAAGGCAGAGGGTTGGAAAGAAGGTGGAAGGGTGGTTGGGAGCCCCTCCTGGGCACTTTGATCTCTAGGAGGGCCGTTGTGACTCTGTATTACTTTTAACTTGTGTATTTCTGTCTATAGCTGTATTTGTAAGAAACTGTAGATCTCTGCTTGCATTCTCTGCTGAACTGTGACTATAAAACTTCACTCCTTAACTTTCTGCCAGCTGAGTCTAGTCTGGGTGCTTTCACTGTGTGTGAGGGGGCAGGTAATTCCCAAACCATCACACCCACTTAGCTCATCATCTAGATTTTTCAGAAGAAGCTGAGCCAAATCCTCTCCAGACCCAATTCAGAGGCTGTACAAAGGGCAGCTCCTGCAGGGCATTACCGTCAGCCCGCAGACAACTTCCTGCGCCGCTCGCTTCTTCTGCGAGAAGTTCTCCAGCTCCTTCTGCCGAGCTTGCAAAGCATTTTCCAGGTGCTTCTGCAGGAATGAGGGTAAGAAGGTGGAAAGACCATGTAAGTACTGTAATTTGGGATCAATCCCAGTTCCCCAAGGCCAGCACTCAGAGGAAGGTGCAACAGAACCTCCTACAAAGGCAGTAAGGGGAAGCAAGTACCTGCTGTACAGTCTTCAGAACTATTTATGTGTGCACATAATGAAGCACACTGATTTTGAAGAGTAGGAGCTCCAGCTTGGGATATCTATTTGCAGAAGTTTTAAACTTAGTGTGCTGTGACCTGACTCGCACAGGGATCGACTCTTCAAGCAGCACACCCAGCACAGGCAGCCCTTAACCCCAGCTGCATGGTCCTTTTGCAAGAAACAAGGAGGCTGTGATGGACTGCAGGTGTGGCAGCAAGGGAAACAATGATGAAAGCGTACCCAAAACCAGACAGGGAATACATCAAAAAGGCAGAGATTGAACTTGGGTCAGGTGGGGCACACGCAGGGCTCTCCAGCGGGAGAACCGACTGCAAGAGGGGTGGTGGGCTTGTGGGAGCTGCACAAGGCTCACACGGGGCACCTGCCCCCTGCTCCCCAAACCGGGCAGCAGCCACTCACCTGCATCTTGCTCCGGTGCTCCGCGGAGCCGCAGCGCCGCACCTTCTCCACCAGCCCTGCCAGCAGGTAGTGCGTGCGGAAGGTCCGGCTGGGGAACTCTCGGCGGCACTGGGGGCAGGAGGGGACGCGGCTGCAGCTCTCCCAGTAGCCCTGGATGCAGGCCTTGCAGAAGTGGTGCATGCAGTCCAGCATGACGGGCTCTTGGAAGAGCTCGTAGCAGATGGCACATGTCAGCTCCTCCCGCAGGCTCCGCTCCTGGCTCCTGCCGGCCATCCCTGCTGGCACACAGATCCCACTTTGACTTTCCCGTCACCAGCCCAAATCTCCCTTCCCTCTGAGCTCGGGCAACGTCCAGCTCCTCTGAGTGCTCTGGGGCAGGGTTTGGTTACCAGACTTTGGGCAGGAAGCAGAGGAACTGCGCAGGTGCCACAATGGATGTGTCCGGGGCTGATAAACCCCAAACAGTGAGAACTACAGGAGGCTTGGGAAAGACCGAACTCTTCCCAAAGTCACCAGTTTCCACCTACCGTTACTTCAGCACCTCGACACACGGGTCCAAGCGGCCTGAGAAGGCCCTGGGAAGGGGCCACTGGCCCAAGGGCAGCACCCTACAGCCCGAGCAACCTCAGACCCCGTCTACAAGAGGGCCCAGCCTCGACCTAGCACCCCCGCGCTGCGCACCCCCGCGCTGCGCACCCCCGCGCTGCGCACCCCCGCGCACCCACCGTCCTCAGATCCACCCCTGCTGGGCAGCTCCCAGCTACCAACTCGGAGCCTCAAACCCACCCCGCCACTGGACTGACGTCCGAAATCACCAATCGCCGTGCGGACCAGCCGCCCCTCTCCGCCCCACCCGTCTGCTCATTGGATGGAAGCCGGGGAGGGGCGGGGATTAAGCACGTGACGTACATGAGCTGGGGCACCGGTGGGGCCTCGCGCGCCGCCCGCGGGAGGGAACGCGCGGCGCACCTGGGCCTGCGCCGCTCGGCTGGGCCTGCGCCGCTCGGCCGGGCCTGCGCCGCTCGGCTGGGCTCGGCTGGGCTCGGCTCGGCTCGACTCGGCTCGACTCGGCTCGGCTCGGCTCGGCGTTGTGCGGTGTACTGCCAGTGTCTCTGCGCTGCCCTGCTGCTGCCTTGAGTAACGACACCCTAGAAATGAGCCCCGTGGGATACTCTTCCTCTCTCTTCCCCAGTTTCTCTCCGACAGAAGTCTGAAGCTTACTGGAATTGAACAAACTCTCCTGGTGAAAGGAGCTTCAGACAGAACTCCGAGCGATGCTTTGGGGGGCTGTGGGCTCGTTAGCAAAAGGAAGAAGTGGTTTCGTTCTTGTGGGGTCACATAGTGGTGGGTCCTGGGATGTTGTGGGAAGTGGCAAAGCTGTTGGACACGTGAGAAAAATCACAAGAGCTTTCGATACTGAAAGTAACAGCAAATAAAACCGAAAGGAGGGAGGACACGAGAAAAGTAACAGCTGTACAGAGCTTCTGCCTCCTAACTGCTGTTCGAACATCCCTCGATGAAGGGCAGTGTGCTGGGCACTGTCTACCTACTGCCCTCCTCCTGCTGCTCTGTGTTTTCTCACCATTAGAGAAGCGCAACTCAGAAAATGCTTCACCCACCCTCGCTTGCCTGTCTGAGGGATTTTCCCAGGCTTTCTCCTGCACTGTACTTGCTCACTGGCACGTTGCTGCAGCTGCCCTGCTTGCAGGTGTTGGCATTCCCCTTGTCTCTCCCAGCCCCTTGGAATCACATGCTCAACCACACCCCCATGCTGAGATTTGGACCTTGAGCATTGCTGACTACACGAGGAGCCATCGGTCCTGGGGGATGCTGGCTGTGGGCAGGTGGGATATGCCCCAACCAGCCTCCTGCAACCACCTGTGCACACAGCAGTGATGAGCTAGGAGCCCTTTGATGTCCTCCACTGCCCTGCAGAGCCCTGGAGCAGGCAGCATGAGTGCTGGAGTGTGTATGGTTGAGTGGGCTGGACTGGACCCCAGGGAGAGCTCTGAGCTGCAGGAGGTGCCCCTCCATCCTGCCCCATCACAGCCACTGGTGTGAGGCATGTGGGCACCATGTGGACATAGCACAGACGAGGCAGGAGGATGTGTGTTGCTGTGCAGGTGCTCTGAGGCCTCTGTGTGGCCAAGTGGATGGCATCCGTGGACAACAAGGTCAGGCTATACCTAAGTATGCAGCCAGCCCCAGCACAGGACCTGGGGCTGGGGGCTCAGGAGCTGCTCCAGCTCACTGAGTGAGGTAAGGGTTGGCTGGCTGCATCCTCCTGCTCCAGGCCTTGTTGGATGTTGTGGAACAAGAAGCACCCTCTGGGCAGGAATCTTTTCCAACAGACGGAACCTGCTCACACTGCTGCTCTTTTCCCTTCTCCACTGCACAACTCAGTGGAGTCTTCCTGCGAATGTCTCTATCATGGTGACACTGGGATCTAAGAATGACACAGGGACATAGGGATGACCAAGCAATCTCTGCTTAGCTGTGACTTAGCTGTGGCAAGACCTCAGTCCTCACATTTCTGGAGGTTTGTGTATTTGGCTGGTTCTCACTGAGTGTACAGGCTGGGACTCACTGGGGGCAGTGCCAGCCCAGTGTGCTGCAGCTGCCTTGTGAGTGGGCAGTGTCCACGCAGCAGGAGAGAGGTTGGCATTAGGGGTCATCCTCCTGCCATGCACCAGCAATCCCCAGAAACAGCTGGCTTTGAACTGGTAGGGTTTGGATGGGAGCTGAATCATCTGCTTCGATGCAACCCCCTGAGAGGGAAATGACTTTGTTATCTTTGTCCAGCCTCTGATCTGCTGGCTTTGCCACCGTATCTCCGGGAGGCATCACAGCATCTGCACAGGAACACACACACAAACCAGCAGACAAGGCAGCCAGCCCAGGACACACAGCTTGGGGTGAGCCAGGGTGCTGCTCCCTGACCTCTCACAGATTGCAGCACCACGGCCCATTATTTGTGTGGCTCTGCACAGAGGTAAAAGCATCAGTAATTGCTTCTCAGTGGAGATCTGGAATGTGCTGTGAAAGGTTATGTTTCCCCAGCAGCCTGAGCCATCAGTGCTGGGAGACGTCCCTGTGAATCAGCATCTGTGCTGCGTTCAGAGAGCTCATCCCTCCCCGCAGGGCTGGTTACAGAACCCAGCGAGGTGACAACCCCTACCTTGCACCACCACACACTCTGGGGCAGCTGCAGGTCTGCTGCTGGGGGATGAGTCCTTCTGTAGCCCCATAACTGAAGATTCACCCTGAGCAGCAAGCAGCATACTTAAAATCCATAGAGACCCTTTAGGATCAGACTGGACCACAACACCTCAGTAATGGAGTAATAGAGACTGGGGTCTTTTAGCCTGGCAGAAAGGATGCTGAAGGGAGACCTTGCTCTCTACAAAGGTCTACACCACCTGAAAGGAGGTGGAGGTTGATCTCTCCTCCCAAGCAGCAAGTGATAGGGACAAAAGCAAATGCTCTCAAGTTGTACCAGGGGTGATTTCGTCTGGATATTAGGAGAGATGTCTTCACCAAGAGGGTTATCAAGCCCTGGAACAGGCTGCCCAGGGCAGTGGTTGACTCACCATCCCTGCAGGGATTTAAAATAGGTGCAGACGTGGTGCTTAAGGACATGGTTTAGTGGTGACCTGGCAGTGTTAATTTTACAGGTGGACTTGATGATGTTAAAGGTCTTGTCCAACCTAAACAATCTATGATTCTGCTCAGTGAATTTGGGATAGGTCAGCTGATGATGAGCTTCCCCAGCAGCTTCCCTGTTATCCCCAGCTGAATCCTGGTCCTGTGCAGTGTGAGCAGCAGGAGCATCCCCTCACTGCAGCACTGGGCTGGGACTGTGCCAGCAGATACCCTGCCTCTGGGCTTGGCACGGGGCTGTTGGATGCTGCTCTCACGGGAGTGATGCTCTGCACCAGGGCATGGCACTGACACCCTGCAGCACCCAAAGAAGTCCTGGACCTCCCAGTCCCTTGACTTGATTTTCCCAAGGAACTCCCATTGCTGCTGACAGGACCAACAGCCCATGTAAAATTGCTCATCTCCATTTTTGCAGGTCCCAGCTGCAAGCACAGGCTTTGGAGCCAGAGGAGGAGTGGCATCATTGTACCATGCACTGAACTACTCCATCACTCCCAGAAGGAGGTTCTAATAAAGGCAGAGATGTTCTCATCACAGCCATTGCACTTTCTGGGACATCAGCTACGAGGTCTAAAGCTAACAGCGAGTGGCAGTCATTTCCCAGTGAGCACATCTCCCTTCTGGGGATTGAAAACACACACCCAAGCGCCCCCCTGTCTCCAGCAATTCTTTCAGTGCTCCTGGCATCTCCTTCCTTTCAGCACTCGCTGCAGCTGGCACTGTAATGCTTTCTTTTCTTTTTTTAGCATGTTCCTCTTGGGAGGCTTCAAGCTCTGGGCTGGGACCTGAGAATGCTGTTTGGAGAGCTTGATTATGCACTGGGGAGATGAAGGATAACATGGACCAGGAGGGGTCTGGCTGAAAGCCAAACCTCTTCGTGGATCTCCACTGCTTGCAGTAATCCTGTACTCTTGGAGCTGGTTTCCAGAGGCACTGGCTGGCCTTGCAGAAGGAGGGGGATGATGTGGGAAGTGCAGTGGGTCCAGCTGCCAGAGGTCCTCACCAGACTGCCCAAGTGGAAGGGGGAGACGCTGCTGATCTGCAGTGTCAGTCCCTTGTGTCAGCTTTCCAAACATGGGCAGGAAAGCTCAACAGGAGTTGAGAAGCTTTGCTTTTTGATTTCCCTGTTACACTTCAGTTTGAGAACAAATACACACTGAGGGCTTCAGGCCTTCTGGATCCTGCTCTCTGCCTGAGTGGTATCTAGCTGCAGGGTAGAGGAGGGGGCAGAGAGGTAAACTGAGGCTGGAGCCGTCGGGTCCAACAAAGGTGACTCCTGCCCTCAAGGGGTGACTCTTCCCCTCGCTAGTCCCTCTTGCACCCACCAGCCTGCCCCCTGTGGAACAGAAACATGGAGACAGGAGGCTCTCCAGCCAGACACATCAGGATGAGATGGTGCATTTGGTGTGACTGCAGGGGAACAAAGAACAGCAGCACTTGGCACTTCCCAGCTTAGCTGCCTACTGGGATTTGAGAGCCCACATATGGGAGTTTGCTTTAAACACAGTCAAAAAACTATCAGTTCTTACCCTAAGACCCTCAACAATCCTCATTTCCACATTTCAGAGACTGAGCTGAATTGAATCTGTGTTTTTTCCACATGTTGATGTGGACAAGGCCCAAGGGAAGGCCTCTATGGGGATAAAGTTGGGGCAAGCCAGAGCCAGCCCTTCTTGCTGCCCACACCATCCCTGTAGAGGAGGATGTGCAGTGCTGCCAATCCCAAAGAAATGACATCCCCCAAACCAGGCTGTACCCCAGGACACTCCACTTGGGTCATCTCTCTCTTGTGTTGACACAAGAAGGGAAGAAGAAATGGAAAGGAGAAGCAACAAGCAAAAGGAAACAAGTGAAAGGAGAGCTGGGGTGAGCCAAGGTAACAGCTACATTGCTGTTAATGGATATTACGCATCCCGCCATGACCTCAGTGGCAGGGACTTGATTTAAAGGCCCCAGATAGAAAAGCAAGGAGGAAATGAAGCAATGGTCTGAGAGATGGTATCTCTGGAGACATAGCTGGAGGAGGAGGGTGACCAAAGAGAAGGTCATATTTGCCAATGTTTTCTTCCCAGGCCCAAGTGACACTGCTGTCTTACCAAGGCCGGAGCCCCGTGTTCTGAAGGTGTTTGACTGGCCACAAACACCCCCTTGAGCCGGCCACCGTGGTCCAGATAAAGGCCAGATGGAGATGGTGAGAAGTGTTGAGCAGGCTCAGACCATCCCAAACATGTCACTAAAAGATGCAGGTCAAGTAAGACCAGTGGGCTAAAAGTTTGTGCCATTTTGTCCTTCATATGTCCAGGAGCTCATGAAGAAGGGTTGGGGATCAGTGTGGACAAACCATCTCCTACTATATGGAAGGAGGAAGTTTGCACCACAGGTCTGGGACATTTAGAATAGAATAGAATAGAATAGAATAGAATAGAATAGAATAGAATCAACTAGGTTGGAAGAGACCTCCAAGATCATCCAGTCCAACCTAGCACCCAGCCCTATCCAGTCAACCAGACCATGGCACTAAGTGCCTCATCCAGGCTTTGCTTGAACACCTCCAGGGACGGCGACTCCACCATTTCTGAATCCTTGGATGCTGCATGGCTCTGGGAGCACTGTGAGGCTTTAACCCACAGACCACTGGTCATAGCATGGAGGAAATAAGTCCTGGAATAGGCACAGGAGGATGAACACTGCTTAATCATGGTGAGTTTTTCTGGGGATGCTCAGTTCCTAGGGATCAAATTCATATGGCTGCTGAAGCTTTAAGCCCAGTTTTCTTCCCCAGGACTTCTCATGTACACCATTACAGCTGGCCTGTGTGGTCTGACACACTGGGCTGTGAGATTCCCCATGCCATGCCTCTGGGCAGCCAGGAATCCACATTCGCATTCCACCACTGTCCTTCAGCTCCCCACACCCAGGTGCCAAACCCAGGAGGTTTCTGTAAATATTAACATTTTTGCCTGCTGCTTGTTTGCCTGTTTATTGTGAGCTATGCATGAAACCCTTCTGACATTCCAAGCACAGCACAGCGCTTGGCCAAAACAGCTTTGTCCTCTTGCTCTTCCTGCAGTGGGTCCCTGGGCTCTGGCTGAAGGATGCTTCGTAACACACTCCTGCATTTGGTTCATGGGGAGGCTGCTGAGCATTCACAGAGCTGCTGAGCTGCCTCTGCAGGGTCTGAGGCATTTGCAGGTTTTAACTTTAATTTTTATTTTAGGTTTCAGCATGGTCCTGGCAACACTGCACACATTTTCTGCCCCATTTATGGTGTCTGAACTGAATCATAGAATCACAGAACGTTAAGAGGTTGGAAGTGACCTCCAGAGATCATCGAGTCCAACCCCTCTGCCAGAGCAGCATCACCTAGGGTACCCCACACAGGAATACATCCAGGTGGGGTTTGGGGGGGACAAGGCTGGTGAGGGGCCTGGAACACAAACCCTATGAGGAGAGGCTGAGGGAGCTGGGGTTGTTTAGCCTGGAGAAGAGGAGGCTCAGGGGTGACCTCATTGCTGTCTACAACTACCTGAAGGGAGGTTGTAGCCAGGTGGGGTTGGGCTCTTTTCCCAGGCAAGCAGCAACAGAACAAGGGGACACAGTCTCAAGCTGTGCCAGGGGAGGTCTAGGCTGGATGTTAGGAGGAAGTTGTTGGCAGAGAGAGTGATTGGCATTGGAATGGGCTGCCCAGGGAGGTGGTGGAGTCACCGTCCCTGGAGGTGTTCAAGCAAAGCCTGGATGAGGCACTTAGTGCCATGGTCTGGTTGACTGGACAGGGCTGGGTGCTAGGTTGGATTGGATGAGCTTGGAGGTCTCTTCTAACCTGGTTGATTTTATGATTCTATGATTCTTTGAAACCCTCCAGAGAAGGAGACTCCACAACCCCCCTAGGCAGCCTGCTCCAGGGCTCCTACACCTGCTTGGGTAAGATTTGTTAGATCTCGGCAACAAAACTCAGACCTGACTGTGGGGGAGGCAGGGTCAGCTTCACTGGAGTTATTCCACTTGTGTCAGGTTCAAACTTGGGTTCTGTAGTATCTCCCCTAGATACTGGTGAGCTGTGGCAGTGCTTGGTTGGCAGCTCACTGCCATCCTAAGCCCTGTGCTGAAGCTGTCCTGAACAGCCCCGGGGCCAGGACAGGAGACAGCCAGGCTGAAGCTGAGTGGAGAGGAGGCTGCATCATCTGCCTCCAGTACTGACAGCACAGTTAACATTGAAAGCAACAATCCTACCATGGGGATGAATTGATCTTTTTCAGAGCTCTTTGCTCCCCATTCAGAGTTCACAGAATGATTTATTTGTAATAGGAGCTAGGCAGGCTCCTTACCCCTCCTTTTCGAGGGGAGTAAGCCCAGGACAGCTGTCAAAACAGGGAGGTATCCACCTTGGAGATGTGGCACCAAGGCCTCTGCCGTGTTCCTCCTTTCTGTGGCTACTACGACTGCATGCACTCCTCTACTTTGCTCTGCAAAATGATGATGCTGCACAATGCTCTGTTCCTCAAATGAGGGTGTCATGGGAGGCCACGCATCTTCTGCCCAGAGTCAATGTCACCCTGCAGGAACGTGAAGCTGAGCACCACATTTGGAAGGCGCTGGCAGAGGTGGTGCTGCCCAAAGCCGGATTGCCTCTGGCACCTTAAATACCTTTAAGGCCCAGGGAGAAATAAGCCTCTCCTCCCTCCAGCAGGAAAAGGCTTTTGAAGCGGATTTGCAGGCTCCAGATTCTCCTCCCTCATGTGTCTGGTCTGAGCTCTTCAGCGGGGGCAGGGAGGAAACGCAGCTCATGGAATAATAAATTGCAGGCACGCGCTCCCCGGAGCAGTTGTTTGGAAGGTGTCCCACACGTCTCGTGCCAGATTTGCTGGCCAGGAAAGCTCACTGGTATTAGCATGTTCCAGTTAATTAGGGTTGTAAGCCCTCCTTTTCATCGCCTGGGAGAGCTGAAGGAAGGACAAACTCAGAGCACTGCCTTTATAAGGCTGTGTGCTTTCCAGCACGGTCCCTGCTTGGCTTGGGCTTGCTCTGCTCGTACCTTGGGGGTGCTGCTCTCTCTCCCAGGGCACTTGGTGTCAGACCTATCTCTCTGTGTCAGATGGTGGCTTTTGAGTCATGTTTCTGGGGAACATGGAGCCAAATGGATTCCCAGCCAAATCCCTGCGTCACTATCAGGAGTGGACACAGCCTCAAGTTGTGCCAGGGCAGGTCTAGGCTGGATGTTAGGAGGAAGTTGTTGGCAGAGAGAGTGATTGGCATTGGAATGGGCTGCCCAGGGAGGTGGTGGAGTCACCGTCCCTGGAGGTGTTGAAGCAAAGCCTGGATGAGGCACTTAGTGCCATGGTCTGGTTGATTGGCTAGGGCTGGGTGCTAGGTTGGACTGGATGATCTTGGAGGTCTCTTCCAACCTGCTTGATTCTATGATTCTATGACCTCCTGCCCTGACATGATGAGCTGCCAGCAGCACCTCTGTGCACCGGATGGCATGGCTGCTGGCCTGGCACTGCAGAACCAAGCATGGCAGGGATGAGCTGCCCTTGCTGGCAGCTAAAGTGGGTCCCTCTGGGACTGGAAAAGACAGAGCAAGGTTGTGAAGCAGCAAATATGATCCAGCAGATGTGATCCTGCTGCCTCTACAATAGTGCTAAGCAACCTGGTGGCTTTCAGCAGTGCCAATACTGCACTTTTGCCCTCAGCTTTCCCCCAGGCACTCACGTCTCCTTCAGTCTTGACACTTGTTTATAGTTTAAGCTGGGGCTGCCACCAGCCTATCCAACTCTGCTTGCTGCCATTGCCACAACCCAGCATTTATTGCAGCATTTGTTATCTTGAGAGTGGCAGACTGGCCACAGATTTGTAACTCCACTGTGAGACTATAAAGCAGCAGCATCCAGCCTAGGAGAGCAATATCCTGGTTGCAGAACATGCTGCCTAAAGGAGATAGGCAGTGTAGGAAGAAATCCCACAGGGCAAATGTGTCACCCCTCAGCTGTCCTGGCCACCACACAGCCAAGCACCCTGTCCTCTGGAGTGCAGGTAGTGCTCCAGGGCTGTGGGAAGTATTTTCATCACCTCCTTGGCTTACAGGGAGCTGAGGCACGTCATGGGGTTTGCTTTCTCAGGCAGGGAGTCAGTGACAGACCCAAAACCTCAAGCAAATTCTCAGTTTATCTGGACAACTGCTGGTGTACAATGCATTGTATTTTTTGCAATCCCAGCTCTGAAGAGCTTATCTGTCTGCAATTATCCTCTTCTGCAGAAGCTGTTTTCTAGCTGGCTCAGTACACAAACAACAAGCAACAACCATCTAATAAATTAGCAAAGCTTTGAGTGCAGTGACTTGCAGAAACAGCAGCTAGACAGAGGGGCCAGTTCTGGGCTCAGAGATGCTGGTGGCTGCTTAGAGGAAGCCTGCTGAGCTGCTCACAGTCTTTCTGCCCTGATGTTGAGGAAGATCAAGGGGATTTTGTGTGTTGGAGGGAGATCCAGAGGTGGGAAGAGGTGGAAAGGGCAAACCTTCCTCAGTGCTAATCAGCTTAATTAAATGAGCCCTGTGGGTTTGCCCCAACTGGAGCCCTGTCTCAGGAGCTGCAGAGTGGTGATGTGTATCTTCTACAGCAGGACACAAACCTCACTGATCCATATGAGGAGATCCATACAGTCTCCACGTTACTGGCTTGCTGACCCTCACCTTGAACAGACAAAGTGTCCTCATCTTCTCTCTGTCCCCTGAAGGAGAGCAGAGCTGTGGCAGTCCCAAGCCAACATGCACAGCTCATCATCTCTCACCCTGCTTCCCCAGTTCCTCCCACTACAATATCAGACCACACAGGTATTTTGGCAAAACCTTGTCCCCGATGCTACCTCTGCTCCTCAACTAATCCCAGAAATGCTCATATGGGAACAAAAGGGAGTTATGAAATGAGGACCTGCTTTTAAATTCGGAGTGGGTGCAGACAGCTTTCCATCCTCCCTCCCACCCCTCAGCAGCTTTGAGTAGTCCAGAGATGTGCTGCATTCAAGAAGGAGGAAGCAGCCTGGAGACAGTGAGGGATTTGAACAGCAAAGGTAGGGCAGCACACAGCTGAATAGAATAGAATAGAATAGAATAGAATAGAATAGAATAGAATAGAATCAACCAGGTTGGAAGAGAGCTCCAAGATCATCCAGGCCAACCTAGCACCCAGCCCTATCCAGTCAACCAGACCATGGCACTAAGTGCCTCATCCAGTCTTTTCTTGGACACCTCCAGGGACAGTGACTCCACCACCTCCCTGGGCAACCCATGAGTTGTCTTATATTGCAAGTCACAGAATCAATCAGGGTTGGAAGGGACCACAAGGATCATCTAGTTCCAACCCCCCTGCCATGCCCAGGGACACCCTACCCTAGACCAGGTTGGCCAGAGCCTCATCCAGCCTGGCTTTAAACCCCTCCAGGGATGGGGCATCACAGACTCCCAAATGCACTGAACCCATGAACTCTGGGGCTCGAATGGAAAAGGGGCTTCTGTGCTACCACAACGTGCTGCTGCTTCTGAGGCTGCTCAGCAAAACACAGGCTTGACACCACAGGAAGGAGCAGTGGAAATATTTTGGTTACAGGCAGGTGGAACTAAACAGCTGTTAGAAAAATGAAAAGCTGCTTTTTGAAGTGTGTCAGTGTTGCTGCTCCAGATGAAGCAGGATGATCTGGAGCATCTGGAAGCCTTGGTAACGGATTTCTTGGAGTGATCAGATAATGCACCTTCCTTTCATGACACAAGTGGAGCTACAGAGTGCAAATTAGAGCTGCAAGGTGTGCAGACTGAGAAGCTGCCTGCTCTCTGAGGCAGAGCAGGTTATGGATGGGCTGATGAAAAGGTAGCCCTCTCCTCTGCCCCATTCCTCAGCTTTTCCACATCATTTTCACTCCCTGGAGAGTAAAATTCATTGTTGTCTTCTCAGAAGAATGGGTGAGCAGAATTGTGCTTGCCTAAACAAAACCCAGCCACTGGGAAAAGGCTTTTGGGCTGCAAAGATCCTTTAAATGGCTCCTGGGACACCTGTGCAGGGGTTGGTGTGTCCCCAGCCTGTGTAAGCAGGTACCTCAGGGTCTGAAGTTACAATGGTGCGTGCAGTGGCTCCTGGCAGCTCTGCTCTGGGCTGTGCAGCCTTCCACACCCCAGGAGAAAGCAAGTGGCCATCTTCATATTTCCCCATTCTCACATGTCAGAGTGTAGTTGCTGGTTGAGGCCAAGAAGCCTCTCAGCTGCTTTGAGAGCTGTTAGCTGCCCGGAGAGGTCTTTTTGCACCTTGTGTTCAGGCTGTCACAGCCTGTGCCCCTCTGCTACTCTTGACCCACCAAGAGCATGAGGGGCTCTGGCACAACAGCCCCTGGGTGTCCCTTGGCTGCCAAGGAGCTGAGGGCAGGGCAGCATCAGGGCTGTGCTGGCTGGACTCACCGCCGGCAGTAATTATGTTGTAGCTGGGTGAGATTAGGCAGGCTGGCAGGCAGCCCACGTCTGCAGTGCCGTGAGAAGAGCCTGGCTCCTGGGGAGAGGGCTGGGGAGCTCAGAGGCTGCTCCCTGGACCAAACCCTGGTTTGGTGGCTGCCAGTTGGAGCGATGCCCCAGGCATGCTGAGAGCCTGACCTTCCTTTGCTGCCCTGCTTCGTGTCACAGGAGGGTGGCTTGCGGAGGGACCATTCATGACTGTGTGCACCACCACGGATCATGGGCAGCTCTCTCCCTTCCTGGGCTCTGTCTGTTCTGCTGCCGAGCACACTGAGGCTCTTCAGTTAAGTTAGCTGGTCAGAGAGGTGAGCTGATGCTTGGGAGCTTGCAGGTTCTGGTGCTGACCCCTCCTCTAGACCCCTGAGACCATGAAAGGAGTGTCTTGCAGACTTGTGCTGACTAATCCATGATTCAAGGGTTTGAATTTGCTGCCACCCAGCAAACACCACCTGCCAAAAGTGACTGGAATTCAGCCCGTGGTCCTGAGGAAGGTTCACAGCTCCAGGCTGCAGCAAGTTTCTCTCCCATCAATCACTGCCTTTTCCTCAGGCATGTTACTCCAGCCCCAAGGAGAAGAGTGGGGAGCTGTAGCAAAGCACTCTGGAGAATAGGCAAGAAAAATCTTATGCTGAAGAGCCAGGAGAAGAAACACTGTTTTTGTGCAGAATTCAGCCATTCACTGCTGAGGACCCTGGAGAGGAGCATTCATCCACTGGGTACACAGGGAATAGCACACACCACTCGCTTCCCATTAGCTGCTCTTTGCCTCTCCTACAGACCACCGGAAGACAGGAACAGCTCCTTCCAAGCACGCTTGTCCCGTCTTGCTCTGCTCTCCTCCACTCTCAGCTTTCCAGAACAGCTAAATCAACAGCCTCAGGGGAAAAAAAGGAAGGGGGAGAAGACACAAAGCTCCCACCAAAATCCAGCTAATGCAGCTGGTGGATTTGCCTGGCTGTCAGCACTAGTGTGCTGAGCCCTTTCCTTCCTGAAAGGGAGACAGAGAGATAAGGGGGAAGGATGGGACTCATGAGGACCCTTGTCTAAGTTTTGGGTTCAAGTGCCCCTTTCCATGTGACTTACTTCAGGAGTGTTCTCATCCTCCTTTTTCTGTTGAGCCATTGGAGTGCTCTCTTGTCTTGCATATCACAGCTCTTTGCAGCACAGAAAGTTGGTTGAAAACCTTCTTCATTTCTGTTCTCACAAAGAACACGAAGCCAAAGTCCTCTGTGGGGAAAAAAAAGTGCAAGACTCCTCTGAAACTCCTAGCTGGAGATACTCAAAGCTCAGAAGGGTACTCCTCCCTAACCTCTGGGAACATTTCTTAGCCCAGATGAGCTGCAAACTCACACATTGCCTGGGGTGGAAATTCCATGCTGGGAACACAGCTGATTTCTCTTTGAAAGCAGAATGATAGGGAGCTGTGCTTCTCCTGCTTCCCTCTGTTGCCCACAGGGCACTTTCCTGGTCTCTGGAAAGCTTGGATATTAGAGATTTGGCCATGAGGATGCTGCTTTTGTCCCTCTCCTGTTCTCTTGCTCCAGGTATGTGGGCAGTGCTGAGAACCCTAAAATAGAAACTCTTTTGGGTTCCTAGCCCCTCACTGAATCTGGCTCTGGAACAGGCCAAGCCATTTGCCAAGTGGCTAAAACTTCTCACCACTATGTGTAGTCACTTCCCAAGACTATTCAAAACTCTGGCCCACAGCAACAACCTGCTGCACAAGCATGGAGGATGCTGTGAAAGCATGGAGGCAGAAGAAGATGGGCTGAGGTCTGTGAAGGCTCTGCTGAGTTGCAGAATCTGCAGACCTCTGGCTGCAGGGGATGTCCACCCCTGGACAAGACCATGCCAGACTCTAACAGGTTCAAAGCCTGAGTAGATGGCAGAGCTGCAGAGTGAGAGTGGGACACTTGTCTGGGTCAGCAGCATGGATGGGGAGCCTGCTCCCACCACTTCTCCCTGGAGAGGGATCTGGTTGTGGTAGAAAAGCTTCTCTCTCCTTGATGCAAGAAGCCCCTCAGTGGCTGAACACTGTATAAACAGCAGCAGCAGGCTCCCTCCCCCTTTCCATTTCTGTTTGTTAAACACACTCTCCCTGCCTTTCGCTCATTCAGGAGCTAACACAGCATCCAGCTTTGTGAGTCGGGGGCTGTCAGTCACCCTGCCAGAGGCTGCTCTCCAGATGCTCAGGGCCGGGTACCAAAGCTGCCTCCGGCGATGAAGCACCATCCAGCTGCCCAGATCCTCTCCTGACTTCTCTGCTTTTCTGAGGACAGTTGCAGAAAAGTGCTTTCACCTCTCTGCCACAGGTTGACTTCCACAGAGTGGAGAGGACCAAGTTCTTCATCCTGGCCAGCAATGAGACGGTAACTCAAGGTGAGCAGCTTGGGTCCTGAAGGATGAGGACACACTTGCCTTTGCAGGTGGGCTGGGGAGGGCTTTTCTGAGTAGAAGGGCTGAGATGGGGCCAGGTTTTGGCCGTGGCACACAGTTCAAGCCAAAAATTCGGGAATTTTGAATTTAGGGTCCTTGAGAGTTGGAATAGAGACCAAACAAGAAATACTGCTAGGAGAGTTTCAGCTGGTCCCTGAGCAGAAGCAGGGAGTCTGGGAAGCAGGATGCTGAGTGAGAGCAGCCAGGAGAACAGGTTGTTCCAGGGATCTGCAGGAAGCAGGCACATACAGCTCCGGAGCAGTGTGCTGCAGCTGTGGGGCTGTCTGAGAGATCCTGATCTCTCCCACAATCTGCCTCCTCCTGGCTCGGTACAAACCTGTCAGCTCCTCCGCGCTGGGACTGCACGTGTTGCTGGCACCTGGCTGCCTGCCAGAGAGCAGTGCCCTCAAAGAGAGAGATGCAAAGGAAGATAGGGACTGCAGGAGAACTGCTGCTTGCTTGCTTGCTGCACTCATTGCATGTTAATTGTTGAACAGAGTCTGCTACAGTCCTGTCGTAGCCTGCATTTCACCTGCAGTTCCTGGCTGTCCCAAAGCAGGATGCTTGTTTTCTTACTGCTTGTTCTATTAGTTGGTGTTGTTATTTCCCTCTCAACCCTGGACTCACTGACATTAAGGAGGTAACAAACTCCCCAGGTCAACCAGGGTCCTTCTATCAAGCTGCCTCTTCCCTTTGGCGGCTCAAACAACTGATGTGTCTCCATTGCAGCGTCACTCACTGAGTCCTGTCTCTCAGCCAGCCTTGCTCTGCTCCCATGGAGCAGCCCACAGGGCAGAGGGCACCACATGGTTCCCTCCTGCTTTCTGTAGATAAATTTCCAGGAGAAAGCATGCACCCTCACCAAACGGATCTCTTCACATCACCTTCTTTTTCATCCTGTCCTGAGCCGAGTGACTAAGACATCCTCCTTGCCTCATCTCCTTCAGAGTTTTCCGTGACTCCAGCTTAGGCTGTGCAAACATTTCAAGTGAGGAATGACAAGAAATCCCTGGTGTATCTCCTTCTCCTTCTATTTTGTCTTCCAGTGCCAGTTCTATGCTGAGGTCCCCTCCCCTAGAGCTTGGCAAGTGCAGGGGTGGCACTGCAGGTCCAATGCTGTTGGACTTCTGCACCAGTGGGTCTGATCTGGAGAGCATCTGATGATAGGCAGGGCAGAGAGTCTTCCTTTCTGCCATACTGTCCCAGAAAGACAATCACATCTTCACTGGAGATGGAAGGACCTGGGACAATTTCTATCTATCCTTTGGCTTCAGGGAATCACCCCAGAGCTGTTCCTTACTCTGAAGCCAGGCCATTGCACAGAGAAGGCAAACCCCCCTCCCCCCTGTTGCTTACATTTTGCATCTTCATGCAGATCCTGAAATCCTTATCCAGGTTTTATCCTGAGGGATGTAGAGTCCTCTCTGGTGGTGAATGCAGGAGCCAGAGGTAGCAAACTTGGGCTTTGTTCCCAGCTCTGCTGTGGATGTGTTGAGTGGCCTCTGCTGAGCTGGTTAACCTCCATAGCTCAGTTTATTGTGCTCTCTCCCCTTAAGTGCTGTGGAGTGCAGGGCTGAGCACTGCTGCCTCTGGAGTGCTGTAGGGGAACAGGAAGGTGGTGGAAGCTGACTTGCCCCAGGGTGACAACTGACTTGGTGATGAGGGCTGGTCTCAGACCTTGTGCCGTGGACACCTGACTGCTGCCAGATATAGGACATGGAATGAGATGAGTCAGTGCTCCAGACTGGGCTAGTGGAGATAAGAGGTTTCATAGAGTTGAGCTGCTTTGAAGTAAGGGTGCAGCACAGAATAAATCAGTGCACATGGAGGCAGCCATCAGCCTCAGCCTTCACACCCTGGTGCTGCTGTAGGAAGAGATTGTGGCTGTCATTAGCCAGAGAGCAGAGTCTGGCCCAAGTCCCTGCACTCCCTCCTGCTGAATCAACAATAACTGAGATAGAATTGCAATTTCTGGCCATGCTCTGAGCAATCTTTGTCCTTCCTTCCCTCTTTTCTGCACCCCTTGTCCGCATGCTACGTGCCTGCTGGCTGCAGAAATTCCATTCTCTCTGCTTGGGACATAAAGAGGAATTTTAATTAAGGAGTTCTGTTTACTCCAGCTCTCTGCCTGCCCCTCCAGCCCTGCTTTCTGAACTCTGACAGGTTTTGCAGCTGGCACTTCCAGGTCTGGATGTGTCCTGACAGATCTAGACCAGGCTGGCTGCATGCCTGGGGTGGTTGGTAGTAAGGACACCAGGGTGTTCCTGGGAAGCAGAGGTGCATGTGAGGGCACCTAGTCCTGCCCCTTTGCAAGAATGGATTTTGGAGCTGTCACGGTGGTCACTGTCTCAGTCATCAACAGCAGTGTGCTCAGTGAAGGGCTGAGGTTCCACAGCTCTTCTGTGCTTCCTCCTCCTTTTCTCTTCTTCCCAAGGGCTGAAATCTGCTTTCACAGGCAAGAGCTCTCTGCCTCACTGGGAGCCATCCCTGGATCTCAGCCCTGCCTCAGGCTGAACCTCAGAGAGTGAGGACAGGATCCAGGCAATGCCCTATTTCTGCAGCCCTCCCTGGCAGCCCAGCACAGAGGAAAGGGCTTAGGGCAGCATTTCTGCCTCCTCTGGGTCTGCCCTGACGTTTTGTTCTCCCAAAAGCAGCTGGCTCTCAGTTCCAAGTCTGGGCACAGGACCATGTGCCTGGTAGCAGCCTACACATGTGCCAGCGCTTCCATTACCTGCTGGAACTGACCTCAGCCCACTCCTAGAAACATCCTTGTGACCTCCAGGCAGCCCTTGGAGTGGGGACATTTATTATGGCCATTTTATCTCTTAATTAAAATGCCTTAATTGATTTTTAATAGCTCCCTTTAGGAAAAAAAAACAACAAAGCAAAGCAAATCAAATAATAACTCCATTAAGGCCATTTTGTCAGGAAGCCAAACAGCTCAAATAATCATGATGTTCCTGGCTCCTCTCAGATGGTGGGCAGCTGCCAGTCTCCAGTAAAAGGAAACAGCCCAAGATGTGAACATGGAGGCTGGCAGCCAGTTGGTGGGTGAGATGGGGAAAAAGAGAAAGGAGTGCCCACTGTGTTTGTGCCAGGAGTTGGGTACTGAAGAGAAACGGGACAAAAAAGCCACAGAATAGGGGATAGCAAATGATAGGGGTAAAGTAATACTCAGCAGTCTGGAGGTACAATAAGCCAGGTGGAGAGCAAGCACTGAAAGCATGCCCAGCCCTTGCTCTGCCTGCCTCCCTCAGTGACCTTGCTCTTCTGGCTGCAATGTTTGCTTTGGGGCCATCTGCACCATGGGTGTCTGAGGAGAGGCTCTGATTGACCTGCTGCTTCATGAGGGTTGGGCTCTGTCAACGAGGCTATGGCTGTGGCACTCTCCAAAGGCTCTGCCTGCTCCCCTTCTCCACTCCCCACTGTGCCAGCTGTGCAGGGTGGCTTTGAGCTCTTCACTCCTGCCTTAGAGGTTGTGACCTCCTTTTGATCTTTGGGTTACCTTTCCAAGGCTGGGGGTGTAGAGGTCTGAGATCACCCTGAAGCAAACTCAGCACAGTAAATCCACTCATTTCTTCCCTCCTGCTGCTTAAAGCTGCCTCCCTACCCTCTTAGTGACAGCTTTATGGTCTCCATTATCACAGCATTTGAGCCAAACAGCTTCATTTACAGGAATCATTGACATAAATTGACCAGCAGTTAGACAACTTAGCCAAGACAATGGACATGGAGAGGGCAGGAGAAAGCAAGTGTGCAGGCAGGGAAAGTCTACCTCAGGCAGCTCCTTTGCCAGGCCTTTGCAGGGGGCTGCGTTTCCAACCAGCTGGGCAGATTCCTCGGGAGCAGCTCCCAAAGAGGAATCACAACCCTTGCTCGAAGGAAGGAAGAAAGAGGAAACATCCATTTGTTATTCATTGCAATGTAACTGCTGCCACTTTTACCACCTTGCCACCATTACTGTAAGGTATCTGAGGGGCCAGCTGAAATGCAGAGGTTCTGCACAGAAAGCATTGTCTCCTCTCAGGGACAAGCTGTCCTCAGTTGTCATGCATGACATGGAATGTGTGGAGAGCCCACCAGCACCCCACCAACAGTGCTCCTGTCTCACCTGCTCCAAACCCAGAGCAATCTACTCCTCAGGGAGCTTGAGAAGGTATCCAACAGTCTGTCTTTAATTCCCAGCTTTGTTTGAGCCCTCTGCCTCCCTCTCACTTTCAGGACATTGTCCCCCTCGTCTGCAGGTCAGAGAACAGAGGATGCTGTGCAGACCACCTTGTTTGGGCTGAATAACGACTTTTTCCCACTTCTGATCAAGTGTGTAGTGGGAATGGTGGAGAGCAGATATGTGAGGGGCCATGTCCACCCCTCTCTGCATACCCCACCAGCAACACTGAGGCACAGAGGCTGAGAAGGTGCCAGCAAAAGCTGGCTTTCTCCTGCTGTGTTTGGACTGAGTGAAAACCCTGCAGGGATAACACTGCTGTTGCAATGGCACCAAACAGCAGCTGTGGGTTCCAGACTGAGTCAGTTCTGGCTCATCAGCTGGGCTCCCTTCTCCCAAAGTCACGTTCACACAGATGTTTGAGCACCACGTGGCAGGACGCTCACTGGCGCCAGGGCTTTGGCTCTTGGGCCTCTTTGTGCCTGGATGCTCAGCAACAGCTCTGAGGGAGGCTTGTTCACAGCTTCAGGCGTTTGTCCCCTGTACATGCACATCCCTGCAGGAGCACTCCTACCGTGAGGGCAGTGGGACACTGGAGTAAGTTGCCCAGGGAGGTGATTGAGGAGATATCTCATCCCTGGAGATATTCAGGATGAGGCTCCACAGGGCTCTGGGCAACCTGATCTAGTTGAGGATGCCTCTGCTGACTGCAGAAGGGGTTGGACTGGATGACCTTTGGAGGTCCCTTCCAACCCAGACCCTTCTATGATATTACAATTCCTCTACAAAGCCAGCAGGTTCCTGTGTGTCACTGGCACTGAGAGGAGAGCCAGGTTCTTTTAGAGGTCCCTGGCAGCACAATGACTGTGGTTACAATTAAAGCTTTATTTCCTTAACAGGATATTATGATTCGTGTAGCACAGACTTTATGATTGGAATGGCACAGGTCTTCTACAAGCAGGATCCAGGTGGTGCAATCTGCCAGCAGTGTGACACAAGATCTGTTATTCTTTATAAGATGGGGACAACCTATTTAGCAGAGCCTCTTGTGGCAGCATATGAGTTGATGGTTTTGTAGTAAAAGAAGGGAGAGTTAGACTTGATAGAAGGAAGAGATTTTTTATGCTAAGGGTGGTGAAACATTGATGCAGGTTGCTCAGAGAGCTGGTAGATGCCACATCCATTCACTTGATCATAGGCTCTAAGAGGAGCCTATGTGTGAGGAAGCATGGCAGATGTCACTGCTGCTGTTTGGCCCTATATGCCCTGTGGGACATGCTCTTTAAGTCAGTTCTTGCAGATATTCTGCTGTCTCACTTCTGCCGTGTCTGTGTTCCAGACCTCCTTCTCCAACTGTCGGAAATTCTCAGGCCAGACATGGGACTGTTGGAGGGAGCCAACAGCACCCTCACCATGGAGAAGACAGCATTAGGTGAGAAGCTGCCACAGGGCTGGCATGCCAAGGACTTTGTCACTCCTGGACAAGACCTTTCTGGTTCTCGCAGTGTTATGATGGACAGCACCAAGATCCTGGGAGTCCAGGTCGTTCTGATCGCTGCCTACTCCCTTATCATTCTGCTGGGGCTCATTGGTAACTCTTTGGTCATTTACATCATAGTGAAGTACAAGACCATGAGGACAGTTACCAACTTCTTCATAGCTAACCTGGCCCTGGCAGATCTGATGGTGGACACACTCTGCCTACCTTTCACCCTCGTGTACACACTGCTGGATGAGTGGAAGTTTGGAGCTGTTCTTTGCCATCTGGTCCCTTATGCTCAAGCCCTAAGTGTCCATGTGTCCACTCTCACCCTAACTGTGATTGCCCTGGATAGGTATCGCTGCATTGTTTTCCACCTGGACAGCAGGATTTCCAAGAGGCTCAGCTTCACCATCATAGCTGTCATGTGGCTAGCAGCAGCTGTCCTTGCAGGTCCTCTGGCCATCTTCAGAGAGTACCGATACGAAGAGATCCCATCCATCAACCTCAAAATGGCTGTCTGCTCTGAGAAATGGCCCTCTGGGAACAACAGAGATGCCACCATCTACAGCCTGTCCATGCTCCTGCTGCAGTATGTTTGTCCTCTTGCCATTATTTGTTATGCCTACACCAGAATCTGGTTCAAGCTGAAAAACCACGTCAGTCCCACTTCTAGGAATGAAAACCAGTGCCGCAGGAAGAAGACAACCAAGATGCTGGTGATGGTAGTTGTGGTGTTTGCAGTCTGCTGGCTCCCCTTCCACATATTCCAGCTTGCCATTGATCTGGATCTGGTCCTTATCTTCCACGAGTACAAACTGCTGTACACAGTCTTCCACGTGGGAGCTATGTGCTCCACGTTTGTTAACCCCCTGCTCTACGGCTGGATGAACAAGAACTACCGGAACGGCTTCCTCATGTTCTTTCGCTGCCAGAACAAGCCCGAAAGCATCCACACCGAAGGCTCAGTGAGAGGCAGGTCCTACATCTTCAGGGCCAACACCCTAAATGGGAGCATCAAACAGACTCCTGGGAATGAACCACTGCCTGCAGAGGTGTAGGGATGAGATAGCCACCTCTGGGACTGAGGCTGATGGAACCCAGAGATGTTCTTTGGTGAAGGCCTTTTCTTGGTGGGACGTTGTGTTGCAAAAACATTAGAGCTGCTGCAGCCATGTAGAAAGTACTGCTCCAGTCAATAAACCTGGTATTCCTGTCTGACCAAACATGAACGTTGCCTTTCTCTGCATTCACAGTGATGCTTGCAGAAGCATGAAAAATCACACACAGAGGCTTTCATCTAGCCAGCAGAACGCCTCTTTCCTTGCTGTTTTCATCTGCCAAAGTGGGTTGTTCAACCTTTTGCCCCCTGACATATTACACATTAGAAATGGAGAACATCTATTGTGTATGCTCATTCATCTGAGGGTCTCCTCTCCAAAAGCCTGTAGCTATTGCCTCCAAGGGGAGGGAGATCCACACTCCTCTGCAAACGTAGGTTGGTTAGTGGCATCACTCTGCAGGCCTGGGAAGGGAGCTGGCTGGTGAAGGTGTGAGCTGGGCAATTCCTGTTCTGCGTTTGCAACCCATGGGATGAGCTCTCATCCTCAGAAAGCCCAGGAGGTGGCAGTGACATGTTTTACCATACTTTCCTTTACCGATGCCAAAGCAAAACTTTGGGGATGCTCATAGGCCAGCACCCTGGATTTAGCAAGGAGAAGAGCAGGCAGAGAGAAAAGCAAATAGGAAAGAGCAGAGCTGGGTCAGCTGATCAAGAGGACTGAAACTGAAGCTGGGAAATTGACAACAGTGATCTTCTCCAGACCCTACGATGTGGCTCCTGCCACGCAATAACTTGATGGGTGGCAGCGTGACCAGAGAGGCTAAATTGCCAACAAGCCTCCAAGGCACTCAGAGGGTTTTAAAATTTCACTCCTCCTGGGGCTGGAGGTAGTATGGGTCTGTACCTGAGTGCTTCAGTTCAGAAGGCAGAGGTAACTTGCTTGTATGGCTGTCAGAGATGTGGCATCCTCTGGCAGAAGAAGACATGGAGACAAAGGAAGATGTATCCTTTGAAACCAAACTATATGTTCTCTTCCCCAAAGCTATGTCAGCTGGAGAGCTTATTTTTAGCTCTGCCATCAAAGGAGTCTTGATTGCTACTGTGATCCAGCTCGTCACTGGTGTTGTCTCTCAAAGTCAGTGTTCATCAGATTGGAAAGTAACTCCCGAACGCAGGAAAGAGACTCAACAGACTTCCTCATTAAAGATGAAAAGAACAGGAAAACTTTGATTTGTAGGTTCTCACTGGTGCAAGGACAGGAGGCAAGAGGACTCGGAGTACTGAGTGTGCCAGTGTGGCTCAGGCTGCTGAGCTGTCACATCTGGAGCCCTCAAGAGATGAATTGTCAAAGGGTTTATTTCAGAATACAATTCTCCTGCCTCCTCCCCATCTTGACCTGTCTCTGGCCCTTATTCTCCAGCTCAGTTTCCAACTGCCACACTAGATCTTGCTCTCTTTATTTTTTCTTTCTAATTCTCAGCTCAATTTTCCTAAATAGATACAAGAAAGTGGTCTCTGGTTCCTTCCTGAGAGGCATCGCTGCCAGGCAGGGGCTACAGATCACACTCCAAAGTGAGAGACATGGGAATGTTGATGCCCAATCACCTCCCCAGCACCTGATCCTGCAGATCGCAACCTGTTTTGCTTTTCAGGGAGCATCAGGATCTACAAAGATCCTGTCAGGAAGCCATTGATGCTCCAGCAACAGGCTCACCTGCTTCCTGACAGGCCAAGACTCAGTGGGAGAACCGAGACACAAATAAACCTTTTCCACGTGAAGTGCCTTGATGTGGCAGTGGGAGTTTGCTGTTTCATTCTGATGGAAGGAGGAGGATATTCTCCTCCACAGCTCTGTTAAATTCAGTCCCTACCTAATGAGCTGGTGTGATTTCTGCAGTCCATCCTTCTGAAGATCTCTACCCATGTTTCCATCAAACTCCAAGATAGGAGGAAATATTTATGTTTCACAAGCGGCTTAACTGAGTGGAAAGAATTCAACTATTACCAATAAACACTTCAGAAAGTGATTTAACACTCAATAATGTATGTCAGAGTAAAAGAACACATCCAGCAATGTGAGCCTGGAAGACAATCATGCTGCCAGCTGAGATGGATGAGGAGCTAAATTGCTCTTCTGAGGGCCTTGCCAAAGGTTTTGTCCTGTGACACCGCACACGGGATCTGCCTGCGGAGCAAGGCAGATAATGACATTATGAATGAGTGTTTAATTCTGAGCCCAGACTTTTCAACTAAATAAGGATAAATAAATAAATAGATCCCAGCTCTTCACAAATAAATACTGGCAGTGGCACTTGTAGAGCAGAGGGATTTTTATGCTGGAGCAGACTGAGAAGGAGAAACTATTTACTTGCAGCGTTAACAGTGAAGTTGTGTTTATTTAATCCACTCGCACAGCTTAGCTGAAGGATTTCTGCTGCTTTTTGCTTGCCATTGTAAAAAGTTACAACCTTATACACACACCACTGGCAGGGGAAGCGGCTCTCAGTTAGGTATACATGTCCCTGAGGAAAAGCACAGTGCCTCTCTCGAGGGGAAGCAGCCCTAGTGTCCACTGCCAAACAGAAAGAGAAGGTAGAGAGCAAGGAAGCAAAGCTTCTCACCAAAGCTTGATTGGGGCATATAAAGAATGTGTTACAGACTGTCATGACTGCAAGAGGACAAGAGTGAGTTTGTTTCCATGAAATAGAAATCTCTTGGAGATGAAGGTTCCCCAGATATTAACAGTATCAAAGATGGCTTCACTGTTATGATAGAATAGAATAGAATCAACCAGGTTGTAAGAGACCTCCAAGATCACCCAGTCCAACCTAGCACCCAGCCCTATCCAGTCAACCAGACCATGGCACTAAGTGCCTCATCCAGGCTTTTCCTGAACACCTCCAGGGACGGTGACTCCACCACCTCCCTGGGCAGCCCATTCCAATGCCAATCACTCTCTCTGTGAAGAACTTCCTCCTAACATCCAGCCTATACTTCCCCCAGCACAACCAAAGACCAGAAGCATTTTAAGGTTCTGAACCACTTAGTGCTCAGAAGAGGGCATGACCCTGCTTTGTTGGTGCCAAGGGCAGATCCTCTAGTAGTTACAGATATTCTTAGAGCCAAAAGCATCTTCCCATTGCTTGCTCCTTGTCAAAAGGACATCAGTGAGTGCCTGCCAAGCTGGGCTCCTCTCAGCAGAGCTGGCCCTAGTGTTACTGATGTGGGCTGGGATGACTGATGTCAGTGCTACAACAGCTGACAGGGATAAGGTGTTTCATTACAGAGTTAGCAACACAGGGACAAAAGTGAAAATGAACAAGTGTTTCATCAAAGCTTGTCTGGAAGACAGTGTTGTTCCTGGTGACCAGATGAATTTCCTGATTCTTGCTGACAGCCTTCTCAAAATGCTGTTTCATCCAGCTGACCCCAGCATATTTCACACCTTTCACAGAATATATCTAGTTGGAAGAGACCTCCAAGATCATCCAGACCACCTGCAACCCAGCACCAAAGGGTCAACATTAACCCATTTCTCTAAGCACCAAGTTCATAAGGCTTCTTGAACACCCTCAGGGATGGTGACTCCAGCACTGCCCTAGGCAGACCATTCCAATGTTTGAGAACTCTTTCAGTGAAGAAATAGTTCCTAGCACCCAGCCTCAGCCTCTCCTGGTGCAGCTTGAAACCATTTCCTCTGGTCCTGTCGCTTGACACCAAGAAGAAGCTGCCCCCTCCTTGCTCCAGCCTCCTTTCAGGGACTATATAGAATCACAAAATCATTCAGGCTGGAAAAGACCCCTGGCATCATCAAGTCCAACTATTGACCCTGCTCTACAAAGCCCACCCCTAAAACATATTCCCAAGCACCACATCTAAATGACTTTCAGACACTTCCAGGGTTGGTGATTCCACCACCTCCCTGGGCAGCCCATTCCAACGTCTGACCACTCTTTCCATGAAAAAAAGTTGTGGAGAGCAATGAGGTCTCCCCTCAGCCTCCTCTTCTGCTATGAAGACAGGCTGAGGGAGCTGGGGTTGTTCAGCCTCAAGAAGAGGAGGGTCTAGAGTGACCTAATAGCATCCTTGCAGTACCTGAAGGGGGCCTACAGGAAGGATGGAGAAAATATGTTTACAAAGGCCTGCAGTGACAGGATGAGGGTCAATGGGTTCAAGCTCGGGAAGAGTAGATTTAGATTGGATATTAGGAACAAGTTGTTTACTATGAGGGTGGTGGAGGACTGGAACAGATTGCCCAGGAAGGTGATTGGGGCCCTTCCCTGGAGACATTCAAAGTGAGGCTTGGCAGAATCTGGGGTGGCCTGGTCTAGTGGGGATGTCCCTGCTGACTGCAGGGGGGCTGGACTAGATGACCCCTAGGGGTCCCTTCCAGCCCAGACCATTCTATGATTCTCTAGGCTGAACAACCCCAGCCTTCTCAGATGCTCCTTGTAGGTCATGTGCTCCAGCTTTAAGAAGGGAGGTAGAGACATCCCTGAGGACCACCCTATTTCTTGGGCTAGGACACTCTTCCTGGTCATACAAATCCTGAGTTATGAAAGGAACCACTGCACAGTTCTTAACTTCCAAGTGATCCCTAGCAGATGATTAACTGAACTGACACCACAGGTGGGGATGCCTCTGACTGTCCCATCCAACCATTACTGACATAGCAGACAAACGTAAGAACAGCTGAGATGTGGCCACATCATCGTTTAAAAGTAGCAGTGTCAGTAACAGTCACTCCCTAGGACAGACTGCTCCAGGGGCTCCCTGTGGTCCCAGAGGCTCTCATCAAACCTTCAGGCTTGACAAAGCAGACCGAACTTTGCAGAGCACAGGCTGTGCTTTGGGCACAGAAGGCTCTCTGAGCAATAAGAAATGTTGCATCTAAAACATTTAACTTGCTCTGGAAATGCCTTCCCATTTGACTTCCAAGACATATACATCTGTGACAAGCTGATGTGCGTAAAGAGAGCAAAGGTTTGGACTTTTCCACTTTCCCTTGTCTTAAGGCAATACCTGGCACTAGCCTCTAGATCAGTGCAAGGGGAGCTGTGTCCTCTGGTCACGGCTCTGTTAGAATCAAAGATGTGATGCACTCCTGCATGTACTTGTGCTTCATCCTGCTCCTGGAAAGGCCAGCCCCAGCCTCTCGTGGCTCTCTGCCCTGCGGTAACAACATGCCCTCTCCCTTTGCCCACGGCAGCCCAATCGAGCAATGTCAAAAATGACTTATTCAAGATGCCTACAAATGTATCAGCAGAAGCCTTGCTCTGAGCTTTTCACAAAGGCTCTGTAGGGAAATAGAGACCAGAGCAGGAAAGAAGCAGTTCCTCTAACATATGCTAATAGAAGAAGGGCTGGAGTGCTCTTCTGCTAGAGCAGATCGCAGACAGCTCAGCAGTTCCCTTGTTGTCAGGTGTTAATCTCATCACTCTCACAGCTAATATGGTCTGAAACCAAATTAGCCTTTGTTTGGGTATGAGCTGTGGAGTTGGTGTTTTCATCCCATGCCTTTGTCTTTTGGCTCTGTTATTGTGTGATTTCAACAGAGTCTCTGAATGTGCTGTATTTTAAATAAGGCCTCAGGGCCAGTTAACCTGGGTGAAAATCAGGAATGGCTGCACCAGTCCAGAAAAAGGGAAAGGATTCTGGGTTCCTGCGGGTGTGCAAAATGTGGTGCCTTGCACTAGAAAACACAGAGCTCTGACTTACTTTCAATTCTCCCTTATCTAGCTTGAGATTCTTCAGGTGCCAAAAATAATATTGCATATTACTGCCAGAACATTTATCTTCTCCCCAGGCTCATTTTGGAGAAGGGATTTGTTCGGGAGGATCTGGGAGGGGAGGCAGGCTGGGGTTTTAAAGCTCATCGTTATCTCCAGTCTCAGTGTTTTGCAAGTTAAAAGACAAATCAGAAAAGGACAAAGTCACACACACACACGCTGAGGGAGGTACCAATTCATCTTCAGACAACACAACCTCTGCTTAATTTTCTATTCAGACACCCCAGTACCCCTTGCTGAAGTGCTGCATGTATATGGGGCTGAATGAGGTGGTAGGAGGAAGGCATTTTTCTGCTGCTAATAGCAATATCTTAGTGTCACTCATGATTTGTAGCCACCAAAAAAATGCTCTTTCTGGTCTCTGTTCTGCTCAGTGTAATGAGTACAGAAGGAATAGCGCAGATGCTTCACGTTGCTCACAGGAGGAGATATTCATTAGTTCAGTCCTCTCCAGTGTGGTAGCAAAGACTGTGAACATTAGAAGAGAAACTCTTTTGTTTATAACTAGCTTATTGGAGTGCATAAGCATGGAGCTGTCACTGTGACACTCTGCTAACATGTCACAAACTTCCAGGCACTGTTTGTCTTCAAGGATGCCCAGGCAACTCAGCTGCAAGGTAGTTTCTCCTTGCTGCTGCGTGGAAGGAAGAAGGAAAACAGGTCAAGATTTCAAGTCCTCAATACAGGAAGGACATGAATCTGATAAAGTTAGTCCAAAGGATGATTGGGGGCTGGAACACCTCCTGCTCAGCCTGGAGAAGGTTCCAGGGAGTCCTAATAGGAGCCTCCCAGTACCTGGAGGCAGCCTACAAGAAGGAGAGAGAGACTGTTTGCAAAGGCCTTCAGTGACAGGATGAGGGACAATGACTTCTAACTAGAGAAGAGGGGTTTGGACTTGATGATCTCCTTGGGTCCCTTCCAACCCCTGATATCCTGTGAGCCTGTGAAGAGCAGATTGAGACTGGATGTCAGGAACAAGTTCTTTACCATAAGGGCAGTGAGACACCAGAACAGATTGTCCAGGAAGGGGGTTGAGGCCCCACCCCTGGAGATATTCAGGGTGAGGCTCAACAGGGCTCTGGGCAACCTGATATAGTTGAATATGCCCCTGCTGACTGCAGAGGAGGTTTGGAGGTCACTTCCAACCCATTCCATTCTGTAATTCTATGATAACATATTCAGGTGAGGATGAGGCCTTGGATGAAATCTGGAGGTTAACACAGTTCTTTATGGAAAGTGGGGTAGATTGTTTGGGCTATTGGGACTAAGATGGACTAGATTACCCTTGGAGGTCCCTTCCATCCCAGACATTCTATGATTCTATAATAAGATGACTAACACCAAAAGGGAAATGAACTCTGCCACCACACAGAGCCTCTATCAGACTAAAGACAACTAAGAATCAATAATAAACCTGGAACTATCATGTCCAGTATTCTGTACAGATTAAGGCAATAAAGGTTGCTGTTCCATAAAAGCATGCTAATTTGGTGGTCTGATGCCCTCATATCCCTAGCAGCCACCACAATTGTCCTGTTAGAAATGTTAAAGGACATCCCTGTCTATTTAGTATCCATTCAGTACTCAGTTCTAGAAGTTCACTGCCCATGTTGCAAAACGAGTACCTGTTACCTGTTAAAACCAATCCCCTCCTGTGTTCAGCAGATGCCCTCTGGTTCCAGTGCTGTGGGAGGTTCTGAAGAGCAGCTGAATCAGTGCTTACTCAGTACTTTCTTAATTCTATATATCTTGATGATGCCCTCCCTCTCCAGCTTTCTCCTTTTCCAGCTCAAGTCACGTCCTCTCTAAGGCAGCTTCTTTATCCCATATCACTTCTGTGGACCTCCTCTAGTTCCACGAATCCCACAGTGGTTGAGTTTTGCTTGTGATTGCTGTGACAGAGTGAGATCTACCAGCTTTGTTCCTGCCTTGCTTCAGATCACCCATCTGAGTGTTTTAAAATACGTGTGGGGAAAGGACACCTCTTGATGAAATGCCAGGCTGCAGCACTGCTGTATTCTTAATGCAACCTCATTACACAGGTCACTGAGGCAGTTCAGTGAATCATGAAATGCATCCACAGTTTGGTTTTTGAAAATGAGAGCCACAAGGGCACTGAGATCCCCACCTTCAACTCTGCATCCCAGAGATTTATTCGAGGGTGAGACTGGAGTCCAAACGAGCCTGATCCTGGACTAGTACCCTAAATCACAGCTTCATCTGTCCATTCTACAGAACAGAAAAGCAAGGAATTGTACATTTCCAGGAACAGAGCAAAGAGGTTTTGTTACTTGGCAACTGTGGCTCCCACATATTTTGGAAGGATTTGAGAACATCCTGCACCTCAGAGAAATCAACCAGCTTAGGTGAGGAGGAAGGGAACTGGCAGCCCATGCCCAAAACTTTGAGCTGGTAAGATCTCTTGGGGTTCATGGAAGCAAAGAATGCTTTATGTCTGTATGCTCCTCAGCTTGTCTCCTCAGCGTGACTGTCTGCATCGGTTTCTGGGCTCTTCATGCTGAGATAATCCCTTGTTCTGCCATTTCTGCCTCGCAGAGGCATTTCACAGCCATCTCAATGTGCTCTAATTCACCTGCCAGCTGCAATCAGCACACAGCACGGTTGCATTCTTGTTTGCAAAGATTTGAGCACCGGGAAGAAAAAACCTTCAAAAGAGGAATCAGTAGGAGATCTGCATGTGAAAACCGGGGAGGGGGCGGTCAAACCTGAGGGCCTGGTGACTGTGACACTGTGATAGCAAACCTGGCAGTGAGGCCAGGCAAATTTGCCTTGCTTTCTGCGGTGGCAGTTCACTTCAGACAGGAATTCAGACAGGATTATTAAAACAACAATTTAGGGCTTCAGTTGCTGGGTGCTATCTCCAAGGTTGAACTCAGCAGATGGTCGGGTAAGTGGACCCCAGCTAATGCATTTATGCAGTGGTTCAGTACTTTTGGTCCAGTTTTGTTACTGACAGCTTTGCTATGTGAAATGCCAATTCTGTTCCCTTGGTTAGATAAAAGAATCTACTGGTTTCAAAGCATAGACCTCAACTCTCTGAGACAACCCTGCAGTACCCAATTAAGTGAAGCCAAGATAGCAAAATGAGCATGGAAAGAACTGATTGAAAGTGTCTGTTGCTTCAAGGAGAGCAGTGACACGAGATTGCTACCGTGGCAAAGACATCTTACCAAAGCACAGAGTTCTTTGGTCTTTGTAAGGTCTGCCTGGCACTGCACCATTTGTTGGGTGAAATTCCAACTGGCTTTGAGGAAAATCAGGGGCAGTGGAGGGTCCTTAATATCCAATAGTTTGTTTGGAATACTTATCTTTGCAATTATGTCATTAAAAGGACATGAGCTAATCTCATTGCAACCCAAGCAGCTAGAACAGCCTGCCAAGAACTTTTCTCCTTCAAATGCAGCTTTAAAGAACCTCTCCTAGATTTCCAAGACAACAGGGAAATGTTCTAGGGTATTTTAATCCTATGTATGCTGTAAAAAACAGTGTAAGAAAAGATAATCAGAAATAAATGGGAGTTGGAAGTTCTTTGGCTAAACCATTCTTGATCAAAGGCTGTCTAGCATCTTCCAGGGCTCCTGTAATGGAGATTTCATCCACTCTGTGCACAGTCTAATCTGAGCCCTTTCTAATGCCTAACCAATCAATCTCTCTTACTGCAGTCTTTTACTTCTTGTCTCCTGGCAGACACAGATAATAGTTTATTACCTTCCACACTGTACCTTACGTATTTAAAGGGTATTATCATGCACCTCTTCCACCCCCTCCAGACTAAACCAAGTAATATTTTTCTGCCTTTTCTCACAGGGCTCGTTTGCTGTACCTCTGTTTGTTCTCACCGCTCTCCTCTGGACTTTCTGTGATCCACAGGCAGTAGTTTCAGAGGTAAATAAAGGGACTGAAGGAGGTAAAAAAGTTCTGCAGAAATGTTCTCTGAGCAGTCACTCTGTACACTGGAATGTGTAATTTGGAACTGCTCTTTTCCAAACACACTGACTGCCTCTACACCATGGCAGGAGACCAGGGTCTTTGTTTTGCTGTCAGCAGAGCCATTTCCACGGTCTGACTCACCAAGGGCTGTTTCTCCAGGGGTAAAAGCAGCAGCACTTTGCAGCATTATTCAAACCCTCACAGGTGAGAACAACTCTGAAGCAAAAGTTTTCCTATACCCAGCCACGTGGAGTTTGCACCTTGTGGGTGTTGCTCGGTGTGTGCAGCTCTGGGAATGTCCATTGCTTGAGGAATGAATGTGGCCCAGTGCCCCAGGACACAGAGACACAAGCAACAGGAGGCCATGGTCATCATGGCCAAACTCTCCTTTCCCAAGGAACTTGGTGCCTTGCAAACGCATCTCTCAGTCAACCTCAGGACTGTCTCTTGTGCTGCCTGGCAGCTTTCTGCACTCCCCATCCCCACTGTGAGCTCAGCAGTTACTTCCTTACTTCCTTTATCTCAAGGGACTTTCAGACTGTGGCTGGACCCCCACTCTTGGCTTCAGTGGCACTGGTCAAAGAGGCTGCAGCCCCCAACTACGCTGAGGTGGCTGAGCAAGTAGCTCTGCCAGAAGACCAGCAACACAAGGGCAGTGCTGACTTCTCACTGTCCCTAGTATAACCTCTTCAAGCGACCTTTAACTGCTCCTTTCTCCATGCTGCCTCAAAGAACAGCATTTATATTGTATTTCCTTCTATTGTGGATTGAAAGTAACATTCTCTTCAGCTAGCTCTCTCTTCCAGCTTTGTCAAATCCTGGTTGAGCTGATCTTAAACTGCTGAGCCTTGCTTTGTTCTATGAAACAGGACAAGTGCAGCACCCAGAGGCTCATAAAGCATGTTGTGTGTGCCAGCTGAACAGTGCTATTGCTGTAAAAAGCATTATAATTGAATACATCTTTACAATGATTATGTTCCCAAAAGTCATGTACTAAGGATCCAGAGCTTCCTTGGGAAGTGCTGATAAATACAGAAAAGCAACTTTTGAATTCTCAGGGGTAAGTATTTATTCCAGACTCTCACATTCGTGAATCCAGGTGTGGGAGGGCTTTTAGTGGTGACAGTGCCTGAAATTTTTTTCATCAGCATCTACGCCTTTCAATGTGGAGTGTGAGCATTGACTGAAGGGGGACTGCAGGCTTTGCTCTGTTGCTTGTAAGCATTGCTGAACTGTTTGGACAAGAATGATTCTAAGGAAATGTCAACACAGTGAGTTTCTGTTCCAAGGAAGATAATTTTTAAAAAGCATGTTTTAGCCAATTCTTATTGCCTTGTGCTGTCTTGTGCTTCCCTCCCCAATGACTGCTAAGGAGTGCAGTTGGAAGAAGGAGGTTCCTCTGCTGAAAACAGTTTGGAAGATGACAAGCTCTGAGCTGAAGCACTGGCAAACAGCCTGATGAGAAAGATGAGGAACCCTGGCTACAAAACAAATGTACATTTTGTGCAGACCCCTGGAACCAGCAGGACAAAAAAATTACATTTAGGGGCAGCAGGGAAGTGACCTCTTGAGGCAGAACATTTATCACAGCCAGATCAGCAAGCTAGAAAGCAACCTGCTGCCATGGCTTTCACGATCAGGTCATGCCTTCACTAATCCATGGTCCACATTGCATCAATTATTAGTAGAGACATTTTCACACACACACACATTTGTGACCCTTGTATTCAAGGGCCTCGAAGCCTCCCATGTTCCCCAGGGGTTTGGAGTCTATCCCAGGAAGCATCTGAACTGCTCTTTGAGGAGTTGCAACTCCTGGCAAACATTATTTGCAAGCAGCTCAGTGAGCTACTTGGAATGAGTACAGCCCCATTTCCTAAAGGCCTTACGGCTGCTGCCCACCTCTCTGGTGTCTAACTCTCTGCCTGCTGTGCTCCTGCACAAATCTGTTCAATTATATTAGGAAACCTTGACCCCTCTGTCACATTTTGTTGAAACTCTTCAAGTGGTTTAAAAGTTCAAAGGGGCTTTCTACCTTTCATGAATTTTAAAGCCATGGGCATGAGGGTAATTGGCTTTCTAGGGAACTGCATCTAAAAGTTACCCTTCATGACATGACTCCCCAAAAGATGTCACTTGTTATCTGTATGTCAGCAGCCTCTTTCCTTTTTGCTTAGAGGCTCATGTGTGTGTGTGTCCCTGGGATTTTTAACCTGCTTCTCCATTATTAAAGACAAACTGTAAGTCTGGATGAGACTTCTCATTAACAAGCACTAATGAGCATGGCACCAGCTGCATGGGAGTCCTGTCACACGAGAGAGCTGAGGCAGAATCTCCTTGCTCCCTTCAGTGCACTCGTTACTGCTTTGTCTCTTCAAGTTGTTTCAAGTCACAGGTTCCTTATAGAGCCATTGTGGAGATGAAGGAATCCTCCTCTGTGAAGCTGCTTTCTGTTTCTCATCATCTATCTCCCCTTTGCTAGTCTTCTCACCAGGGCTGGTCATGCCTCCATGTATTCTGATATTTCTGATACTCTGCAACATCTTAGGAGAAATAAATGAATAATTTCCCTCCTCACATGCACACCTTTCACTGTGCCCACTGCCAACCCAGAATGCCAGTTTTCTGGCCAAACCCCTTCTGTCATGGTTTCAGGTAACTGGAGACATAGAAAAGCAAGTTAAAAACAAGCTTCCTCAGCAGAGTTGTACATATCTTTGTTGTTGCAGTGCTTGGTTGTAACTTGGTGCAGAACTGCAAGGATCTGCACTCTTTCAGCAGTCTATTTTGATTTTTAAATGCCTGTCTGTACTGTAGGCCCAAGGTTAGTTCAATCTGCTGTTAATAAAGTGTCTCTTGGATGTTTGTAACTGATTTATAATAGTCAGAACTTCTTGAGCTCCATGGTTAGCACAACGCTATACAGAGCTCATCCCTTCTTTTCCCATGTGGTTGTGCTAATAAATTTGAGCCAGATGCCTTTTGGCATTAGCAAACAGGTGTAAACTCTCCAGCATGACAAAGAAATGATCTTGGTTGGGACTTTACTGCCATATATTATCAGAGGAGATCATATAAAAAAGGCAGCACTTGTTAGAGGGAAGCATGGAGATGTGACTTCATTCCTGGATATCATCCCACCTCCTGGAGCTCTGGAGGCAGCTTAAGTGTGCCTCTGCACACAAACTGTGCTGCTAAGAATCTGTTCCAGGGATCCTCCAGGGTGATGAACATGCCAAATCACTTCAAGGTATTATATGAAAAGACCCTGGCACCGAATTGTGCTTGCCAGAGACTTGCAGACATTTAGAAGTGCTCTGTCATGCAAGACAAGGCACAGCTCCCAGTTCTTTCAACTCTTGTAATCAACAGGCTGCTGACTGTGATAAGGCAAGGATTTCAGCTCAGAATGGACAAGAGAACAGGGAGGGGAGAGAGACATTAGACAAACACCAGGTAGGTGGTGCAGGTGTTAAAGCTCTGATATTCTCCCCTTCAGTAGAAAAAGCAGAGACAAGATGAACACTCCTGCTCTAGTGGGAGGTGTCCCTGCCTATGGCAGGGGGTTGGAGCTGGATGATCCTTGAGGTCCCTTCCAACCTAAACCATTCTATGATTCTATGATTCTAGTATCAAACTCAGTAATGGTCTTGTCCTGCTCAGAGCACCAGGAGATGTAGTTGTTCTGAATGTCACTGTGAAAACATGAACCCAGGGTATCTGACTCTCCAATCAGTGGCTCTGCTTGAAGCCAGATTAACATCACAGAAACCAGGATTGCACCTTTTGTATTTGCCAGCTGGAGCTGCTTTCCTTATTCAAGAAACCTGCCTCCTTGCTGAGGTGGCACTTGAGTACTCGTCACAGAGCACCAGTGTGCTGTAAGCCATCAGCTGTTGCTGAAGAGGAGGCTGGAGGAAGCTATGAAGGTCCAGCAGTGATGCACACTGTCAGCATCGCAGGGGTACATCAAGCATTACATGGGAGAGCAAATCAGAGCCTCCTCGTTTTCATACTCACTGCAGAGCAGGAGAAGGAGCAAGACTTTGGAGGGATTCACATGTACTCTGTATCTCAGACTAGCTGTAGCAGTGTCAGAGCCCCTTCCAGTACAGCATTACAGGAGTCACATCAGTCCTGTTCATTCCCCTGTTGTATCTTCAGGGGAAAATGTGAGTGGAAGGAGTGTCTCGTTCTGGTGGCTATCTTTCAAAAAATATGCATGTAATTATCTTCCAGAAGGCGAGACTGAAAAAAAACAGCCTCACTGCTTATGGCCCAGAAACTACTGAAGATTACTCCTGAGCAAGCTTGTTTTGCAATCCTAGCCCAGCTCCAAGAAGGCTCTGCTATCATGCACCCAGTCAAGCCTTACCCTTTATTGCAAGCAACCAGATGTGCCATGCCAGGAGAGCAGACGATAGAATCACAGAATGGACTGGGTTGGAAGGGACCTTTAAAGGTCATCTGGTCCAACCTCCTGCAGTTAGCAGGGACATCTTCAACTGATCTTGAATGGTTCCAGGGATGGGGCTTCTACCACCTCTCTGGGCAGCCCATGCCAGCATCTTCACCATCCTCTGCGTGAAAAATGTCTTCCTTACAGAAGAACATCGGCTCTTGCTTTCACTCATGCCACTGCTGCCTTTTACTTTATGTCTGTGCTGCAGTGAAAGATGTGGCCATGCCTTCTGGCAATCTGAGTAAACTCTAATCTAGCAGGGGTGAGGACCAGCGCTGCTGTGACAGTGAGGCTCAGACTTTCTGAGTGCTACTTAACTAAAGTGCAATGAACTAAAGCAACACATCCTGCCCGAGAGAGCAGCACAGTAAGGACGCTGGAATGCAATAACACTTCAGCAGCTAAAAGCAGCTCACCTGCCTTTGGGGAACATGCTGCCAGGCCCAGCACCCAGCCCTGGACTGGCCTCTTTCTCATTTAATGCCTTCAAGATAACAAGTCCCTGTTCTCAACGAGTCCCTGCTCTCACGCAGGCGTTGCTGATGTTGGAGCAAAGAGCCCTGTGCTGGCTGGCACCGCTCTGGAAGGGACTGCCAAGGCTGTCTGCTCTCTTCAAGGCTGGTCCTTCCCAGCTGCCCTGGGACTAGGTGCTGCCTTGAGTGTGCACAGACAGAGCACACAGCATCGCAGGGCCACAGTGAGGTTTTACAAGCACCACAGCTTACAGAGAGTGGGAGAAACCTCAGAATCTTGAGGCAGGATCATTTTCCTGGCTCTCTGAGGAGAACTCCAGCTAAAGCAAGGACCATGGTACAATACTCCTGATGTTCCCAGGGAAAGAAATAAGTAGGACAGAAATGTTTATTTAAAGAAAATACATTCAGGGCCCTATAAAGTGTCAGGACTCTGCCTTAAATAGTCACCAGTAGTCTCCCTGCCCCTTTACTAGGTAAACAGTAGAATGGAGAGGGTTTATTCTTTACACATGAAGCTGCTTAGCTCCTGTTTGTTTATCCTAATACAGTTTCATAGATAAGTGAGTTATCCATGTGAAGTTAGAGTGGGTTTGGGGTACTTGCAGACCACGCAAAGCTGCAGGCATTTCTTCCTGTGAGCTTTTGAGAGGTTCAGCTTCAATTCCACTTTCCAAGTCTGAATGAAATGTGAATTTTCAGTTTCAAAAGCTGCTCCCCTTTCCTTTGTTATCGGTAAAGAAGGGAACACTTGCCTAGCTTGCTCCATACTGTTCATTATTTTACACAAATGTAGCACCAGCTTTCCCTTCCTCTTCACAAACTCTCCATGGACAGTCTTTTTGACCGTGCCTTTTCTCATAGGTTCATTATTTTTTTCACCTTACACTGTTACACCTCATTCAGTTTAAAAAAAAAAAAAATCCTGTAGTGATTCAATTTCAGTTCAAAAAGTGTAGGTCACCTCTAAGCCTTGTTACCAATGTCACTGAAATAACCAGAATGGAGAAGTAATACAACCCACGGCTCCTGATTTTATCTTTTAGGAGGATTTGAATAAATGTCTTGAACATGTTTTATGAAACCTTTTCACAAGAGATGTACTCCACTGGCTGCACAACACGTGCTAGTGTGACTGCTGTGGAATAGGTTGGCTGGATGGTGCCTCAGGAACAAAAGCAGTATGATAGAAAAGAGGCAGGTTGTTTTACCAGCACAGAAACCCCAAAGTGCCACATGGGGCTACAGCAGCCTCACAGAGAGGCTGGAATTTTTATGCTCCTGGAAGATTAAATGAGAGGTTGGTACAATAACTCCATTGGCTTATGGCTGCTTTGTTTTGCATAAAGCAACAAGATACCTTTTTTCCCTACCTAAATCAAATCTATCACTTGTGGTGCCTTTTCTTCCTCCATAATGTTGTGCTGTGAGTGACCTGCTCGACAAAGCCACTTTTAAGAGCCAGTTTTGTTGTTTTGTAACCCCCTCTCCCCCTCTGACAACCTGCATGTTTAATGAAAAGCATTGCAAATGTTAACATTTTTGAGAGCTCTGATGTTTGTTCCTGCTCTCAAACATACCAGAATTCACCAGAAATTTAACAAATCCCTTTGGGGCTTTTCCACTGGTGCCATTTTAGAAACACTAACATCTTTATTGCAATGGAAGAGGGGCTTCTTCACCCTTCTGCAGACAGACAGACGCCCTGTCTTTGTCTCCAAGTCTTCTGACTCCTGTTCTGTTTTGCTGTTGCAATTACTATCAGCACAAAGCCCAGGGATGGTGTGGTGCAATGGGAGCTGTAGCAGATGTGTACAGAGCTACAGAGGAACTAGTTCAGCCTGTTCTTACTCTCAAAGGAAAACATGACCCCGTGGTCACCAGTGAAGTGCCACAGCAAATCTCAGGGAGGTTCAAAATTACTCAGAAGGCCTAACAAAAACCGTCTCTGATGACCATAGCAGATAACAGAACTGCTCTTAAATCCACTCACCAAGGATGAGGCTTGGAGTAGGTGCTGCTGGGATTTTAAGTCCTCCACCTCTCCAAGTCCTTTGCAGCGTCTTCCTCCTCACTGCCATGCTGTTGGAATCTCACACAGCACTCTGGTGTCGTGAGAGCCCCTCAGAAAGTGGTGCTGCTTGAGGCCTGAAACAGAGATTATGTCAAATCACACTCAGAAAAGACACCTCAGCCCCACGTTACTTGCACGATGTTGATCGAATAGAACAGAGCGAGCCTCAGAAGGCTTTGCAGATGAGGGAGCTGGAGCTGGATGAAGCTAATGATAATCTGCTGCAATTTCTTGCCTGTTGGAGCAGAGTCTGAAGTCTGCTTTTCAAAAGTAAACGCTGGTACCTGCTCGAGTTCAGCATGCCTGGCTGTCCTTTGAACTCTTTCAAAGAGGCCTTTGTACTTTATCAGGGAAATGGAGAGGGGGATCCCTGTCTCATCTCCATCCTTACCTTTCATTTCCTGAAGCAATGATGCATGAAGTGTGCTAGGGGGAGAGAGCCTTTCCCCTCCTGGCACAGCAGGTACTCCTCAACCTTACAATAGATACCACTATGTAGCAGTTTCCTCTGTTCCACAAAATACTGTTACAGCATAGTTCAAATGATTTATGTGGTGTAAATATTTTTTTTATCTGATATAAAGTCCATGGGAGAGTCAAAATGCCCAATTTAGGAGTCATCAGAAACTCCTCCATGAATGACTGAAACATGCAGGCTTCCCTTCAAGTTACTTTTTCTCTTTATTGCTTTTTTTTCAGTTGTTCATTAGTCCTGTAAATGTCTTTTACATAAAATATTTGTCTAGGCAATTAATTCCAGCAAAATTAGAATAGAATAGAATCAACCAGGTTGGAAGAGACCTCCAAGATCATCCAGTCCAACCTATTACCCAGCCCTATCCTGTCAGCTAGACCATAGCACTAAGTGCCTCATCCAGTCTTTCCTTGAACACTTCCAAGGAGGGTGACTCCACCACCTCCATCTGAATAAAAGGAAGGAGCTTTGGAAAAGCAGAGGGGTTGGATGAAGCTGTGCAGCGTTTGAGGTAGCACAGAGTTTGCCACCAAACAAACACCAGAGCAGAGCACATAAACGGCTGCAGGGCTTCAGGAGAATAAATAGCTGCTTGCAGATTTAACACTGGCTGCCACATCACTGCTTTGTGAGGTTTATTAATGACTTACTACTAGACAAGAGGAGCCCTTGTTCTGCTCCTCTGAGATGTGAGAGAAGACACGAGATAGATGTGGTTTACATTTCTCTAAAGTTAGAAGGGATGATGCAAAGCTCAGAAATAGACATGAATGGGGGGGGGGAAAAAGGCCCAAAGTGTAATTTGAAAAACATGTTCAAACAATAGCTGCACAACACCCTGCTTTCCAAAAGGTTCAGCGGGGAGAGGGTTGCGGATGGAGAGCTCTGCGGGGCTGTGCCTTCCCTGGGGGAGCAAACCTCTCACTTTCAGTGCTGAGGGAAGCTGTGACTAACAGGTTAATTTTGTTGTGCGTGAGGACTTTTGCTCTTCACAACTCAGAAATGTCAGTAAAAAAATGCTGGTGTCCAAAGACCCCATGAAAACTTAAGAGGGAGCACGGTACTTGGGCTGATGCCACTTTTCCTGCCAGGAGGATCTATGGTGGGTCTGTGTTAGGGTGGTGGCACAGTGCTGGCTGTGGGACAACCACCACCTTCATCGAGTGGCACTGAGCTTTCCCAGAGTTTTGGCTGGATATTAATTTAACACTTCACCTGCCTCATTGCCACAAAAAAGGGACGTGGGACTGACTGTGCTGGTTATCAGAGCCAAAGAGGAGAACTTTACCCTGATGCCTACTCATAGAATGGTTTAGGTTGGAAGGGACCTCAAAGCTCACACAGTTCCAACCCCTCACCAGAGGCAGGGACACCTCCCACTAGAGCAGGTTGCTCAAGGCCTCATCCAACCTGGCCTTGAACACCTCCAGGGAGGAAGCATCCACAACCTCCCTGGGCAACCTGTGCCGGTGTCTCACCACTCTCACTGCCAAGAACCCTTTCCTAACATCTAGTTTGAATCTCCTCTCTGCCAGTTTAAACCCACTGCTCCTCATCCTGTCATTACAAGACCTTGTAAATAGTCCCTCTCTATCCCTCCTGTGGGCCCCTACAGATACTAGAAGGCCACTATAAGGTCTCCTAGAAACCTTCTCTTTTCCAGCCCCGACTCTTGTAGCCTGTACTCATAACAGAGGTGCTCCAGCCCTCTGAGCATCTTCTTCAGGAGGAGATGGAACAGAACCATCCCTGCAGGCAGAGACCAGGAGGGTTCACTCTCCTGTGGGAAGTCAGAGACCAAAAGCCTGCCCAGGATTTACTCTCCTGAGGGAAATCAGACCAAAAGCCTGCCCAGCAGGGTTCACTCTCCTGAGGGAAATCAGACCAAAAGCCTGCCCAGCAGGGTTCACTCTCCTGTGGGAAGTCAGACCAAAAGCATTCCCAGCACCACTAAAGCATGCAAGAAAACGGTGCTACTGCTGCAGAAGGCATTGGCCGCTTCTCGCGGCCTGAGCCCTTCCCTAATCACGCCCTAACTGTGCTGCGCTCAGCGCACCAGCGCGCACCAGCGCGCACCAGCCCGCACCAGCCCGCGCCTGCCCGCATCGCCTTCAGGGAGGAGAAACTGCGCCGACAGAACCCTCGCGCTCCTTCGCGCTCCTTCGCACCAGAATGAGCTGCGCGCACACAGAAACCTTGACCCCTCACGGCCACCGTCCCGCCCGGCAAAAGCTGCCACTCAGCGCCCGAGCCCCGCCCCGCCGTCAGGGTGGCCCCGCCCCCTCCGGTCCTCACGCCGCGACCCGGATGCTGTTGCCACAGGCACTTCCGGCGGCGGCGAGTGACGGCCGAGGTGGCGGGTCTGGTGCTGTCCGGCCCCGACCCGCGGATCGGACCTGGCCTGGCAGCCGGCCCAGCATGCCGGTGCGGCCCGCCCCGCCTGGCCCGCCCGCCCGCTCTCATCTATGCGGCTGGCCCGTAGCTCCGGCGCTGCCTCCTCCGCGCCGCTGTGCTCCGTCTGGGACGTGACCGCAGCTCGTTGCTCGCCCGACCGCTCGACTCCGGTGCTGCCCGGTAAGTGGCCCAGACGCCAGCGCGTTTCCTCGGGGGGCACGTGGGAGTGGGCCGAGGGCAAAGTTCCCCGGGGCTGAAGGGGACCCTGGTGCTCCGCTTCGCCTCGGGGGCTGTGAAGGGGGCGGGACTCGGGTTTAACGGGCTTTGGCACGCCCGGGATTTGTGGCTGCGGTGCGCCAGGGTGCGTGGGCTGCACCTGAGTCCAGGGAGCAGTGCCCTTTATCTGCTGAGGCTTCTCGTGTCTTTGCTGCCTCTCAGTACCCCGGAGCCGTTATCAGTGTTAAGCGAGGAGTCTGGAGATCTTCTGGTGGGTAAGAGGATTATGAGGCTTCCTGGCTTATGCAGCCTCTGGCCTTGCTTTTGTCAGCGTGGCCTTGGCGTCTTGTAGCTGGACACCAGCTTGCAAGCCGTAAAGCTTGTTCCAGATAACCGAATTTATCTGAGGGGTGCCTGGGGAATTGCAGCTTTTAAGTGCAGATGCAAGAAGCTTGCACTGAAGTGATGCTATTGAGGTTATAGGAATAAAGGTGTCTTCACAGTATCACAGTCTCACAGTATCACCAAGGTTGGAAGAGACCTCACAGATCATCAAGTCCAACCCTTTACCACAGAGCTCAAGGCTAGACCATGGCACCAAGTGCCACGTCCAACCTTGCCTTGAACAGCTCCAGGGACGGCGACTCCACCACCTCCCTGGGCAGCCCATTCCAGTGTCCAATGACTCTCTCAGTGAAGAACTTTCTCCTCACCTCGAGCCTAAACTTCCCCCGGCGCAGCCTGAGGCTGTGTCCTCTTGTTCTGGTGCTGGCTGCCTGAGAGAAGAGAGCAACCTCCTCCTGGCTACAACCACCCCTCAGGTAGTTGTAGACAGCAATAAGGTCTGCCCTGAGCCTCCTCTTCTCCAGGCTAAACAATCCCAGCTCCCTCAGCCTCTCCTTGTAGGGCTGTGCTCGAGGCCTCTCACCAGCCTCGTCGCCCTTCTCTGGACACGCTCAAGCATCTCAATGTCCCTTCTAAACTGGGGGGCCCAGAACTGAACACAGTACTCAAGGTGTGGTCTAACCAGTGCAGAGTACAGGGGCAGAATGACCTCCCTGCTCCTGCTGGCCACACCATTCCTGATGCAGGCCAGGATGCCACTGGCTCTGTTGGCCATCAAGATAAATAAAATAGATAAATACCTAACATGTACTTGGTTAATTAAAGTCGAATTTACATGTTGATGGTGGTGTTGTTTTATAGAGGTGATTATGGGCAGCGTTTGTTGAGAGAAATGTTGTATAACTTGGCAAGTGCCTAACATCATAAAATCTGTGTTTTTAGCAATGGAGGCTCCATATGATGGTACTGAAGTAACTGTGGTAATGGAGGAAATAGAGGGCACTTACACTTATGCATCACCAGTGCCATCTAAGAAGAAAAAGAAGTACAAAAGTACTGGTGATCATGGAGAAAAAGCTAAAAAGCCCAGGTAAGTGCTTTCTGGCTTCACTTAGCCCCTGTGTAGGGTTCAGTTCTCCTTGCTTCTCATCAGAGTGAACTTTACTTCATCATGTAAAATGTCAAATGCAAAACATGAGCTTGACACTCTGGACCCATTCTGGCTTGCTTGTCTTTTCTGGTGCTGCCACTGTCCTACTTAAAACCTGTGCACACCAAGGTACCTCCCCTTAGGCTCTTCCTCATTTCAGAGTTTTTCTTCAAAAGCTTAGTTTTCATTTGCTTTAAAAAAGTAGATTTACAAGCAAAATGGAATGCAACTTGCTTGTCATTTGCCCTTGGGACAAATTTAAGCTCGTGGATTCCTTTTTTTCTGAAGGGATTTATGTGGACTGATGTTGATCTTTCAGTCTCTGGTTGCGTTTCAGATCTGCTTACCTCCTCTACTATTACGATATTTACTTGAAAGTACAGCAAGAGCTCCCCCACCTCCCTCAGTCTGAAATCAACAAAAAGATCAGTGAGAGCTGGAGGCTGCTCAGCGTGGCTGAAAAAAGCTATTATCTGGAGAAAGCCAAGCTAGAGAAAGAGGGCTTGGACCCGGTAAGTCATCTTTCTGGCAGCTCTTTGCCATGGGGGCAGAAAGACACTTAGGTAACACGGCACTGTGTGTGGGAGAACCAGTTAACTACACATCCCAGTTTGTGTTTCTGCTTAGGACAGCTTGTAAGGACAAGGACAGCTTGTCAGGAGGCAGTGTGTGAGGCTGCTGCCTCTTGCTTTTGCCTTCTGTTCAGTCAAGGGATAATGTTTTGGCATCCTAGATAGATGTGTCTAGTACCTGCTGACAGGGATGGTGGTTATTTTTGTGTCATGTCATCAGGGCGATTGATGATTGAAGTGGATGATAAAACCAGAGCTGAGAAGATTCTACAGGCTCTGTCATGTGGAGAAATTCCCAGCAGGCTGCTTCAAGAAATCAATTGAACTTTGGGCACTAAAATAAGCAGGATTAAGAAGTGAATCTCTTCCTTTCTCCTATTCATTTATTCTATCCTCTGTTTTGGTCAGCAGAGCTCCAAGCTGTCCACTCGAGCTGCAGTAGTTCCAGACATTCCAGGCTTCCGCAAGATTCTTCCTCGCTCCGATTATATAATTATTCCCAAAACCACTTTTCAGGAGGACAGGAGCAGGCAGTCACTGGAACTGTGCATGACACAGGGTCAGGCAGCATCTGAAGGGGTAACAGCTTCCACCAATGTCACCAGTGTCTCTCGTGATGCTGTGCACAACATCCTTTCTGTGGACTCGAGCCACGTTGGCATTCCCGAGCAGTGCATCGCCATCGAAGGGCTGGCAGAAGAGACAGCTTCCTTTGGCCAGCCAGATGCTGTGGAAGAAGTGGTTGCATCAGAGGTCCTCTCTCACTATGTTGGGCCTGTGACAGAGAAAGTAGCTAGAGACATCCTCGTAGATGAGGCTTCTTTGGAAATAGAAGGGCAACCGTATCAGGCAGCTCAAGTGGTTATTGAAGAGACTCTGGTTAGCAGCCCCACAGACATCTCCAATGGGAACGTCGCTGTGGCCCGTCCTCAGGTTTCAGATGGTGTGTCTGTGGTGACCGTGGTGACTGGGAGGGTAAGTTTTTGTGGTGACACTCAAGACTTCTGCCAGAGTCTCACCTGAAATACCTGGGTGCTGTTGAATACTTTCCTTCAGCTCGGTGGTGGCTGTGGGAGGTCCTGTGTTGCTGCGTGGGCCTCCTCTCAGCAGTGAGGGGAACAGCAGCTGTTGTAACTCAGTGGTTAAGGTGTCTCTGCTTGTGGGTGGATTCTGCCACGTGCTGCTATCACTTGTGGCTTAAGATGACTACTTGAGGTTTTTTAAGTGTTTCTTACAACAGTGCTTGGATTCTGCAGTTGGACTGCAAGATTTCTGGGAGGGAAAAATGTCACACCTGCTCCTGATAGCTATTTTCTTGGTGGCAGAGAGAGATAGAAAAGAGACTTTTTAAGGTGAGGTGTTAGGGGTTGTTCATAGAAGATCTCACTCTCTGAAGATTTGGAGCTGCTGATTTTTTGTTTTAAGTTGAAAAGTGTGAAGAGTTAGGCAGTTTCCATAGCAGACTTGCTAAGGTCTTTGCTTTTGAAGTGATCCTTCTCTTTCCCTACTTTCTGGTCCTGTCAGTTCTTAAGGCATGAGGTCATTGGTAGCATTCATGAGAGGGAGTGACACAGGTCACCATGTCTCTGTTTCCTGCATGTATTTTCCTTTTGACCTCATTTTAGGATACTGAAGAGAGTAGCTCCTCCACACCTGCTGCACAATTCATTATGTTACCTTTGCCAGCTCATTCTGTTGTGGAGAACCCAGCATCAATTAAATTGGTAAGAAATTCAGAGTCTTCTATGGGGTTTTAGGGTATGAGTAGATGACAAATAGGCATTTGCACTAAGTTACATTACAGCACCAGTGAGTACTTGACCACTGCATCTCATAACAGATTACTGATGAAAACTGCCTCATCATGAATGACTTGCCTTCAAGTCTTGTCACCCTTCTGACTCACTTCTTGCCTCAGTGGGAGCCACTGAATCATTTTTGTATCTTGTGACTTTTTATATCCTATTGTGACTTTTCATAAGACAGCTGTTAGGTCACTGACAGTGCAAGGCTGGGCTCTTCAGTAGGCTGTCTGCCTTGGTCATCTCTGTCCAGCTCTGCTCTCAATTCCAGTGACAGTGAAGGCCCCTGGAGCATGTAGACTGGGAGCAGTTATGGTGCTGACTCTCTCTGATCAGACTGTGGTGGTTGATAGTAAAAGGGATGGTAGTGCAGGGCTGGTGGTTTGCTGAACAGTGTTTACAAAGTGCTTAGGAGACAAAAGGGAGCAATGACCACAGCTTTATGGGTTTCCAGCTCTGTAGAGAAATTCTTGACTCTTCTTCTTCCAGACAACCACCTACACTCGCAGGGGACATGGCAACTGCACCAATCCTGGGTGTTCCTTCACTTATGTCACCAGGCATAAGCCACCAAAATGCCCAGCATGTGGGAACTTCCTAGGAGGGAAATGGATCCCAAAGGTAAATTTGTCTTTCCTTCCTAACTTTCAGAAAGTGCTGAGTTAGTGGATGCCTGATGTGTTTCTAGACTTGTAGGTCAAGCACAGGGGGTCAGAGATGCCAGAACTGATTCTGTACTTGTGTTCTAGTCCCCATTGTAGAGGACACTTGGTCAAGGTGAGACAGGCCTGAAATCTTCTCACCTTGGGGTGAAGATGCCACTTATATTGGTGTCAGAGTAGCTGGAACTGCATTTGGTGACTCCCTCGGTGAGAGGAAACTTGTTCTTCTGGCCCTCTGCATGCACAGTCATTCCTGTGACTGAAGGGCATTGCCTGTTCTTCCTGCTACAGCCCTATCTAAGCTCAAGAATTCAGTTGAGCCATTTGTTTTGTGGTAATTTATTGGTGTTTGAAGTTATTCTACAAATTGAGGTTTTCTGTGGTCTTTCAAAATGGATTTTTCCACAGAAATGAGGAACAGTTCTCAACTGTAGCAGGTATATGGGGTTTTGGGAGCTGACTTCCAAAGCTGATTTATCAGAAGCTGAAGTGGTGTTGGATGTTGTTGCCTCAGGGCCACTTGTCTGGTCACTCATGGTGTTCTGAATGTTTGCTGGAAGCAAATTCCCAGGTGTTGTGAGGTTTGTTTGAGTGGGAAAGTCTTTTTCCACATGGTATCTCTTCTGCTAGAGTAGCTGCGTACAGCAGAGAACTCACTTAAAGCTTGGCAGCTCTGAAAAGCTCATTAAATTTCTGCCTGAAACAAGGCTCCTCAGACCTTGGTAAAGGATGTTCCCAATGTGAAAATTTACATTTGACATTCAGTAGCTTTATATGAATCATAGAATGGTCTGGGTTGGAAGGGACCTCCAAAGGTCACAGAATTAACCAGGTTGGAATAGACCTCTAAGATCATCAAGTCCAACCTGTCACCTAACCTTTCTAATTAACTAAGCCATAGCACTAAGTGCCTCATCCAGCCTCCTCTTAAACACCTCCAGAGAGATGACCCCCTCTGCAGTCAGCAGGGACATCCTCAACTAGATCAGGTTGCTCAGAGCCTTGTGGAGCCTCACCTTGAATATCTCCAGGAATGGGGCCTCAACTACCTTCCTGGGCAACCTGTTCCACTCTTCCACTACCGTCATAGTAAAGGAGCTGTTCCTTTATGGATCTCAATTTGTTTTGTGTCTAGACTTAAAAAACATTTAGGGACAAGAACTTTGGGACAAGAACCTTTTTAGGCAGCTTACAGACTCTGTTGTGTCTGAGCTGATGACTGTGTGGTTGGTACACAAATAGTGATGACGGCATCTTAGCTTTTGTTCTATAAAGCTGCTGAAGTGGACAAATGGCTAACTGCAAAAACATGTGTTCTGCCTGGAAATGGCACACGTGTGCTCCTGTTAAACCCTGCATTGAGCAGGACTGAAAGCTTTTACAGGGACTTTTCTTTCTCTTTTAGTTTTATTCTGCTTTTCTGGGAACATGTTTGCATAAACAGTTCCACTCGGTTTTGTGCTGCCATGCCTTGGTTAAAACAGACATCAGCAGATTGGGCTTTTTGGTTTTTTAAACTGGTAATAACACACAATGTTAGGGGCTGGAAGGGACCTCGAAAGACCATCCAGTCCAACTCTCCCTGCCAGAGCAGGATTACCTAGAGTAGGTCACACAGGAATGCATCCAGGCAGGTTTTGAATTCATCTCTGGAGAAGGAGACTCTACAACCGCTCTTTGTATTGGTCCCAGTTTCCCTGTCCTTGCTTCCACTCTCTGTAGGCTTTCTTCTTGCATCTCAATGTGTCCAGGAGCACTCTATTCATCCATACAGGCCTCCTGGTGGTCTTACCTGCCTTCCTCTCTTTTGGGATGCATTGCTTGTGGGCCTGGAGGAGGTGATCCTTGAACATCGACCAGCTTTCCTGGCCCCCAATTCCTTCCATATATTTTTCCCATGGCACCCTGCCAAGGAGGTCCCTGTAGAGATTGAGATCTGCACTGCTGAAATCTGTGATGTCTGGTTTTAAATACCTAGATTGTCCTTCTGAGTATGAACTCTGTGGAGAGCTTGGAATTAATGTGTTTATCATGCCAGAAGCACTTGATTCTGTTTCTGGTGTCTTTTGGCATGTTACTGATTCCATCAGCTGTTGCTGTAGCCTTGGTCCTTTTCTTCAGGGCAAAACTCCTTCCTAAGTAGTTCTGTCTTTTCCAACTCGCTCAGATGCCTGCTTTTCTGAGTACTTGGATTCAAAAGATCCAAGTTCTCTATCTAGCTCTTTTTGGTTCCTCAGCAGTGTGGAAGAACAGAGTGTTGGAGAGCTGAAGCTGTGAAAGGGGAGTGTAGGAGGTTGGTCCTTGCTAGAGAGGGTGGTGGGCGAGTTTGTGGTGCTGATGCTAAAGGTGATATTTGAGGGAGTTTACGGAAGAACGATTCTGCACAGTAAACAGCCTCTAAAAATACTACATGAAGGGCCAGGAGGGTGGATGAAATGTTAGCAGGGACTTTGCTGGCAGAGGAGATGATGCCTTTCAGCAGGAAGTCCTCCATTTCCCACAAGGTGCTTCTTACACACTTAGGATGTTGCTGTTTTGGCCCAGCACTAAATAGGCCATGGCAAACCTGGGATATATGATGGGAGCTTACTTATCCCTGACAGCCTAAAGCTCTGAAATGTGACTGTCTTTCTGTTTCCAGGAAAAGCAACCAAAAAGCAAATCTGAGCCAAGTTCAGGCACCTCTCTTAAAACTCCACCAGCCAAAAGAAGTCAGCAGTCAGCATTCTCAGAACCAGCAGCTGGTGGTGAGGATACCTCCAGGTCTGCCTTGGAGAGCTCGGAAGCTGTCAGCCAGCTGCTGACTGCTGTGCCTGCTGGAGGCCAAGCACAGGACACAGAGTGGGAGGAAGTGATCATCTCTGAGGCTCATGTTCTTGCAAACAACATGCTTGGTGAAGACAAAGGGAGTGCTGCTGGAGTGACACTGGGCCAAGAGAGCCAACAGCAAGGAGAGTCCTTTTCAGAGCAGGCAGAAAGAGACGGTGCGGGGCTGGGGGTGCCGCCAGCTTTGGAGGTACCTGGTCCAAATGCCTCTGCAAAAAAAACAGTGGGGTGAGTCAGTTTGCCATATGCTGTGGGAGTGAGTGGTGTCTGCTGTGTGCTGATGGGATGAATCCAAGACAGTGAAGGCTCTTGGCAGTGCTTCCTGTAAGACCTCTTATGTTTGCTCTCTCTTTTCTGCCAGTTCAGGATTGTTCCTTTGAATTTGTTTTGGCCATCAGAGCTAATTTTGTTCTTTTTCAAGTGACAGTTGAATTGTAGTCACAGGGCAGATGTATCCTCAGCTCTGTGTCTCCTTTCTGCTGCAGTAGCTGTGATTATTGTGCTAATACAGCACAGTTCAGGAAAGAGAAAATTGAGGCCAAGGGGGAATTGGTGGAGTGTTCTTCTAATTATAGCTCTTACCTTTCAGGATGGATACTGCAGCTTCTACACACAAAGGACAAGAAGTAAAGAGCAAACCAAGACCCAAACCCTCCTTGCTGGCTGCAGCAAGACCCATGCGAGCCATTCTGCCTGCTCCAGCCAGCGTGGGGAGAGAAGGCAGCACTGAGCAGCCTGGCAGCAGACAGGCCTTCACAAACACTGGTAAAAGCAGGGTTCTCTGGTGTGCTTTGGCAGTGGTTGTCTTTTCTCACCACAGTGAAGTGGTCTCTGCCAAATACTGAGATGTGTCTGAAGTGACATAGTGACCTAGGCTAGGAAAAAAACATCCTTTGTTTCTGAGAGTGCAGCGAGTGGGCCACAGAACCCCTGCTTGGGTCATTTCAGGTTCAGATGAGAAGTCTTGCATGACTGTGGTAACATTTACCAAAGATGTCAGAATGAAACAGGACCACTTCTCTCCTATTTAACCTGCTGCATCCTTTTCTTCCCTCAAGACAAACACTCCCCTGTGAGAACATCAGGCTTGAAGCCCAGCACGCTGAAGCAGTTGGGTCAGTCCATCCTGCAGCCTCCAAGCACCGAGGAGCAAAAGGTACCTCTGGTTTGGTTTTCAAATGCAGATTAATTTCCTAGGCTGTTTTGGGGTGTTTTTTTGATTTTTTTTTTTTTTTACCCTTGTGATGGCTGTGATCTGAGTGGTGAGAAACAGAACACAGAAATTTAGCAGCCTCATGATGATGAGACCTGTGACTGACAGATTTTGTGCTGTGGCTCAGAAGCAGCACAAGTGCTGGATGGCTGAGTGTGGGAGCTGAACTGAGAAATGCTGTTGGACAATTCTTCTGTTGCTTACTTTGAGAATCTCCCAGCTACTTCCAGAAGATGTTTCAGGGATATGCTAAGTGCTTTGATAATCTGACATGCAATCTTGATTCTCTCACCTGTGAAACGGGACAAGTGGTAGAGTACTTCTGTTTGAGTCATAATGCCTTAGGATGTGAAACAGTGTGTTGTAGTCTTCTGACATGAAATGAGGATGAATTGATTTCTTGAAGGGGGAGAAAAATGCTAATGGTATTGCTTACAGAAGGTATGTTTACAGTAGTAGGTATCTCACTGGTGTTTTTTCTTCTGCTTTCAATCTCTAGCTCCGCAGTGCTTTGACCAGCAGAGCTCCTCAGGTTAAAGTCGTGGAGATCAAACCAGAGATATTCCCTTCCTACAAGTACAGCTGCACAGTAACTTTGGTGAGGATTTTTCAGCTGCCTCTGACCTGTGCCCTGGGGAGTGTCACCTATGGGGAGAGACTGTCCTGTGACTTGCAGAAATGTATCTCACATTCGATGTCAGACAGCCTGTGCTTTGTGTCATCTGCTCATCTAATCCATGGTACTCTGCTGCAGTTAGGTTTGAGACCATGCTAAGAACAGGATTTTCCTTTGTCTTAGCATAATTCCTATGTCCAAATTAAGATCAGCCCAGAGGATGGGTGCTTTCTGAATTAATTTCATGAGAGCTTGTGGTTTCTGATCATGTTTTGAGTGCCAGTTAAGGTGTTCTGTGCAAAGTGACAGATGGGCTGCTGTTTGGCCTGTAAACAGGGGGTTAGAAAGTTGGGGGAAGCATACAGCATTCAAGCAGACCTTTCTAGAATATTCTTGTTTTAAAAATCAAGGTCAGCAAACATCTTTTTGTTTTGTCCTTTCAGGATTTGGGATTGGCAACATCACGTGGCAGAGGGAAATGCAAGAACCCCTCCTGCAGTTACGTGTATACAAACAGGCATAAGCCACGAGTCTGCCCGAGCTGTGGATACAATCTTGCCAAAGACAGAGCTGAGAAAACAGCAAAATCTCTGGTAAGACTCAAAAGAGTTTGTCCTATCAAATGGCTGTTGTGGGATGGGCAGGGAAGTACCTCCGTGTGCAAGTGCCTGTGGGAACGTGCTCATTTCTTGTCATTACGGTGAGCTTTTCTGAAGGAAATACTTGTGGTGAGTCCTGTGACCAGGTCTGGGCCACTCAGATCAAGAGAGATGTTGAGGTACTGGAGTGTGTCCAGAGAAGAGCAACGAAGCTGGTGAGAGGCCTGGAACACAGCCCTGTGAGGAGAGGCTGAGAGGCTGAGGGAGCTGAGCAGCCTGGAGAAGAGGAGGCTCAGGGCAGACCTCATTGCTGTCTACAGCTACCTGAAGGGAGGCTGTAGCCAGGTGGGGTTGGGCTCTTCTGCCAGGCAAGCAGCCACGGAACAAGGGGACACAGTCTCAAGTTGTGGCAGGGGAGGGCTAGGCTGGATGTTAGGAGGAAGGTGTTGGCAGAGAGAGTGATTGGAGTCACTGTCCTTGGAGGTGTTGAAGAAAAGCTTGGATGAGGCACTTAGTGCCATGGTCTGGTTGATTGGCCAGGGCTGGGTGCTAGGTTGGACTGGATGATCCTGAAGGTCTCTTCCAGCTTGGCTGACTCTATGATTCTGTGATTTGTACCATCCAGCTCCTGCCACAGGGGTGCGTCAGGCTGGGCACGAGTCTGAATGTGCTCAGTTCTACCACTGGATGTCTCTGCAGCTTAAAAATGCTCGCAGCCTGCCGGTGCTTGCTGGGGAAATCACCCTTGAAGTCGCATTTGTTGTGTCAAGCTTTGTTGAACCTCAGTCTTCAAGAAACTCCCAGCTGTGCTCTGCTTTGCCACCAGTTTCATAGAATCATAGAATCAACCAGGTTGGAAGAGACCTCCAAGATCATCCAGTCCAACCTAAACAACTTGTGGCTGTTGTCAATTAAATTATTGCATCTTGGATTGGGGCTTTATGAGGAGCCTCTGAGGGAGCTGGGGGGATGGTTAGTTTGGAAAAGAGGAGGCTGAGGGGAGATCTCATTGCTGTCTGCAACTACCTGAAGGGACATTATAGAGAGGCTGCTGCTGGACTCTTCTCACAGGGGATTTGAGAAGAACAAGGGGGAATGGCCTCAAGATGAGACTGGTTAGGTTTAGATTAGATACTAGGAAAAAAATTTTCATGGAGAGAGTGGTGAGACTCTGGAATGAGCTGCCCAGGGAGGTGGTGGAGTCACCAACCCTGGATGTGTTTAAAGGTCGTTTGGATGTGGTGCTTAGGGCTATGGTTTAAGGTGAATCTTGTAGAACAGGGTTCTAGGTTGGACTTGGTGATCCTGAGGGGCTTTGCCAGCCTGCATATTTCTGCCATTCTGTGATTATTTCTATGGGTTTGGAGTGCAGCTTCCAGCCTGAACTGATTTCTGGATGTGGTTGTTGTGTATGTTTTTCCCAATCTGGGGATGTAAATAATGAATTCTGAGGTTTGTTCAGGGTTATTTTGCCTTTGAAGTTTCAAAGGTTAGCTTTGTTCACACTAAATTGTTTTGCTTTTAAAAAAGGACCTATCCTGTTCTTAGCTGAAATGTCCACTCAGCATAAGAGTCAGACAGCATTTTAGTCCCATGTGGTAAAATGACTCTTCCAGTTGGTTTTATTTGTTGTTTGTTTTGTTATTTTTTTCTCTTGAAGAACATAACTTTGTGTAGTGTTTTTAAACAGAGGTGGCCTGTGTGAAACTTGCACATAAGCAGCTGTGTAAGGAACAGCAGCATGCTGAGCTCAGCTCACATTTTGAGAGGCATGTGGCTTTGTGTCTTCCTCATTTAGCTGCTTCTTATTTTCTGCCCCTAAATATGTTGAACATTCCTGACCTGCAGTTTGTTCTTGTCTATGGGCTCTGGACTGATCATTTATCTCACTGCTAGACTAGACAGAAAACCAGGTTGGACTGTTGGCAGAAGAGTTTAAGTGATTAAAAAGATGAGCCTGTTTGTGTTCTCACTGTTCTTCTGAGCCACCTGGAGTTTGGTTCTTCTGTGCTTGTGCATTTGGTCTTGATGGCCTGTGTGTCTTGAGGGTGTGTGTCTAAGGACTATAGCTGATCAATTGTAGTTTATTAGTGTAGTCAGTACTTTGCAGCTCCTAGTTCTCCTTTTAGCACTTGTATGCTCTGGCTTCTGGAGAGGTGTGCAGACTGCCATGGCTGCCTGAGAGTTGTACAGGAGAAGGTGCCTGATAGCCTCTGGAGAGAGGCAGTAGCTATTGCCAGGCTTATTGGAAGTTTTTACACCTACTAGAGGTTGTCTTCACCCTCCTGATCCTCAATCCCTGCACTGGCTCTCCAGTCCAGTGAAAAGTCTGTGATGATCCAGCAGTGTTATAGGAGTTGCTAAAGTCTGGGATTCAGTAAGGTATTTTTAAAGTAACTTAAGCTTGAAGCTATTGTCTGGCATCAGTGGTTGAGCAGTGGAGTAGAAGTCAGCTCTGCTGGGTTTCAGAGGTACCCAATGTTTCTAGTTTCTCTTCGCGGCTTTCTCTGTTTCTGCTCTCTTTTATGAGTTCTTTGGCATTTATCACATTTCTTTGTGTTCAGTTTTGGGCACTGCAACACAGGAGAGATGTGGAGGTGCTGGAGCAGGTCCAGAGGAGGGCAACAAAGCTGGGGAAGAGCCTAGAGAATAAATCTTATGAGGAGTGACTGAGGAAGCTGGGGCTGGTTAGTTTGAATAAGAGTCTGAGGGGAGACCTCATTGCTCTCTATAGCTACCTGGAGGGACATTATGGAGAGACTGCTGCTGGGCTCTGCTCACAGGTAATTGGAGACAGAACAAGGGGGAATTGCCTCAAGCTGAGGCTGGGGAGGTTTAGATTGGACATTAGGAAAAAGATTTTCGTGGAGAGACTGGTCAGGGACTGGAATGAGCTGCCCAGGGTTGAGTCACCAATGCTGGATGTGTTTAAGAGTCATTTGGATGTGGTGCTTAGGGATATGGTTTAAGGTGAATCTTGCAGAGTAGAGTTATAGGTTGGACTTGGTGATCCTGAGGGGCTTTGCCAGCCTGGATGGTTCTGTGAGTCTGTGATCTCCATGCTTGGTTAGTTGAGTGTGTGAGTGTTTGCCTTGCGTTCTAGGAGGTGAGTCCAGGCCAGCCTGATGTGCTGAACACCAGCGAGCCCCTAAGCCCATCCCAGAAGGAGATCCAGCGCCAGTCCACCCTGCAGCTGCTGCGCAAGGTAATGCAGATCCCCGAGAACGAGTCGGAGCTGGCCGAGGTCTTTGCGCTCATCCACGAACTCAACAGCTCAAGGCTCATCCTGTCCAACGTGAGTGAGGAGACAGTCACCATAGAGCAGACCTCCTGGTCAAACTACTATGAGTCTCCATCTGCGCAGTGCCTCCTCTGTAGCAGCCCTCTGTTCAAAGGGGGACAGAAGTAAGACTCTGTTTTGGACTTGTGACTCTTTCAACCTTGTGCTGTTATTCTCTGTGACAAAAGTGCCTTAAATAATGCTTGGCTCTAGCCCCTGGTACTGAGGCTGATGTAAGTGACACTGAATGAGCTACCTGTGTCTGGAAGGGCTTTAGCTGCTTAGTGACAAGCTGCTTTGCATCTGTTTTTCCTGTGCAGTAGTTTGTTGTAGTTAGCACTTCCTCGCAGCAGGAAATCTTGGGCAAAGAGTGACTGCTAAGTCTAGATGTAGTTTTTTCTCTTGGAACTGAGTCTTTTCACTACTCATCCCTTCTTTGGGGCCCAGTCTGCTGTTTTGAGGCTGACACAGGCAAACTTGTGGCATTCTAGATGTGTATTATGTGATTTCCCTTTATTCTCTCTTCTTCATCCTATTGTTTCCTGTGTGGATCTTTTTGCTTGTGATGTTTTCATTCTTTGCGTGGCTTAGCGTGGGCTTGAGTAAATCCTTTTTGAGAACAAATAACCAGATCAAAAGCTGAAGGGCTTTCAGAAACTACCAATGTATAGGCTAGATTACCTTAACCAGCTCTGTGTAAAAGCCTGCAGGATATCTCCTCACTGGGGCTGCCAAACAGCCTCCTGTTGCTGAAATGTTCTTTCCATGGCAAGCTGTGGGGTGATTTTTTTTATTGTTGTGTTTCTTTCTTCAACCAAAAAGATTTTCTTAGTACCAATTAAGGATGTTTGCTTTGGGCAGGCCAGTACTAACTGAGATTTTTCCAGCAGAGCCGTTTTTTTTATCCTCAGTACTATTTTTGCAGAGCAGTGCTATGTAAAGGAGCTGGGGCTATTTAGTTGGAGGAGGAGGCTGAGGGGAGACATCATGGTGTAGTTGACTGAATAGGGCTGGGTGCTAGGTTGGACTGGATGATCTTGGAGGTCTCTTCCAACTTGGTTGATTCTATGGAAAAATGTTGTGGAGAGATCTCTTCTTACAGGTAATTAATTAGGGGCAGAACAAGAGAAATGGCCTCAAACTGCAACAGGGGAGGTTTAGGCTGGACATCAGGAAATGTTATTCCTAGCAAGAGTGGTCAGGCATTGGTATGAGCTGCCCAGGGAGGTGGTTGAGTCGCCAACCCTGGATGTGTTTGAAGGTCATTTGGATGTGTTTGAAGGTCATTTGGATGTGTTTGAAGGTCATTTGGATGTGGTGCTTGGGGTGAACTTCGTAGAGTAGGATCAATGGTCAGACTTGATGGTCCCAGGGGTCTTAGCCAACCTAAATGATTTCATGATCTTGCACCCCTGTCCCTCACCTTGTAACTTGCTTGTCCCTCAGCTTTGTAGTTTTCCTTCTCATTAGAGGAGCAGCAGAGGAGCTCCTCTGTGGGCTTCTCTTTCTGCAGAGGAGCAGCTCTTTCTGAATCTCCGAGTGTGCAAGGGCAGGCTGTCACCATTTGCTGTCCATCAGCAGTGGGGCTGACAATTCTTCAGGGCTGTAGATTTTCTCCACCTCTCCATATTACAAGTCCAGGGTATGGAGCTGGAGAGATGTGGAAGTGCTGTTAAAAAGACTGTGGGCAACGACCTGATTCTGCCAGGGGAATCCATTTTAAAATGTACCTGGCAGCTTTTTTTCTGGTGTGAACTGGCTTAAACTGACACATTAATGCACTGATCTCAACTGGAGCATCTTAAGTTATTGTAGGACTGGACTGAAAAACCTGTTGACTGGGCTCTGATTTGTCTTTTGTTGTCTGTTGCAGTTCCCTTGCCGGTCCTCAGGAGTGCTGGCTGCTGACAGCCAATAGATTGCAGGTGGTTACAGCTCAGGTCAAAGTGTGCATGAACCTGCAGTGTTTGGCCCTCCATAGCTTCACTGATATTTACACAGGTAAGATAAATGTCAGCACTACAGCTTAGAGTGTGACTGCACTCTAAATCCTTGAGGTGCCTTGGGAATGGATCAGAGCATTGTCTCTGCCCAGAAAAATCTATTCCTTGCCCCAGGGCATTAAACTTGAATTGGGTTTGGCTTGCACTCTTCTGCGTCTTCTGCAAGCAAATGGTTGGTGGTTGAGGCCCTATCTCTGGAGGTATTTAAGGCCAGGCTGGATGAGGCTCTGGCCAGCCTGATTTAGGATAGGATGTTCCTGCTCATGGCAGAAGGGTTGGAAATAGATGGTCCTTGTGGTCCCTTCCAAGCCTGACTGATTCTATGATTCTTTGAAATCCGTATCTGTGAGGAAAAGCACCTACAGATGCTTCAGTGAGGAAGCCAGTGCCTTGCTTCACTGCTGTAGGTCTCCTCTCTGTAAGTGGTAAATGCTGACTTCTGTGAGGTGGCCCTCGAGAGGTCATCATAGTCAAAGGCATCTCTGCAGAGCTCTCAGTGTTGACTGGTGAGACTCAGTGGCAGTCACTGTGGGCCTCCTGCAAGGCAGTGTGGAGCTGAGGAGACCACAGAATCACAGAATTAACCAGGTTGGAAAAGACCTCTAGGATCATCAAGTCCAACCTATCACCTGACCCTTCTCATTAACTAAACCATGGCACTAAGTGCCTCATCCAGCCTCCTTTTAAACACCATCAGGGACGCTGACTCCACCACCGACCTGGGCAGCCCATTCCAATGCCAATCACTCTTTCCATGAAGAATTTATTCTTAATGTCCAGCATAAACCTGCCCTGGTGCAGTTTGAGGCTGTGTCCTCTTGTTCTGTCGCTGGGTGCCAGGGAGAAGAGACCAACCCCTGCCTGGCTACAACCTCTTTTCAGGTAGTTGTAGACAGCAATGAGGTCTCCCCTGAGATGGTTCCTTACAGCCTTTGGAGTTTAAAGGCACATCTGTAGGAGGAGCTGGTCTTGCTCATGTGTGGAAGGAACAGTCCCAGAAACTCTGTGCAGCTGTTTGCTCTGAACCACACATACCTGAACATGCTGAGTGTCAGTAAAGAATCTCTTTGAGGAGGACCTGCAACCCTACAGACCATAACTGCCTTGTTTTAACTGCAGGCCTTTTCAATGTGGGGAACAAGTTGCTGGTGAGCTTGGATCTTCTGTTTGCAATCCGAAACCACATTAAACTTGGAGAGGATCCCAGGGTGGCTGTTTGCAGCATTCTTGATTCTGTTCAGGAGCAAACTGGTGGGTTTTTCCTTCTTGTTCTTTCCAAGCTGACCTGCTGATGATGCTAGGTTATAAAAAGGCAAACTTCACCTCTTCTGGTGTGGTTTGCTTCTGTTAAATCACTTCCTGAGCCCTGCCGCACCTCTGTGCCTGGTTCTTTTGTAACAGTTCCCTGCAGGACAGGTTTGTTTTCATTCTGCATCGCAGAGTTGTAATCTGCTGGCTTTAGGAAGTGGAAGTTCTAACAGTAGCATGTTCTCTTTGCAGAAAAAGCCCTGAGCTCTGACGAGCAAGTTCAGCTCCAGGAGCTGCTGTGCAATGGCTACTGGGCCTTTGAGTGCCTCACAGTCAGGGATTACAATGACATGATCTGTGGAATCTGTGGCATAACCCCCAAGGTGGAAATAGCCCAAAGGAATGTGGACAATGTCCTGGCACTGAAAAATATAGAGGTAGGCTTTTCATCAACTTCACATCCTGTTCATGTTCAGAGCAGGTCACCATGACTTCTGCTGACTCTGCAATGCACAATAATTACATGAGACCTTTGTCAGCAGCTTTCTGCTGATGCCTGGTAAGAGGATGTGGCTGGAGTGGTGATGTGTGCATTTCTTCTTGGAGGTGTTGATGTGTGGTCTGGGGAAAACAACATCTTCTGTTCCTGGACCACAGCTTTTGTCTAGCACCTTCTGACAGTAGGGACTGTGGATGAAAGTTGCTGGACTTGGCCTCCTTTCCCTGACACAAAGGCATTCTGGTTTTCTCCCAGTGGCACTTTTCTTGAGATGCTGTCTTCTCTGAAGGGGGGAAGAAAGCCCTGCTCATAGTGTGCAGCAAGCCTGCCTTTCATGTCAAATAAATGGTTTTGGCTTTTGCCCAAGAAAAAGTGATTGTGGGGAGCTCTAAGAAGCTGCAGTTGTCTTGTTCCTGGGGCTGAGCACTCTCCTGGTTAGTCCTCGTGGCCTGAGTGAGGCTGACACAAACTATCAAAGGAACTGTGGTGACTTACACCTGACCAATGTGTTTCTTGCTCTTTCTAGTTTACTTGGCCAGAATATTTGCCATCAAGTGAAGTGAACGTAGAAGACTTCTGGTCCACAATGGAGACGGAGGTGATTGAGCAAGTGGCTTTTCCTTCTAGCATCCCCATCACAAAGTTTGATGCCTCCATTGTTGCTCCTTTCTTCCCTCCACTGATGAGAGGAGCGATGGTGATCAACACTGAGAAGGACAAGAGCTTGAATGCACAGCCAGTGCCAGGTAACTGCTGAGCTGATGCATATTAAGGGAATGCTTTATGCGATGGTGACTTCAGTCTTCTTGGCGATATTTAGAGCTGAGAATTGATGTCTTCTGAAAGCAGGCAGGGACACTAGGGTACATTCAGCTGTCCTCAGGGTACTTATCAGCTCAAGGTTTGGCCTTCCTGGTGCATATTGAATGCAGTGGTGTGCTCTGATGCACTTGAAACGTGGGAGACGTGAGCACTGCACCCCAGGTGAGAGGCAGTCTGCAGAAGGAATGCATGGACAGCAGTCAGTGTTTGCTTCATATTAGACTGATGCTCTGGAGTGTCAAAGCTGCAGGCAGTGCTTGGTGTCAGTATCATCATCTTAGTAATGGGTGAAGAAGCTTTTACAGAGACTAGGAGCTGAATGTGCTTCTCCTAACCAATGCTGTCAGCATTTAGGATGAGCAAGCATCAACTGTATGTAATAAGAAACCATGAGGCAAGAAAACTCAGATGTTTTGAGAGCTAAATTTAGCTAACAGCCATTTCCCTGAACAGTTTAGGTTTAAGAGGGAAAACTGGCTTTGGAAGCCCTGCAAGAATAGGAGTTGGTTTGGCAGACAGGGCAGCAGCTGTTTGAGAGAGCTGAGCTTTATGGGCTTCTGTGGACATGGAGCTCCAGAGGAAGAACAGGAGGGGATGTGAAGGGTAAGCCTTCACAGCAGCCTGAAGCTGCTCAGTCTGAAGTCACATTTCTCTGTACTTTCCTGTCGCTTGTTTATTCTCACATCAGTCCAGTTAGTCAATTTAAAGGTTACAAACAACAGGGTGGACAAGTGCTTGTGGAGTCTGCAGCTCTGCTGGGCTCTGTCTGGTGACCTCACTGGTGAAGGGTTTGAGAGAAGCATGGGCTGTGATATTCTTTGGAAATGAGCCTGTTGACAGCTTTCCCTTGCTGGCAGTGAGGTCTGCAGGCACTGCTTCTGTGGAAGAAATTATTTTTGGTGACTTCCTTTCTTGAGAATGAGTGCTTGAGACTTGCTTCCTGCCTTTGCAGGTAATGGGAGTGTCCTGGTGAGGCTCCTTCAGGACGAAGTCTTGAGGCCTGAGCTAATCAGCTCTTACAGTGAGGAAGAGCTGCAGAGCTTTCTGACACAGTGTGATATCCCCTGGGAGGCTTCACATACAAAGGTAATGGTTTGTTTGCCCACATACAAGCCTGCAGGAGTGGAGCTTCACCAGCTTTTCCCTCATTCACATTTGCCCTCAGAGATAATTAGCTTCTCATCTGACTGTGCTGAGGGCAGGGGTGGGTTAGAAGTGAGAGCCTGCAGATTATAGGATAACTTACACGTGGTGAAATAAATTGAACCTTTGTGGGCTAGAGGAAGGGAAGCCTGTAATTACCTTGTCACAGGCTCAGCATCCTGTAATTGCCTGCTATCCTCATGGTGCTGAGTGTGGGGTTAGGAAGTTACTGGATTAAGTGCAAATTAGGATTTGGGAGACTTGGCCTGCAGCTTTCTCCCTTTCTGGAGGAGTCTCCTCAATTCTAGCCACATAAAGACTGTCTCTGGGGTCTGCTTTTGCAGGACCAGCTCTGCTACTCCCTCCTGAGTCTCTATGAGTTTGTGCAGAATGGTTCAAGCATCACACAAGCCTCTCCTCATCACACAGGAGGAAAAATCTACAAAGTGTGTCCCCATCAGGTAAGGAAGGCTTGGAATCAGCCATGAGATTTTTTTTCTTGCCTCGCTGTTCACTGTCACCTGATGTAGTGTAGAACTCCCTCATTGGACAGCAGCAGTGGAGAGGGCCTCTGAGCCTTAGGAAGGAAACACTGCCTCAGAGGCTCAGAATATGAGCAGTCCTGCAGGCAGCTTCAAGTTCAGCTGGTGATCTGAAGCCTGGTTTTGGTGTTGCTGCTGAGGTGGAGTTACAACTTGAGGCTGTGTCCCCTTGTTCTGTTGCTGGTTGCCTGGCAGAAGAGACCAAACCCCACCTGGCTACAGCCTCCCTTCATGTAGTTGTAGACAGCAATGAGGTCACCCCTGAGCCTCCTCTTCTCCAGGCTAAACAATCCCAGCTCCCTCAGCCTCTCCTCATAGGGTTTGTGTTCCAGGCCTCTCACCAGCTTTGTCATCCTTCTCTGGACACCTTCCAGAAAAGCCTGGATGAGGCACTTAGTGCCATGGTCTAGTTGACTGGATAGGGCTGGATGCTAGGTTGGACTGGATGATCTTGGAGGTCTCTTCCAACCTGGTTGATTCTGTGATTCTTTGAAACTCAGCTCTTCCTGAACGAGATGAAGGGAATGTGTACAGGGACCAAGCAGAGCATCTTTGGGGAAAGCATCTGCCTGGTGGCTGCGTTGTCTGCGATACGCAGAAGGAAGCTTAGGGTTTTAGAGACTCTTCTTTTTTTTCCCCATAAGTTTCCAGTTTTATTGTGTCATTTGCTGTTAAAATCTTTTTCTTCCCAGGTTGTGTGTGGCTCAAAGTACTTAGTGAGGGCAGAAAATGCCCGGGATCACGTGGACTTGTTGGTTTCCTCACGTCACTGGCCTCCAGTGTACGTTGTTGATACAGCCTCCTCCGTGGCACTGTGTGCAGACATCTGCTGTCCTGGCTTGACAGCCCAGATGTGGGGCAAAACCCAGGGCTGCTTCTCTGACCCCATGGATCCTCCAACGGTTAGTTCTGTCCACTTTTGCACTCTGCTGTGCCGGTCATGTGTGGACAAGTTTCAAGTGAGATTTAAAATGTAAACCAGAAGTATGTGTAACCTGCACTCTGGCTCAAGACAGTTTGGCTTGCTAAGTTCCATGTGAACATAAGGGGGAATGGAGCAAAGCTGGAGGTGAGGAGATTCAGACTGGATGTGAGGAGGAAGTTGTTCAGCATGAGAGTGGTGAGAGCCTGGAATGGGTTGCCCAGGGAGGTGGGAGGCCTCATCCCTGGAGGTGTTTAAGGCCAGGCTGGATGAGGCTCTGGCCAGCCTGATCTAGGCTAGGGCGTCCCTGCCCATGGCAAGGGGGTTGGAACTGGCTGATCCTTGTGGTCCCCTCCAACCCTGACTGATTCTGTGATTCTATATGGTTAAACTTTTTCACTGTGAAGGTGATGAAACACTGGAGCAGGCTGCCCAGAGGGGTTGTGGAGTCTCTTTCTCTGGAGACGTTCAAAACCCACCTGGATGTGTTCCTGTGTGACCTACTCTAGGTGACCCTGCTCTAGTAATAGGGTTGGACTGGATGAGCTTTTGAGGTCACTACCAAACCCTAATGTTCTGTGCTTCTGCAAAGTGTCTCCTGACTGAAAGCTTTGCCAGTGCACAGCTTCTGAGTGTAGCAGAAAGTGCTTGGGGCATGGCATTGGGTTCATGCTCCTTAAATAGAAGGAGTTGTACTGCAGTGCACTGGAACACTTCAAACCATGTTGCTTACTTTGACACAGCTGCTGACTTCCCTTGAACTGCTGCTGGTTCTTGAGAAAGAGAGAGGAAGAGGCTTGCTAGTGCTTGGGATTGTCTCTGAGGGCATATGAGTGAGGAGGGAGTGTACAGACCAACCTTTGTGGCACTCAGGGACAGCCTGAGTCTGCCTTCAGTGGCCCTGTGTGCTGGGTCACAGTGCTGGCTGGAGCTCAGCCAGACTGCAGGTTTATCTTGCTCTTCATAGCTGTGGGAGAGATGCTTCTTGTTCTACCTGTGGCTTGTCTTTCTCTGTCTCTGCCAGTATGTGTCCTGCCCTGAGCTGCTGGACCAGCACTACAGCATGGACGTGAGCGTGCCTGAGCACTCTCTGCAGCACCCCATCACCAAGTCTCTGGCGCGCCGAGTTGTCCACACGGGCTCGGAGCAGGGCAGCCAGCGAAACCCAACAGCTGGGCACCGCTGCCTCTCCCTCTGCCGGGAGCTGGAGCCCTACGGTGCCGTCATCGCTGCCATGGGCACCAGCAAAACCAGCGGCATCCGCCAGAGGCCCATCACCTTTGAGAACCCCACGCACTATTACCTCTACAACCGCCTCCTGGACTTCCTCACCAGCAGGGAGATCGTCAACCGGCAGATCCAGGAGGTGGTGCAGAGCTGCCAGCCCGGGGAGGTGGTGATTCGAGATGCTCTCTACCGGCTCGGCGTGGCCCAGATTAAAACCGAGACAGAAGAGGGTGAAGAGGGGAAGCAGGAGGATGATAGAGGTTGCTGAGTAACAGCTCCTTGGTTTCTCTCTGTGGTTGTGTGGATGGCTAGGCTGGGCCAGCTTCTGCGAGGTTCTGGCAGCTGTCTGGCTTGAGATTTTATGTACAGGTTGGAGATGTGCTGCTGGTGGCTTTGACTGCTGTTAATGACCAAAGAGCTGTGTGCTTCCATAGTGTCACCAGAGCTGCTGTTGGTATGGGTCTGTCACTCATTTGCAGAAGGTAGCAACTGCTTCCTGAGGTGTGTGAGGTGCCCACTGTTTGGTGATGTGAAACCCTGCACTCCCCACAGCTGGTGAGAGGAGAAGGGAGAGGTGAGAGGTGGTTTTGGTAGCAGGGAGGGCTCCTGGTCAAGCACACCAAGGGTTCCTATTCTGAATCTTGCTTGCTGACTTCTCTGTGTGCATTGGTGGCAGGGCTGGGAGTGTGGGAGCAAGCATGAAAGGCAGAAAGATTTTCCCCAAACCATTGTGAATAGGTAACTTTAGGGCACTGACTTCTGCTTGGTGATCCTGCAGAGCTCTCACAGGCACTGACTGCAAGGAACCTTTACCTGAGGAGGAAGAGGAGCAGCCATGCAGTTTTAACACAGAGTCTCCCTAGAGGCTGAATCCTGCACCTAGGATTGTGGGTACTGTGGATGCAGGTTTCTGGAATCATTTCCTTCACATGAACACTAATAATTTAGAAGCTGAAACACAGTGACTGAAAAGTGTTCTGTGTGTTCAGATAAGAAGGGACCTGGTGAGCCCCAGGGAAGCCAGGCTCGCTGGAGGGTTGTACAAGCACTGTGCGAGGTGGTGGCTGTGGAGGGGTAAAGGAGACTTAAAATTGCTGTGCTGGCCCCTGGAGTACTTTTTAAAGCTTTGTTCTGTTCAAGGACTTGCATTTCTGTTGTCCTGCCCTTGGAACAGAATCACCAAGACACTGTGGGATCAAGGATAAAGGATCAGTGCAGCATCACCAGAGTGAGCAGGGTTTGGTGTTCCTCCCTCACAGAAGAGATGCATCCATGCATGCAACCTCAGCACTGTTGGGTGTCACATTTGCTCTGCCCATGCCCAGGTTGCTTAATCTCAGCTCCTTGGGAGGTGTTGTGCTGAGACTTCTGCCCCTGTATCATGTCTTCTTCAGACCTTGGGCTGCAGTGGTAAAGCTACCTGTGTTGTCTGCTGCCAGCTCTCTCTTGCTGATGCTGAAGGTGGTGTTTGATGGATGTTTGGTGTGACCTGCAGAGAAGAGGGTGATGCTGGACTGCTGAGTTGCCATCCAGGCAGTTTGTTTTCATCTGACTGAGCAGTGGGGAAGATTCAGAGGCTTGTGGTGTGGTTTGAAAACTCCCTTCTGTGAAGGGGAACCTATCAAATACCATACTGTTAAAGTAAATGTATTGAGTCTAAGCAAATGCAGTAATGACAGCTTGGGTGTTTTTTTTTCTCTTTAAGAACATTAACTTATTACAAATTAGTGACTTTTTCAGTCAGTGATAAAACTTAATAAATTATCTCCAATTTTTGGGGTGAAACTGTGGCCAAGTGCTTTGTGTTTTGTGTACAGAAGCTGGAGGACTGACATGGAAAAGGGCACAAACACAAAGCCCACAGGTCCAAATCTGCACTGCTGTGGTGATGGGGAACAGCCTGGTGTTCTCAGAAGCAAGATGTTCCAAGAGGAGCAGCTCAAGAAGTTACTTGGGCCACCTCACCAGAGTGTGAAAGAAAATTATCCTGCTAAATATAGCTAAGGTATTGAGCATAGAAATGGCAAAAAAGCAGCTTCTGTGCTGCTGATGGTTGATGCCTGAGGTGATTTACAGAGGAGAGAGCCTGCAGCAGGTGATGGTTACTTCTCCTCAGGATGTGCTTAGTAGCCTGGGCTGGAGCTCCAGCTGCATCTAAGCCATTGCCAGAGGAGGTTCTGCTGTGGTAATGTCCAGTCTCTTATTATCAGGGTGCTTCTGCTTCTTCCCACACAGGCTCCTGTCTCAAGCATGGTGACTGCTGTCAGGTGTGCCCATCAGCACAACTGAAATTGCTCCCCCTTTATATCCATGCCTGAGCACTGCTGTATTTCCCCCTGTTAGAGACAGGCCAGTTGGAGCAAAGTGCTTTAAAACCTTGCTTTTAATAAGTCTTTTCATTACACAAGGTTGAAGAGGTTTGAGAACTGCTACTGAGAACTGTCTGAGGAACTGGAGAAGAGTTGCAGGGTGTGGGGGTGGGCCAGTGCATCACCCATGCTGTGATGTTCCTCACTGAGAACAGTCCTTAAAGCCCTGGGAAAAGCTGGGTTTTGGTAAAGATTTTTATTCTTTATAATGCTGAGAGACAGAAATACATGAGCTTTGTCTTTAGTAAGGAGGAATGAATCACTTGGGGGTTAGCATAAACCAGGTTTAATGCAATCAGAAGTGGCCCACAGTGCAGTTGCTCAGTGTGACAAAGGCCATCCTGCCTCACTGTTTGCCTGAGCCCTGTCAGTGCTCGTACCTGGCATATACTGATCCTCCACCAACTAAGTCTCGGTGGAGGCAGGAAAGTTCTTCAGCTCCTCCTGATAGCTGCACAAGACAGGGTGGCTGTGGCATTGGTAGCCCTGCACAAGAGCCACACAAGGAATAAATTTAAGGGCATTAGGCCCTAGTTTATGGGGGAAAAAAATTACCTCAGCTGTGCTGTTAAAAATCCACTCAGGGATATGTACAAGAGAGAACTCTCACACAGGCAGTGATTGCTACATACTGAGTAACTCAGAGTTTGTAAGGTATGTGTTATGCTGATCCTTTCCAGATCTGTTTAAGCTGCCATTCTTTCCTGGGTTGGGGTTGTGTTCAGTGCTCACATGAGGAGCACTGCCTACCTCTGTGTTTTACCTGAGAAATCAGTGCCCCTCTGTCCCGTTACTGGGGCACAGGTTCACATAACCCTGGGCTTGGCTCCTTGGCTCACTTCATCCAAACGCTCCCTGCAGAAACGGCAGCTGCAGAGAGGTAGATGGCAGGAGGAAAGGTAGAGGTTAATGCCCATTTAATGCTAAGTAGGGGCTTTACCTGTGTCTAAACACTCACTCCGCAACATCCAAGGTCAGACTGACAAAGGGAAGGGGACAACACCAAGAAGAGGCTTGCTTTGGGTGTGGAGAGCAATTCCAGCTTCAGCACTTAGGCCAAGACATGCTCATGGAACACAAAGGTTCAGCCCCGTGGGTGACAGCTGGAGATGTCTCACTTGGCTGCAATTCATGTTAAAAGAAAACCCTACACACCCCACCCCACAGCCTCTGCTGGGGAAGGGGGAGAGCCTCACTGTACCTTGTTGAGATGGAGCATGGCATCATCCTAACAACTCTATGCTATGCTTCAGGCAATACCTTGGGGACCCCATGGGGAGTCGTGGGCTCAAGGCACCCCAGCGCTGTCCTGTCAGTGAGGGAGCTGGTAACACACTTCAGAAAGGACGGAGGAGAGCCAAAGCAGAAGGCATCTGTTCCAGGGCAGAGCAGAACCATGTGCTCTGTAGAGCAGGGTGGGCAGCAATCTACCCTGAGGCTGTGGTACCAGCTAACAGAACTGGTAATTGTTGCTCTTGAGAAGGGGCTGGCCGCTGTCCTCTTGCTCGCAGGACTCCTCACAGCAGCCGCTGTCGCAGCCGCTGTCTTCCTCAGCATGGGAGGGCAGGTTGGTGTAGTCCTTGAAGAGAAGGAAACAACCCAGCCCAAGCGTCTCAGTCCCTTCAGTGATGCACATCTGCCCCTGCATGGGTTACCAGCTGGGGATGCTAACTCAGCCCTCCCTTGGCTGTGCCTGCAGTGGGTCCCTGGCAGCACAGACGTGCCTGCGCTTTCATGCTGCTGCAGGGCAGCTGGGCACAAGGCTGCACACCAAACCCTGGGGGCTGGGGCAGGGCTCCAGCTCTGGTAGTCCTGTCACTATCCATACTGCTGCCCATAGGGGTTGTTGCAAAGCAGCTCTAGTTCTTTGTCCCGCCACTTCAGTTGGCATGGGCAGTGACTTACCCCTGCACAGCATGGGAGAAGCTGGGTGCCTCCCTGCACTTCCCACCCACACTAAGCTGCTCTCATCAGTTCAAGGGAAGGGACATCACCAGGAAAGTTTCCCAGGACCTATATTCATGTAGGTGGAAAGCACAGCCTGTTTCTGCTCTGCAAAGGCCCTCACCTGCTCCTTATGCTCCTCAAGTTCTTTCTGAATGAAGCAGCTGATCTGGTCGAAGGTAGGTCTCTGTGTGGGCTCCAGGCTCCAGCATGCCTGCATGATGCTGTACCTGCAGAGCCAAACCAGGACAGAGTGGTTGCACTGTGCTGCTGCAAAGCTTCTGCGTCCCCAGGCTCTCCCCTGCAGCACTTTGCATTTGGGGGAGGGCACAGCACCGAGTAGTGCCTTGTTTTCCTCTCTGTAAAACCCTGGTTAGTGCACATGCAGAGCTCCAGGGAAAGGTGAGCACAGAAACGGATAGGGCAAAGACCTCTATCAGCAAGGGGGTTTAGACCTCTAGTACTTATTTTTTCTTGAAGCTTAAGCTCATTCCCCTCCTGTAGCCTACTCAGTAGTGCCACCTCACAGTCCTGGGGCAAAAAAGCAGCTGACTGATAACAAGGAAAATTCAAGTTCAGAAATGCAGACATTTAACAAGAGCTCTCCCCCTATTCTCTGCATAAGCAGGGGAAGTGTTGGGTGGAGCATCACAACTGACTGCCCCAGGTCTTGCTTTCCTACAGGAGGAACAAGCAGCCTAGGCTGAACCTCAAGGACAGACGTATCTGGAATCAGCAGGCAGATCTGTGACCAGTGTCCCTGTGCCATCTCCCTACCTGCACCTCACTAAGTAGTTCCAGCCACCCTGTCACCTGTAGGGTGCATCTCAGTGCAGCCACTCACATTTCCAAGGGAGCAAAGTCAGGCCTGGCCATCTGGTATCCCTGCTTCACCATGCTGTAGAACTTGCTGTTCACCACCATGCCGGGATAGGGACTTTTACCTGTGACAGCAAGAGGAGCAGAGGTGGCTCTCAGATCGGAGGCCTTAACACTCCAGCCCTGTGAGCTGGGAAGAAGCAGCCTTAAGTATGGTCTGAACCAGTGCTAGCTACTCCCTCTTGGAGACTCTGAGAGCAAACCATCCAGATAGGATAGGATAGGATAGGATAGAATAGGATAGGATAGAATAGAATAGAACTCCAAGACCATCCAGGCCAACCTAGCACCCAGCCCTATCCAGTCAACCAGACCATGGCACTAAGTGCCCCATCCAGGCTTTTATTGAACACCCCCAGGGACAGTGACTCCACCACCTCCCTGGGCAGCCCATTCCAATGCCAATCACTCTCTCTGTAAAGAAGTTCCTCCTAACATCCAGCCTCAACCTGCCCTGGCACAACTTGAGGCTTTGTCCCCTTGTTCTGTTGCTGGTTGCCTGGGAGAAGAGACCAACCCCACCTGGCTACAGCCTCCCTTCAGGTAGTTGTAGACAGCAATGAGGTCCCCCCTGAGCCTCCTCTTCTCCAGGCTAAACAACCCCAGCTCCCTCAGCCTCTCCTCATAGTGTTTGTGTTCCAGGATTTTAATGGTCACGCTGGAGGCACAACATTGTTCTACCTAGAGAGAAACCTTAGGTTTTGTCAACCTTCTTCCTGTCCTGGAAACTTTCCTCCAGAGATGTTAGGGCATGCAAAACAAAGAGAGTCTGTGAGCTTGTTCCTTTCTTACCGAGGGAGAAGATCTCCCAGAGCAAGATGCCATAAGACCACACATCGCTCTGCACCGTGTAAATGCAGTCGAAGATGCTCTCCGGGGCCATCCATTTGACAGGCAGGCGAGCCTGGAAGAGCAGAGAGTGCTGCAGGCTGGGACGAGCTGGCAGCTCCTGCTGCCCCCTGCCCTCACTCTCCGGCCTCACTCCACCCCCATACCTTCTTCTGTCCCCGTTTCAGTTACTCACATTGCCTTTCACAACGTAGTTGGAGTCGTTCATGATGTCCCGGGCCAGGCCGAAGTCACAGATCTTGGCTACTCTGCCGTCTGAGATGAGCACGTTCCTGGCTGCCAAGTCACGGTGGATGCACTGGGGAGGAGACAGCACACCTGAGACCCAGCCAGTGGCCCCTGGCAGTCTCAACCTATCCCCCATGGCCTGGGCTTCTCATCAAAATGACACATCCCTGGAAGTTGATGTACAGCTGGAAAAGCCTCTGTGAGAGGCACTGTACAAGGAACCAACCAGTTCAGAGTCACAGAATGGTCTGGGTTGGAAGGGACCTCCAAAGGTCATCCAGTTCAACCTCCTCCGCACTCAGCAGGGACATCCTCAACTAGATCATGTTGCCCAGAGCCCTGAGGACCTTGAATATCTCCAGGGATGGAGCCCCAACCACCTTCCTGGGCAACCTGTTCCAGTGTTCCACTACTCTCGTGGCAAAGAACTTGTTTGCAGTGTTAAGACATCATGGCAGTTCATACCACATCCTTTAACCACTCATGAGGTCATCATCTTCTCCATGGGAGGTAGCTATTAACCCTGTGTCCTCATCTTGAAGTCATATGGCTACTCTGATACCCTAAACGAGCCAGCTCTGGCAGACAGCTCAACAGCTACTTTCAGTTCCTTGTCCCTGGGGCAGAAGGGAAGCTGCCAATGCAAGACAGATTTTGCATCCAGGTTCCTGACCTCATAGAATCAAACAGGTTGGAAAAGACCTCCAAGCCCATCCAGTCCAACTTATCACCCAGCCCTAGACAATCAACTACACTATGGCACTAAGTGCCTCATCCAGGCTTTGCTTCAACACCTCCAGGGTCAGTGACTCCACCACCTCCCTGGGCAGCCCATTCCAATGCCAATCACTCTCTCTGCCAACAACTTCCTCCTAACATCCAGCCTATACTTCCCCTGGCACAACTTCAGACTGTGTCCCCCTCTTCTGTTGCTGAGTGCCTGGCAGAAGAGACCAACCCCACCTGGCTACAGCCTCCCTTCAGGGAGCTGCAGACAGCAATGAGCTCTGCCCTGAGCCTCCTCTTCTGCAGGCTGCACACCCCCAGCTCCCTCAGCCTCTCCTCACAGGGCTGTGCTCCAGGCCCCTCACCAGCTTTGTCGCCCTCTTCTGGACACCTTCCAGCACCTCAACATCTCTCTTGAATTGAGGAGCTCAGAACTGGACACAGCACTCAAGGTGTGGCCTGATCAGTGTTGAGTACAGGGGCAGAATAACCTCCCTTGTCCTGCTGGCCACACTGCTCCTGATTCGGGCCAGGATGCCATTGGCTCTCCTGGCCACCTGGGCACACTGCTGCCTCATACTCAGCTACTCTCTACCAGCACCCCCAGGGCCCTCTCTGCCTGGCTGCTCTCAGCCACTCTGTCCCCAGCCTGTAGTGCTGCTTGGGGGAAAATTAAAAAAGAAAAAGCTGTGGAGAGAACGTTGAGAGTAGCAGGATGCACAGCCTGGGTCACTGCCCTGCTGTGAAAGCCAGCCTGGAGCTCAAGGCAGACGAAGGCTCTGAAGGAAGCAGCAGTCACCACATCCCAGCATGCCTGAACCCTGTCAGTGGAGCAGAGAGGACCATTTCCAATAGCAGCTTGCTTGAGCTTGACCACCACATCCAAAACCATGGGGTGGCTGCTGGCTGGCCTGGCCTTTCCCATGCTGGGTGATGTGGGCAGTTGGCTGCTTGGCTCTTACATTTTTTGATGCAAGGAAGGCCATGCCCTGGGCCACCTGGCTGGAGAAATGTAGCAAGTCAGAGAGATTGAGAGGTCGAAGATCCTCCCTGGCTTCATCTTCTTCCTCTGAGGTTTTCCCTGAAATCCAAAATGAAGTGTTAGAGTTGCTGCAAACCTGGGGAGGAATCAAGCTGTGCTGTGTCCTGGTTCCCCAGAGCTGCAGCAGACAGGATGGCCAGAGTAAAGAAATCAGGAAAACACAGAAATGAGCTTTAACTCACCCCTGGCTTGTGCAGAATCTGATGATGCTGAAGATCCTGATGACAATGATGACACTGGCTTCATTTCAACATATGTTTCCAAGCCCTGGCTTGAAAAGCCACTGTCACTGAATCAGAAACAACAAAGATGGAGGTGGGTCATTAGCAACTCTCCAGCACTACCTTCTGCCCTTCTCTAAAGCCACTGAGAGAAGAAACCACATCCCTGCCCGTGGGAAGTGGCCTGGCTAGTGCCTTAAGAGCAAAGAGGGGGTCAACATGGAGGCTTACCTGGAAAGGGGACTTAGGTTGGACAGGGCTCTGAGCAACCTGATTATGATCACAGAATCACAAAATGGTCTGGGTTGAAAGGGACCTCCAAAGATCATCCAGTCCAAACTCCTCCTGCAGTCAGCAGGGGCTTCCTCAACTAGATGAGCTTGCCCAGAGCCCTCTGGAGCCTCACTTTGAATATCTTCAGGGATGAAGCTTCAACCACCTCCCTGGGCAACCTGTTCCAGTGTTCCACTACCCCCATAGTAAAGAACTTGTTCCTAACATCCAATCTAAGTCTACTCTTCTCTAGTTTGAAGCCATTTCCCTCATCCTGTCACTGCAGGCCTTTGCAAACAGTCTCTCTCCATCCTTCTTGTAGTTCCCTTCAGGTACTGGAAGGCAGCTGTTAGCTCTCCATGGAGCCTTCTCTTCTCCAGGCTGAACACCCTCAGCCTGTCTTTGTAGCAGAGCTGCTCCAACTCCCTGATCATTCTCGTGGCCCTCCTCTGGACCTGCTCCATCAGGTCCATGTCCTTCCTATACTGAGAGCTCCAAATCTGGACACAGCAGTCCAGGTGAGGTCTCACCAGAGCAGAGGTACATCTGCTTACTGCAGAGTGATTGAACTAGATGTGCTTCAAAGGTCCCTTCCAACCCCAAACGTTCTAACAGGTGCCCTGTGGCTCCAAGTACTGTTCACATTTTATCAAGAGACTGCCCTTGGCTGATGGAGAGCACTCAGCTTCTTGTCCCTCAAACCCAACAGTGCCCAACAGTGCAAGGACTGGATGACCTTGGAGGTCTCTTCCAACCTGGTTGATTCTATTCTATTCTATTTGAAGGGAGGCTGTAGCCAGGCGGGGTTGGGCTCTTCTCCCAGGCACCCAGCAACAGAACAAGGGGACACAGTCTCAAGTTGTGCCAGGGGAGATCTAGGCTGGATGTGAGAGGGAAGTTCTTCCCAAAGAGAGTGATTGGCATTGGAATGGGCTGCCCAGGGAGGTGGTGGAGTTGCTGTCCTTGGAGGTGTTGAAGCCAAGGCTGGATGAGGCATTTAGTGCCATGGTCTAGTTGACTGGACAGAGCTGGGTGCTAGGTTGGACTGGATGATCTTGGAGGTCTCTTCCAACCTGGCTGGTTCTATGTAAATTGTATGTAATTTATCAGCTGTTTGAACTGCCAGGGTTAGGGTTCACCCTTCGCAGGAAGGCGAAAAGTTCCAGTCCCAGGTCGTGGGAGGGCAGGTTGGGTAGGAACCAACATTTATTCTGGGTCATTTCAAGACTTTGGGAAAACCTGGGACTACAACAGAGTCTGAACAGCCCCAGTGGCTTTTACAGCCCTCAGACCTTTGGCCTTCATCTCTGCCACAGCATAACCCTCTGCATGCTTCTCCCAGCAGGTACCCACCCAGCCCTTGCATCGCTCAGCCCCGAGAGCACCCAAGCCCTGCTCCTACCTGCGGATGTATTTCTTCTCCACGTCAATGTTTTTGTAATCAGCAGTGCTGTCTAAAGAAGTGTCCAGGGCAGAATCCTGGATGATGATGGACTCAGCCTTCCTCCGCAGGAAATTCAGCAGATCTCCATAGCGACAGTACTCAGTGATGACGAGGATTGGGCCTGCCAGAGAGGCAGAAAGGGTTTGGCAAGCGACACTATGGTGAACTGTCACACAGAACCACAGAATGCCAGGGGCTCATCCAGTCCAACCCCCCTGCTAGAGCAGGATCACCCAGAGCAGATCACACAGGAACATATCCAGGAGGGTTTTAATTATCTCCAGAGAGGGAGACTCCACAACCCCCCTGGGCAGCCTGTTCCAGTGTTCTGGAGTCACCGTTCCTGGAGGTGTTCAAGCAAAGCCTGGATGAGGCACTTAGTGCCATGGTCTGGTTGACTGGATAGGGCTGGGTGCTAGGTTGGACTGGATGAGCTTGGAGGTCTCTTCCAACCTGCTTGATTCTATTCTATTTAATTCACAGGGAAAAAATTCCTCCTCATGTTTAAGTGAAACTTCCTATGCCTCAGCTTCCACCCATTGCCCCTTGTGCTGTCATTGGGCATCACCCAGCAGAGCCTGGCTCCAGCCTCCTGGCACTCATCCTTTGCATACTGATAACCATTGATGAGGTCACCTCTCAGTCTCCTCCAAGCAGCACAGCCCCAGCTCCCTCAGGCTCTCCTCATAAGAGAGATGTTCCACTCCCTTCAGCATCTTGGTGGCTCTGTGCTAGATGCTCCCAAGCAGTTCTATGTCCCTATTGAACTGGGGGGCCCAGAACTGGACACAGTACTCCAGATGTGGCCTCATCAGGGCAGAGTTGAGAGGAAGGAGAACCTCTCTCGACCAATTAGCCACAGCCCTTCTAATATACCCCAGAATGGCATTGGCCCTCCTGGCCACACGTGCACATTGCTGTCCTGAGGCTTGCTTCTCCTGGGAGAGGCAGAAGCAGCCATGCTGCACACCAGCTGGAGGTGACCAGCCCCAGGCCCTCACACAGCTGGAGCTTCAAAAGAGACCTCAGAGCTCATCAGCTCATCTCTGCTGTGAGCCTTGAGAGCCTCAGAGGAGCAGGTGGGACTGTAGGGACTCACCTCCAGAGGTGCATGCTCCCAGCAGGTTAACAATGTTCTCATGGTGGCCCAAGTGGCTCATGATCTTCAGCTCAGACATGAGAGCTTCCTGCTCATCTGTGTCTGCTGATGCTGCAAGGGAAGAGGAGAAAGGCTGTGTGAAGGAGTGAGGCAGAGAGAAGGAAGAGATGATGGGAGCAGGTAGAAAAAGGTAGAGAGAGAGATGGAACAAGGAGATGGACTCAGAGAGGAAATTGTGTCCTTTGTCTGTGTTTCTGGCCATGTGTCCACAAAAAAGCAACAGCAGCATGATTCCAGCAAGCAACACTTAGAAACACCTGAGAGAGCAGTGCTGCATGCTGAGGAGCACCAACACCTGGTGGGCACACACTGCACCCTGCCCAAAAGAGCTTGGGGGGATTCCAGCCTTTGCAGGTTGCTCTGGGCTTACACTTTAGCATCTTCACAGCTACTTTGAGGACTGAATCTTCCTTGCCCAGCCCAAAAGCAGTGGCTTCTACTACTTTCCCAAAGGCTCCTGCTCCAAGAGTTTTTCCTGTAGGGGGGGAAAAAAATGTGGTCATGAGATGCTTTATAGGAAGAGATTGAGCAGTTGCCCTGCATGCAGCCTTGAGGAGGATGTCTGCTGGGTGGGGGTTCATGCTGAGCACAAACAAGATGACACATCCCTTAGTCAGGAGCTGGTTGATGTCTGAGGGGAACTCTATGGTGAGCAGAGATGGTATAAAAGAAGCTGTGCCCAACAATGGGCTCCCCAGCACTACACATTAGAATGACCCCAGCTGTAAGAGGAGGGACATGATCCTCTCAGCCTCCCGTGGGGCAGCTGAGGGTTGGAGGGAGGTTGTGCCTTGGCATTTGCCAGGAGGGACAGGATCCTCTCAGCCTTCCCTGATGCAAGTGAGGGTTGGAAGGAGGTTTTGCCACCCTGTGTGAAAGACAGCCTCACAGCCTGGTTAAGGGTGGTGCACCTGGATGCAGCTTTGGGTGGTGCCCAGTTGCTTTGGCTCTGTCCCTTGGAGCGTTTCAGCTCTGTGGCAAGCTGCAGACAAGCAGGCAGCAGCAAGAAAGGTTTCTTACCAAACTGGAGGTTATTCCTGGGAAATTCCCACTTTTCATTGTATGGCAGCTGAGTGGGATCAATAAAGATGTAGTTATTCCCTTCACAGGCCTCGATGATCTTCCAGCGCACCTGGTACTTGGGCTTCTGCAAGGAAGAGACTGCAGTTATTCAGTGCTCCTCAGGCTTCCCCAGGGCCAGCACACACCCTGCAGGCATCGAGGGAAGACTTTGGTTTCAGCCCATCAAACATCCTTGCTTTGAACCTGAACTGAGCGAGAGAGGCTTTGCCTGAACAGTCAGGTCGCTTTGCAGTTACAAAGTCCCTCCAAGGCATCACCTGGGACTGAGGGAGGCTCTCTTGTCTCTTTCCTTTAAAGCAGCCTATTATCCTCACTTGGGATTTCAGAGCTGGGGGAGGCCAGCATGGTCCACCAGACCAGGGGCTAACAGTGCCAGGCTGGGACCAGAATGAGATGTCCCCACTGTGCCTCCTTCCTCTGTGCCTGGGATTGCTGAGAACAGCAGAACAGTGACGCTGGCCCAGCATTGCTTCCCTTAGAGGGTTAAAAAAGAAATGGAGAAAGAGAAGTAAGAAATGGCTTCTCTTTTCCACGAATATCATGGCAGAAGTAACCAGGCAAGGCAGAGAGAAGTAGTGCTGGAGCCCATGGGCAGAGGCAACCATCAGCTTGTGCTGGCTGTTGCTACTCATGTCAAGAGGGTTAAGGGAGCCAAGCTGGAGGCATAAAGACAGTGAAATGGCCTGAGAGCACTCTGAGAGAGAGCTTTTCTCCTGTGCTAGGAGACAGGGAAGGACCTCCCCCAGTGTGCCAAAGGTGGCCTCAGGCCCATCAAGGCAGACACCAGGAAGCAATGGGTGCAGTGACCGTGGCTGTGATCAATCACCTCACGTCCCAGCTATGGCAGGTGGGCACCAAAATTCTCCCCCTCCCCAAATCCCCTGGGTAGTTGCAGAGAACGATGCAGAGTGCAGACAGATGCTCAAAGCTGGGTTAGCACAGGCATGAGGGATGAAAACTGAGGCAAACAAATCTGCAGTTTTGATGCTCAGCATCTGTTTTCTCTTCCACAGCTTCTATTTCCTTTGCCTGAGAGCTGAACATCTGTGCCTGTGCAGGCTGTCCAAAAAGGCACAGACAGGATTCTCCAAGAAGCACAGTTTCTGGTGGAGGTCTCCCATAAAGACTGTCCCAGGCACTGGCAGTGTTTGCAGCCTGTTTTCTGCTCCATGATTCACCAGCACTGCAGCAATTGTTCATGACTCAGGAAGCCCATGGCTGAGGGAGATGTTTTATCAGCATGTCCTGCTTCTCCTGGTCTTCCAAGGCCTTTCAAACAGCTACTTCTTCAGAGTTATGCTTATACATCCATCACTCTCCCCCATTCCGGACAATTGAACTGGTCAAAGACAGTGCTGCCAGCAAAGCTGTAGGTGCTTTTTGGGAGAGGGCTCTTCTGGATCTCCTGGAAACCAGCAGCAGGGCTCTGCTGCAAAACTTGCAGCCTGAATGGGCTGTCAAAGGCAGAGTGCCAAAGGGAGAGCTGAAAACCAGGAGCTTTTCACCCACTGATGAAGCAGAGGAGGCTATTGATTGGTGCAGTTCATGGAAACGACTGAGAAGGAATCCAAATGCTGGAAAAGGAGTCTTGCAGAGAAAATGGAGCCAGCTCTTGGATAAAAATAGTGACCAAGTCTTCCTGGAGACAAGCACCTTCTAACATCATCCTGTTTCTCCAGAAAGACAGCTTTTTATAAAGCAAGGAGGAGAATTAAAAGTAGATGCAAACTCAAACCAATTTTTTTTGCCCTCCTGAGTTCAGTCCGTGGATTCACGGTGACAAACCCAGCTGTAATTAACAGCACAGGATGAGCACCAACATCTACACTGCCCTCAGTATTACAAGACTGAAGAAACAGAGACAGAGACGTGGTTGGTGCAGAAACCCTGCCCTGCAGCAGGAAACTCCTAAGGAAGCTGGCAGGCAGTGGAGACGAGGGACCTCCAGGCTGAATGCTCCTTGGTTGTGGCTGCCAGCAGAGGCCCTGTGGTCTCTGAAGCTGGGCAGGCCCTGCTATATGTGCCATGCCACAGAGAATTCAGGCACTGGCCAGGGAGGTGGGGGAAACACCCACCCTGGATGTGTTTAAGGGTTATTTGGATGTGGTGCTTAGGGATATGGTTTAAGGGGAATCATGCAGAGTATGGTTATAGGTTGGATTTAGTGATCCTGAGGGGCTTTGCCAACCTGGATGTTTCTGTGACTCTGACCTGGTTGTACTTGTACAGGAGGAAGAGGAGTAGGAGGAGCAGCAGGACCGATGTGCCTATGCAGGTGGAGAGAATGGGGCTGAAGAGCTTGTTTGGAGGGGCGATGACACGTCCTGGAGGAGGGGAAAAAACACACCAGGGATGAATAAAACACTCCTGTTCCAATGCCACCTTTGGGAGCATTTTACCCAATTGGTCATTTAGGCTTCCTCTGTATTCAACACAACCTCAGAGACACCCAAAGCACTGCTGAGGGAAGTTCTCGATGCCAAACTCAAGGCTGCAACGGCTCCCCTCATGCACCCCAATTCCCACACCAACAGCAGCAAGTGCAGGTCAGATTAACTGAGGACCAAGATCTGTGCAGCAAGAGCAAAGCCATCAAAAGATGCAGTGGGCTGAGCAGCAGCAGTGGGCTGTGCTGCTCCTGGAGCTAGGTCCTGCAGTTATAAGGTGTTCAGGGCATGGCTCAGCCTTTGGCACCAGGCTATGCCCAGTCAGCCATTCCCCTGTCTCTTAGGACTGCCAAATCCTCTCTCCTACCTCCTGTGAGGACAGAGGTCTTGTGGAATCTATTCCACCACTGCTGCAAGACAGTAGGGATATGTACATAGGAAAATGTGCCCCCAAAGCCCCCAGATCCTCCCCAGCTCTGCCGAGCTACCAGATTGTTTCTTACTGGTGATGGTGAGTGAGTGAAACACGTCAGAAGCGTTCCCCTCTTTGTTAATGGCCACACAGCAGAAGGTGAAATTAGCACCCAGCTCTTGGAATGGGACAATGCTCTCCACCTCCACCTCTTGGAAGGGCAACATGTTTACCACCTGGGGACTTGAGTCATTCAGTAACAAGCTGTAGTCCTTGTTGTACCTGCAGAGACATGGAGCAGAAAAGAATGAGGGTTTCTCTGCGGCACAGTTGCCTGTGTCTGACTGGAGAGGAGATGCAGGCAATTTGGTTTGAGCTCTATGAGACATGTTACTTGCTGACCAGTTGAAAGACCTCTCCACAGACATCAAAGCTCTGTGGAGAAAGAGCCTTAACTGCCCTTGTGTGGCTGCAGCTGTGGCAGCAGTTCCCTCCTTGAATAGGGCTGGTACTGAGACACAACAGCTCCCGTTCAAGCAGATGCAGTTGCCTCCCATCATGCTGTAGCTTGCTGAGCTTCTGTTCAGCAGAGCCCCAGACCTGTGGAGGTCCCAGAAAGAGGACTAGGACCATCTAGGATGCGGCTCTTCAGCAGCCTACATCAGGGCACTTCTCCAAAGGATTCTCACATTCCTTGGAAAAGCACTGGGAGAACAGGTGGTTGAGCTCTTCAAGGTCACAACAGAACCTGTTCCCTCTCCTCAAACAGTCCCCAAGAACCCCCTCTGCTAGCATGACAACACTCCCATTGCTGCTACTGAACAGGCACTGCTGTGTTGCCGTCAGGAAGCCCACATGGTGCTGCCCAGCGAGCACCAGCAGAGCAAGGGCAAGGGCACACCCTGGAGGTGCTCATCCTGCTGGGCATTTCTCACCTGTCAGAGTGAATGGGGCAGTGGTACCACTCAATGCGTGGGGCAGGGTAGCCAATGGCCATGCACTGAAGGATGCTGGAGTCGTTGGCTGGCACCTTGATTTTGCAGACCCTTGGAGGGGCTGTTGGGGAAGGCAGATCAGCAGTGAGTGCCGTGGCCTGAGAGAGAGCACCTTCCCTCTGCTCTGCTTTGCTGCCCATGTGTGCAACAACAAAACACCAGGACCCCTGTGCTACACAGGTTTGGGCCGGCTCCTAGACCAGTCTGACTGTACATCCTGTGGGCACAGGACTGGAAGCACCCTGGTACCCCACCCTACCTGCTGCCAGCTGGGCAAGCAGGGTGAAAGAATATGCAATGCCAAGCACTTACATTTCACAGAGACACTGAAGGTAACTGATGCATTGGTCTCATTGTTGAGGGCATAAAATGTATAGAGGCCTCCCTCTCCTTCCTGCAGGCGGTTCAGGAGGAGTGTGTTGTTGTACCTGCTCACACAGACAGAGCAAACACCATCAACCACACCCTGCTGAGGAAACTCAAGCACTCACACAGTCTTTGCTGAACTAGGTGCAGCTGCTTTCCATGCCTGGGAGCAAGTGAACACTTCCCAGCAGTAATCCCAGCCCAGGAAGGGAATCTGCTACTTGCTTCTTCCAGAGGAGGAGAGGAGGAGAGGAGGAGAGGAGGACTCTAATACCTAAATCACTGCCTTTGAAGGGCCAGAGGATGCTCCTCTGACAGCTCCTTGCAGATGTAGCCCATGAGGGGCCAGACTCTAGTGCTCAGCCCCTCTCTGTCCCTCAGACCCCATCACATGAAACAACTTGCCCTAAAGCCATCATGCTTGCTGAGGGCCACAGTTCCTCTTGTGGATCCTTTTGCGTTTCTAAGAAAATGAAAGGGGAATTGCTAAAGCTCCTCAAATGATTCCATTTGGCCTTTGGCCTCACTTGCCTGCAGGCTTTGGAGGAGCAAAGCTGTGCCCTCCTTTAGGTCCTATCCACATAAAGATGTTTCTGGCTTCTCTCGGCGTGGGGCATACGGTACCCACACACTCTCCAGACCTCAGAGCATGGCAGAGGTCTGAGGAGCAGCAAGGCAGTCCAGGCTTTTGTACTGTACATTCACCCCTGCAATCCCTTCCTGCAAGGAGAGTGAAGAGCCAAACCACAGATGTGACAGTGGCTTCCACAAGGTTTTCTAAAGAGAAAGCTGCCAAGACAGGCAGAGGTGGTATCCTCTTTGACCTGACCAGACCTGATCACTGTGCTTGGCTAATACTGAAAAGAGAAGACAGAAAAGGCAGAACAGTTCCCTTCCCTAAAACCAGAGAGTTTTCTGTCAGCCAGCAGCATGGGGTCTGCTGTCTCCCAAGGAAGGCACTGCTGGAAACATGCCATGGCCAGTGTGGAAGAAAGAGAGCATGTACCAGTTGTTTCCAGAGGTCATTTGGCCTTTGCAAGGAGTGTCTCCAGAGTTCTTCAAGGGGTTTGTGTGCTTCCAGCCCCAGTGGAGAAGTTTTGGGTAAGCCTCGATGTGAACCTGCAACTTCAGACTCTCTCCCAGAGCAACCTCCTGGCTGGTGGCTTGCGCTGGAGTCAGGAGCACATAGCCTCTCTCTGCAGGATGGAGGACAACAAGACCATCAGCAGGCAAGTCCAGAGACCTGAAACAAGCTTAAACCGGCTTCATAAATGGGCCACTGTTGGAGAGAGCTGCCTCAATCTGGAGGCTGCAGCAGGCAATAATTATGTTACCAAAGGAGTGCTTTTTAATTGCTTCCTTGTCATGGCTGCTTGGATTACACTGCCTGAGCACTAGAAAATCTTGCTGAAGCCTCCTGGGGACAGAGGTTTTACATTTTGTGTCCTAGTAAGTGATGAGGGTAAAGCTGCATGTCCTGATAGTCCATAGCAGACCAGTCCCTTAGCTAGACTTCTGGCTTCTCACTTGGAAATGCCTTGGACCAAACCCTCTTTCCAAGCCAAGGCTTCAGCAAATCCCAGCCTACAAGCTGTGAGGATGCATTTTCCATCCAACAAGTACAGAACAGACCCAAATCCTCTTATGTGGAAGAGACAAGATTGGAAGAGACAAGATCCATACTCTGCTCGTGCTCTTTCCTGGTCTTTGGCATAACCTTGCTCTATTCTTCCGTCTGCCTGTTTTAAAGCTGTTTCTGAACACACAGAGACTGAGAAGAGCTCTGTAGTTTTTTATCCAGCACTAAAAGAAAAAAATGCCCTCCTGCTCCTCAAGCAAATGAAGGGAGCAGCAGCTCCTTTCCTATCAGCTCCACAGTTCTCATGGGAACCTTCAGAACGAGGTTTCCAACAACAGAGCTAAGAAGGAACGGAGGCAGATGCAGCAAGTTCTCTGGGCTGGGTGTGCTTCAGCCCCCAGCTGCCTGCTCTTTTGGGGAAGCACTCACCTACCACCCGAAGCACTGCTGAGGCATTCCTGAAGCCTGCAGAGTTGTTGGCTACACAAGTGTACCTCCCACTGTCTGCCATGGTCACTGCTGGAATGGACAGGCTGTCGTTGATGAAGTAGTTCTCGTTTTCAAAGCTGGACCTTCTCCTTCTGCTGACCTGTCAGGCAAGGAGGGAACGACAGGGCTGCAGCACCTCTCCTATGGAGACAGGCTGAGGCAGCTGGGATTGTGCAGTCTGGAGAACAGAAGGCTCTGAGGAATCACAGAATTAACCAGGTTGGAAAAGACCTCTGAGATCATCGAGTCCAACCCATCACCCAACCCTTCTCATTAACTAAACCATGGCACTAAGTGTCTCATCCAGCCTCCTTTCAAACACACCCAGGGATGCTGACTCCAGCACCTCCCTGGGCAGCTCATTCCAACGACCAATCACTCTTTCTGTGAAGGAGACCTTATTGTGACCTTCCAGTATCTGAAGGATAGGACTGGGGGCAACAGAGCAAAACTAGAAGCGGGTAGATTCAGACTGGATGTCAGGAAGTTCTTCACTATGAGGGTGGTGAGACACTGCAACAGGCTGCCCAGGGAGGTTGTGGAAGTCTCATCCCTGGAGGTTCTTAAGGTCCAGTTGGATGTGGCTCTGAGCAACCTGATCTAGCGTGAGATGTCCCTGCCCATGGCAGGGGGGTTGGGAGGTCCCTTTCAACCTTGACAATTCTGTGATGCTGTGCTTTTCTTGGAAGAGAAATGGAATTGAACCTTTATTGCAAACAGACCCACTCCCTCTGTGCTACTGAGCTTTGATATAGAGCCTCTGGCCCTGAAAATCATCTGCATGAAGACCAAGAGGCTCTTACAAAGCCGAAGTATGCAGGGCAGATGTTCCACAGCAGCTTGGGTTACAGCTACTGGCAGCCTTCTGACTGCAAGTTGGCCTCGTGCTGTGCCACCCAAACATACTTTGTGATGTTTTGAGTCCTTCATAAAGGCACCAGATGTAATAAGGACTTCTAGCAAATCTTATCTACCCATTGAGCAGCTAAAGGTCAGCACAGCAGAGGTTTCAAAATGCATTCCCTTCCTTCACCCAGATCATTGTGTCCTGAGGGTGTTTGCTGGCAGAGCTGGGTGGAGATACGTTGCCTTGGTAGGTCCTGTGGCTGGTGCTCAATGACCTTTCCTTCTCTCCTGCAGCCAGAACCTGACAACAGCTGGGTGTTCCTTAACCCTGTGTCCCCCCCAAGCAATAGGTGACCATACTCAGATGTCTACAGCTTGTTTGGGCAGCTGCTTTGGTTGGGGGGCTCAAGCTTTGCTGCAGGTGACTTGAGTCTGGGCAGTTCTTACCAGCCTATGGCTCCCAGTTTCCAGAAAGGCCCCCTGGAAGCTGCACAACTCACATTCTTTGCTGCTGTCACCCATCTGATGTCATACTTGTGGGAAGGAGCAATCACTCTGCAGGTGACTGTGAAAGGCTCACCCACGATCCTCACGTGGTCGATGGGGTCCATCATCACTGATAAAGGCTTCTCCCATCCTACACAAAGGCAAGCAGGGAAAGATTCAATGGCAGCTGGCCCAGGGACTCTGTGCATTTTGGAGACTCCTCAAGGCCTGGCTACTTTCTCCTTTCCATCCTCTGCAGACTCTTTACCCCTGGCCTTCTCCTTTCCTGGGAATCATCACTCCTTTCTGTGCACATAGCTATGGGAAGCAGTAGAGGTCAAGGAAGCCACAGCAGCCAGCACTGTTGGAAGGGGAATCTTCTGCCATGGTTACATCCCAAGCACTGGGGCATGAGGACTTGCAGAACACCAGGGGGACAGGTGGACTTTTTCCTGTGTTCTGTGTTAGTGCCTCAAAGATCTGAACACTGCTGAGTCCACAGAGACCCACCTGAAAGAGCCAACTAGCCAGAAGCTGATGGAATTTCCCCTCTAGCAAACACCCTGTAAAGATTGCAGGTTCAGAAGATGTTTTCTACCACCAGTGAGGAACTTTTCTTTACCTCCCATGGCCAGCTTAGCTGTTGCCACCTCTGTGAGGACAGCAGCAACCTCAATCCTTTACCTTCTTGAACAATCAGTCTCATTCTTGGTGACTTCTCTGTATTTCCATTGACGATTGCTTGGCACTGGTAAGAGCCTTTCTGCTGGCTTTGCACGTTGTGCAGTGTTATTCCTCTCTCAGTGCTGAAAGAATAGTTGGTCCCAGGGGAGAGCTGAGAGTTGTCATCCCTTGTCAGAGTCACCCTGGAGCCATACTCGGGAGCTGTGATGAGGCAGGGGAGCTCAGCATCACTGCCTCTAGTCGCTACGATGCGGTAGGCTGAGGTGTACCACACGTTGTTGGGATCTGCAGAGGAGACAAAGCAGACCAGAGATCAGGAGCAGAAAATGCATCAGAGCTGAGAAACACATTCCAGCAAAGGCAAGTCTGCAGCACTGCTGCCCAGGGGGAGTTCGCTGCTGGGGCAGCTCTGCTCAGCGCCTGCCTGACTCAGCTCCCAAACACTCACACGACAAACCCAATTCCAGCGAAGGTGTTGGAGGGGACCACAGCAATCCACTCACCACTCTGCACGGGCAGAAAGACTGAGCACTATGCTTACCCCTATTTAAACTTTGAACCATGGTGTTCATTTTGTTTCCCAGACCTTCAGCTTCCCTGCCCACCTGAAAGAGCCAAATAGCTAAAATCTGATGGAATTTCTCCTCTATTAAATATCCTTTAAAGGTTGCAGGTTCAGAAGATGTTTTCTACCACTAGTGAGGAACTTTTACTACCTCCTGTGGCCAGCTTAGCTGTTGCCATCTCTGTGAGGACAGCAGCAACCCAAATCCTTTACCTTCTTGAACGATTAGGATGTTGCACCTGGTACAAAGGAAGGGGTGAGCTGAGCTGGCAGAACTACCACAGCATAACTGCTTCTGAGATAAAAGAATATTTAGGGTTCAGGTCTTCTTGTGGGGATATGATATATGGGCCTCTCCCCCTTATTTAGGGTACTGGCCACATGGCTCTCTGATTTCCAGACCTCACTGCTCATTACAACACCCAACAGACTTTCAGCCCTACTTTTTGAGGAAGGGAAGCCAGGAGGGAGAGGTGTGGGCCAGTGGCAGACGTGCATGGTATGTAGATGCTCTTTACTCCACCCCAGTGCTTCAACCATGGGCCCCATTTTATGTGGCCTTACATGGTTGTGGGTGAGGCATTGGACTGCCAGAAGCCTGCACTGCTCCTCAAACACACGACCACAGCCAGAGAGAGGAGCTGTGTGCAGTGGCCTTGCTCCCCAAAAGGAGGTAGTTCTGCCAGCAGGCACAGAAGGGTGGAGATGGTTACCTCTCACAAACAGATGCACAGCTGCAATGCCCTTGTCACTGCTGTTGGCATAAGCACACTCATAGGTGCCAGTGTCCTTGTAAGTGGCCTTGGGGATGCTGAGTGTGCTGCTGGTGTGGTTGCTGACCGTAGCCCTTTGGCTTTTCCATTTGACTTGGGACTCTCCTGAGCAGTGCAAGCTGACTGGGTCGCCTGTGTTGACGACTAGAGCTGGCAGGTCAGGGCTGATCACTGGGGATGCTGAGCCTGCAAAGCAAAGAGAAAGAGTGAGGCTGCAAAAAAATAATCCCTAAAGGTGCTCTGTTGGAGTTCATGCTGCTGAGTAATGAAGTAGATCAGCATCAGGAAGAGGCTGGGCTTGGGATCCAAGCTGGCTTTTTGGCTCACATGGCTCCAGCCATTCCCCATCCCCACCAGACCGATACAGAATAAGTTCACTTGGAAAAGATCTTTCAGAGCATTGAGTCCAACTGTTAACTCAGCACTGCTGAGCCCACCACTAGACTGTGTCCTGAAGTACCACATCTACATGTCTCCCAAATACCTTCATGGATGGTGAGTCAACCACTTCCCTTGGCAGCCTGTTCCAGGGTTGGACAACCCTTTGGTGAAGAAATTTTTCCCAATATCCAGCCTAAGCTTCCCCTGGCACAACTCGAGGCCATTTCCTCTTGCCCTGTTGCTTGCTGCTTCTGCTGATATAGCCTGATACTCCAAGGAATGAATTTCAGAGACAAGAGAAAAAAAACTACATGTGGCCATTCACTGCACTGGGACACAAAAAACAATCATCTGCAGTTGATTAGGCCAGATGCTAGCTTCCAAAGTGTTCCTCTTGGGGTTTGCCTCTGCTTGGATCAGGCAAGGGTTTTGCCTCTTCTTTTCCTTTTGTGGTAGAGCTGGAGCTGCTGTCTGACCTTAGTTAGCCCATAACACCATCTGGTGAACTTTAAGTCCAACCTAGTGGATGAGGCTCTCTTCGGTACTGTTTTGAGCTAGAATAGACCTGGAGAGCTTTTGTAGAGTGGGAGGTAAGTGCACACCCTGCAGCTGCCCAGGGAGGTGGTGGAGTCACCGTCCCTGGAGGTGTTCAAGCAAAGCCTGGATGAGGCACTTAGTGCCATGGTCTGGTTGACTGGATAGGGCTGGGTGCTAGGTTGGACTGGCTGAGCTTGGAGGTCTCTTCCAACCTGCTTGATTCTATTCTATTCTATTCCTGATGCCATCTCTCCTTTGAAGATGGCTTCTCTGCTGGTTGAACAAAAGGGAACCAGGGTCCCACTCCAGCCCTTAGTATCAGAAGGAAATCTTTTTTCCCCTGTTTTGCCACATCAGCAAGTCCTTGAGTCACCACCTATATTTAGGGTGGGGGGAAGTGAGAAATGAATCAGTGCTACGGGGCGAGGGAAGAAGTGGTGCCACCACCCCCACGCCAGGCCTTTGGGGAGGACAGGAAACACATTGCAAAGGGCTATCTGTGCTGGGGGGCTCTGCACCACCCCCCTCCAGCCTCTATCCAGGGCTATTTTCCCACTTCTGCTTTCCTTCCCGGCTGCTAACCCATCCTCACATCTTAAAGGGGCACACACCAGATTCAGACATATAAAACATAGCTCCCAATTTGTCAGTTGGTTGCTCTTTGTAGAGGAGGTCACTTCAGGCAGTGCTTCTCCAGGGAGGTGGCAGCAGAAATAAGGACAGAGTTTGGTCTTGTGAAGCCTCAAACTCTGCAGCAGACTGCTCTGGACTCCCAGGAGTCCTTTAGCTGAAGGATTTGTTGTCCAAATGAACATCAAGAGGTGGCAGAGAGCAAGGCACCCTGTAATGGCATCATGAGTCCAGCTGCCCTTGCATGTCCTTCATGGGAAAGGGAAGAAGAGAGCAAATGTTGGAGCCCCTTTTTGTGCAGGGAGGAGAAAAGAGAAGGCTGCTTGTGGTCATGGGTAGCAAAGACAGTTTAAAGTGAATCCATCTCCAGATGCTGCCTTGGACACTGTCCCCGTAACAGGCAGTAGAAGCAGCATGTGCCCATCCTCACCCAGTCCTGCTCACAGGTCCTTTGGTGAGGAAGATATGTTCAAAGTAGCAACGTGTCCTGTGCCATCAGCTAAGCTCAGGAGTGTAGCACCAGAGCTCAAAGAGCATCATTTAAGCAGTCTTGGGCTCATGTCTCCCTCTCTTCAATAATGGGTAGAGACTCAAGGCCCTGGGGGGGAAATCACTGCTGCATGGCAGCCATGAAGGTGCCCAGGGGAAACCCAGACAAGGCCTGCTTCAAACTTACTGGCCCTGAGAGGAATGAAGCAGAGGACAGGGAGCTTTGGAGCATGGAATGTTTGACATTTTATCTCCCTGGGGTTTGGGTGTTTTTAGTGACACTTTTATCTTTCCATGGAAAGAGGAAAAGCTGGAATGGAGGAAAAACACATCCCAGAATCCTGAGCAAAGCCACATTTTCCACATGCCTGAGGTGTGACGAACTGCCCTGTCTGCTAAGCTGCCTTTTCTAGCAGGGCTTGGCACTTTTATTCCTTTTACTCTGTTACTGGACACTTTTGCCTCACCTACTCCTTGCTTTAGCCACCCCTCCACATCCAAGGCTCCAGCACCATTTGATGGGGGAGCCAAGCTCTTCTTCTGGAATGCATCCAGAGAAGGGCAACAAAGTGGTGAGGAGCCTGGAGCACAGCCCTGTGAGGAGAGGCTGAGGGAGCTGGGGGTGTGCAGCCTGCAGAAGAGGAGGCTCAGGGCAGAGCTCATTGCTGTCTGCAACTCCCTGAAGGGAGGCTGTAGCCAGGTGGGGTTGGGCTCTTCTGCCAGGCAACCAGCAACAGAACAAGGGGACATAGTCTCAAGTTGTGCCAGGGCAGGTCTAGGCTGGATGTTAGGAGGAAGTTGTTGGCAGAGAGAGTGATTGGCATTGGAATGGGCTGCCCAGGGAGGTGGTGGAGTTGCTGTCTCTGGAGGTGTTGAAGCCAAGCCTGGCTGAGGCACTTAGTGCCATGGTCTGGTTGACTGGATAGGGCTGGGTGCTAGGTTGGACTGGCTGAGCTTGGAGGTCTCTTCCAACCTGTTTGGTTCTATGATTCTCCTAGCTGCACTCTGACTGGCTCAGGAAAGGACTCTGATGTAACTGTCCTTAGTTCGTCCCCAGCAGGAGGACAAGACAGGCAAGAGTTGTGTCACCCTGTTCTTTTTATCACCTTGGAGTTAATGCCAAGATGTTCTGGCCAGAGGAGGCTCAGGGTAGCTGCTCTCCAAGAGTGAAGCAGCAGCACCCAGGCTGTCACTGGAGACTCCTATCAATGGCAGAACTACCACACAAGTGAGGAGAGGCAAGGCAGAGACACTAAACGTAGGACAATGCCAGGTGAAGGCCACCCAAGCACCCACTCCTTTGTGTGTGCTCAGACATGAGTCAGAGCAGCAGGTCCTTTTCCAGAATAGCCTCCTCCAGCAGCCCTGCTTTCCTCTCTCCCTGCTGACCAGCAGGCAGCCTTGCACGAAGCCCAAGGATTTCTCTCTACAGCACTCCAGCAGCTTCCTCAGCACTGCCAGTAACTGCTGGCCAAAGGTTTAACCACACTGAGATTGTGTAACCATGACCTCTAGTTGCAGCTGCAGATTCTGTCTCTGCCTCTTCCATGCCAACCAAAACATTTCTTTCTTCTGATAATGGTTTGGAAATGGTGTGGGAGAAGTGAAGGCTGCTAAGGCAGAGAGGCTTGACAGCCTTACTGCAGAAGACAGTCATCAGGATTTGACTTGTCCCTGGTGGGGGTAACAAGGCTAATGTTTGAATGAGACCCATATCAGGTGCAGGCTCCCATTGCTCCCCCAACAATGATGGGAAAGAAAAGCCTTGGATTTTGAGGACATCTTCCCCAGTCACCTACAATACCTGGAGTGGGGGGGCAGAGGATTATAGGCTCACAGGATGTCAGGGGTTGGAAGGGACCCAAAGAGATCATTGAGTCCAACCCCCCTGCTAGAGCAAGACCGTGCAATCTAGCTCAGGTCACACAGGAACACATCCAGACAGGCCTTGAAAGTCTCCAGAGCAGGAGACTCCACAACCTCTCTGGGGAGCCTGTTCCAGTGCTCTGGGACCCTTACAGTCAAAAAGTTCCCCCTTGTGTTGAGCTGGAACCTCCTGTGCTGCAGCTTCCATTCTTTGCTCCTTGTCCTGTCACAGGGGATGGGGAGGAAAAGGTGGCTCATCATATCTGACATAGAAGCCCCAAGCAGAGAAGTTTAGATTCATCTGCAACAATAAACCCACAATGACCTCCCCCCCAGAAAATGAACAAGGCTAAGAGGGCCTCTCAAAGTGGCCAAGAACAGGTCTGAGCTGATCACGTTTTGAACCTTCCTCTCCTTGTTCCAAAGCTGTCATTTGAGCCCCTGACAGTCCCAGATCACAGTGGTCACACCACATCATCACTGGGTCTTCTCAGAAGACACATTTGCAGTCCAAGAGGCAGAAGGAAGTCAGGCTCTGGCTCCAGCTTTGGACAACCTTGGCAATGCAGTTCACCTTGCAGCATGCCTGGTGCCTTAAGGAGCTTTTGGAGAGGTCTTGACATGATCCCTCACAAATCGACATCATATCTGCTTAGTCCCTGTTATCTTAAACAAAACAGATTGGTAAAAAAAATAAATTACCCCCCTGCAGCCTTTACAACCCAAGCCCAGCACAGAAAACCTGGGAGAAGCCTGCTCCTCATGTTAAAGCCACAACTTGAAGTGAAGCACCATGCACTGTGACAGCAAGAGGCATGCAGATCTCCTGGGATGGAAATAAGAACACAGCAGTGGCTCGAGAGCTGCACCACCTCCCTGTTACATGCTGAATGCTTTCCCTCCCAAGACTGCCCTACCCCAGGGAGGACTTTAGACCACAGCTTTGTTGTGTGGGAAGCAAAGCTCAAGAGGAAAGTGAGGGAAAACACCAGCACAAGATCTGAGAGCTAAAGAGGAAAGTGAGCTGAAAACACCAGATTAATCCTGCTGGTTTCTGCCTGTTTGGTTACAAACCTCAAGAGAGGCTCAGTGACACTTTGAGGCTGATGGTTATCACCTCTTGGCCATCTCTGCAGCCTCAGAAGCCAGGTGTAGCCACCTTTCCTTTCCTGGCTGCTTTTTGTTCCCATCTTGGCTCTGCAGTTGTGCTGTGCATGCCAAGCACCAGCAGAAAACAGCAACCCTCCGACACCTCCAGCCAGACATGAGGTGCACTGGAAGGTGTAATGCAGTTGGCTTTCTCCCCTCTCACCTGCAGGCCAAGCACCTCCAGCTCTTGCCTCCTTTGGGCAAAACACTATTTCAGGACTGGCTTCCCTCAGGACACACTTTCTGACAAACATCTTTTTCCTCCTAAACTTCTGCTCAGATCCAAACAGCAGCAAGTTTCCCTTTCCCATCTCTCCGCTTTCTGAGACTCTTTTTACCCTACGCGCACCTTTCTGTACGCCTCAGCCTTAACCCAGCAGTGCTGCAGGCAACCAGGAGCAAGCCCTCAGCACAGCCAAGCTCCAGAGCCAACACAGACCAGAAGCACACCTTGTCTTTCCACCACTCTCCTCCACAGCTTCACAGGATGTTAGGGTTTGGAAGGCAACCAAGGACATCATCGAGTCCACCCCCCCTGACAGAGCAGGACAATACTATCTAACACAGATCATAGAAGGAGACCCCACAACCTCTCTGGGGAGCCTGTGTCAGTGCTCTGTGACCCTTACAGTGTACCCTCTACAATGATCTGGAGTTCTGGATGCCCTTCAGGAAGCTGCTACAGCCAAGTCTGCATTCAGCATCACATTGGCATCCCCTCCCTGCTGTGCCATGGGGCACACAGGTTCCACTGGTGCCCCTTCCCTGCTCTGCCATGGGGCACACAGGTTCCACTGGTGCCCCTTCCCTGCTCTGCCATGGGGCACACAGGTTCCACTGGTGCCCCTTCCCTGCTCTGCCATGGGGCACACAGGTTCCCTTGCCTACTCCTTGCCTGTACAAAAGCTGCTTGAGCTTGCCCCCAGCAGCGGTGGCTGCCTCACGGAGCAGTCTCCAGAAGCAGGGACAGTCCCAGGCCACAGCAGGCTTTTGGTAGACATAACAGAGCTCAGCTTCACTTTCTGTCGCTGGGAGCCAAGTGACCTTTAGTCTACCTTCAGCATTTCCCCATCCCCTCCGAGGCTGTGGCTCCTCAGCTGAGGAGGGATGGAGCACTGGCACCAAACACCCACGAAACCCTCACTGCATCTCCAAACGGCCCTGGAGCGCATGAAGACACCGGAGGGCTTTGTGGAACCAGTGGACCTACCGTGCCAGACACCAGCTGTGGACAGCAGCAGGAGGAGAGCAGGACCCATGTCCGCAGGACCCACGGTGCCGCCAGCGTGGAGCAGGGACACAGCTGAAGGTTCCTTCGGAGCAGCGAGTGCCTCTTCCCTGGGCGCCGTCCCCGGCAGGAGCTTCTCCTTTCTGAGGCGACCACAAGTTAAGAAATTCCTTTTTTTTTTTTTCCTTTCTGTTGTTGTTATTTGTTTTTGAAATGCGAGGGGGAAAAGCACCCAGAAGGCAGGCGATGCCCTGAGACGTCACCGGCGACAACCCCCGCGGCAGAGGTGGGGCCAGCGCACACCGCAGCGCAGGGACCCTCCGCCGCTGCCGCCTCTCTCCTGCCTCAGACCCCAGGGCTGGCAGGGGCAATCCCAGCCCCGCCAAAGCCCAGGACATCCACAGAACCAAACAGGTTGGGAGAGACCTCCAAGATCATCCAGGCCAACCTAGCACCCAGCCCTGGCCAATCAACCGGACCACGGCACTAAGTGCCTCATCCAGGCTTTGCTTCAACACCTCCAGGCACAGCGACTCCACCACCTCCCTGGGCAGCCCATTCCAATGCCAATCACTCTCTCTGCCAACAACTTCCTCCTAACATCCAGCCTAGACCTGCCCTGGCACAACTTGAGGCTGTGTCCCCTTCTTCTGTTGCTGGTTGCATGGCAGAAGAGCCCAACCCCACCTGGCTACAGCATCCCTTCAGGTAGTTGTAGACAGCAATGAGGTCACCCCTGAGCCTCCTCTTTACTGTTGCTTGAGGGCTTGCTGGGACCTGCCTTGATGACAGAGGACTCCATCTTACCTCAACAGCACAGGTTTTGTCTCAGACTTGGTGGCTCTTGCTGGCAACTCCCCCTCAACAGGCTCACAAAGGTAGTTCAGCCCAGGGCAGCTTTCCAGATGGCAAAGGGTCCATGAAGATTATAGATGGAGCGGGAGCAGAAGCCTTGGTCAAGAAAGTAGTGCTGTGGCCACTCAGGGTCACCTCCAGCTCCACCCCTGCACCATGCAAAAGGCAGGGCTGATCCCAGCTAGCCTCAGGCTCACCTTTACCACCATCCCCTGCAGGAAGACACATTGGGGTCCAGCCTGCAGACCCTTCCCTGTCCAGATCCCAGAACTTCTCCTCTCCCAGAACCTCCTGGGATTCACTGCAACCATGTCACCATCAGGCAGCCACAGAACTCAAGCAAGAACCCCTCCTCCCCAAGACCCCACCTCACCCAGTCCTCCTGCCTTGATAGTGGGAGGCTTTTTGAAGCTGCTTTCTAACTGGCAACCTGCAGGCACCTGGGAGCAGTAATTAGGTACTTGGTTAATCCTCCAAAACAGGGCCTGAGGGAATGGCTTGAAGCAAAGCAGCTCTCCCAGGGATGCTCAAATCAGCAAGGTATTAGCAGGTCAAGTCTGCCACAGGCTGCCTCTGCTCTCTATCTCTGGATATCTCTGGAGCTGTTCAAGGCAGGATTGGATGTGGCACTTGGTGCCATGGTCTAGCCTTGAGCTCTGTGGTAACAGCTTGGACTTGATGATCTGTGAGGTCTCTTCCAAACTTGGTGATACTGTGAGACTGTGATGACCTCCTGCAGCAGCAGAAGTTCACAACAGTTCACAGCAGCTCTGGGGTGGGAAGTTATGGCCAGCACCTGACAGCAGTGGGAAGCACCGGGGAGGAAGGTCTTGCCTTTGGTGAACTGCAGGGCTCTGCCTTGGCTGCACCTCTCTGCAGTGGAGAGGTGACAGGGACATCAGCTGCCGAACCTGGGCAGAAGAGATGAGCCTTACCAAAGTGTCTGCTCAGGCTGGCTGTGGGATCTGCACCTGCAGTGCAAAGGTGCCAGGCAGGGGAGGGTCCCACAAACTGGAGGGGAGTGGGGTTCTTCGAAAGGGGGCAGGTAGCAGAGCACCAGCAAGGCAGGGTCTTGGGGCCAAGAGATGAGAGCGTGGCTGACTGCTGGAGATGACTAAGAGTCATGAGAATGGGGAGAGTGGGTTTGGCCAGAAGGATGGCTGGAGAGCATGAGGGAGTCCAGAGAGAAGAAAAGCAGCTTTTGGCTGGAGCAGATTTCCTCTCAGCAGTTTTTCCTGGCAGCATGTGGGGGAGAAGAACATTGAGCAGATGCAGTGGGGGGCTCCTGCCCAGAGCCAGGGGGCTGTCGAATGGCTGGGCCACAGGAGATGTTTGCCTGATTATTCTTTCCTCCTTTTGAGCCAAAGGGGCTTTTAAAAGGATGTTTCTTTCCCCCTTCTTCTTTTCAACTTTGTGTTTTTTCCAGGAAGAAATGCCAGCTCTGAGAGAACTGACTCACCAGGGTGAACAAGCACTAAACCAGACATGTTTAATACAGAGAAGGAAACAGTCTCCCAGCCTCCCTTCTCTTTGAGGAGACCCCTTGCAGAGTGTCTCTGACAGCAGTAGTCCACAGCTGACATGTCACAGCCCCCATACATGGGTCACCAAGCTGGGCTGGACACACTTGGGCATGCTCATCTGCTTGAGTTCCTCCCTCATATGTGGCTACCTTCTCCTGCCTGTATTCTGCACCTCAAATCCTGGGGTTGCAAGCAGCAGCTCTACCACAAGCGTGCTGCTGGGTCTCATGTGCCCGAGCAGCTCTGAGAAAGGGGCAGGGATGATCTCAGAGGAGCTCTGGCCTTATGCTGAGCCTCTTGAGGGCCAGAGATGTCTATGGAGGCCCCAATGGGCAGGAAGGAGTGCTGGAAGGTGGCACAAAAGTTGCTTTGTACAAGGCTAGCCACAGGCTGGATCTGGAGGGGAGAATGGAAGCTGCTGTGACCTCTGACTGAAAACACCTGGGGTTCAAGCTTGTTTCCCACACTGAGAATGGGGCTGAGCCATTCCAGCCTTACACTGGTGGCCATGGTGTCATGCCTGCCTGCACAGCCTGGAGCCACATGTGAAACACTCACGTGCCCAGCGAGCTCTTGGTTCCCAAAGAGCTAAAACCCATGCAGTCTGAGTTTCTCTGTCTCACTGAGCTCTCCCACAGAGTGCCTGTCCTGTCGGTGGGGAGGAGTGGGGAAAACACTCTGTTGAGAGTCCCCATGTCTCCATACCCATTCCCAACCACACAACTCCTCCCCAGTGCCTTCCAACATGCAAAAATCCTTCCAGGCAGGGATTAGGCAGTGGGATCCAGCTGGGTTCAGAGCTGAGCTCTGACAATTCCCCCTCTCTGCTTTCCCTCAACCCAAGGTGATGTTTTTATGCCCTGCTGATTCAGCTTCTGGAGAAAAATGTCGTGTGCCTGTCGTGGCTGAGCTGTGCCAGGTGACTCAGCCTGAGCTGGTCAAGGAGCCTGCAAATCTCCTCTCTGGCAAACTGCAGTGCCAGGAGCCCAGGACAGGCTGTGCTGAAAAGCAGAGGCTTGCTGGGACTTGGACCTGTGTCCTGCTGCAGCTGATGCCTTGGACCTTTGGATACACACAGGGTTTCCAGGAGGTGAGGGAAGTGAGGATTTGCACTGAGGCTGCATCATGCAGCCTGAAAACAGGATCAGCACCGATATATTTGAACCTCAGTTCAAACCCACCTGTTTGCAGCAACATGTGGGTCTGAGGGAGTGCTGGTGTGGGCAGCTGTATTCTGGGACTACGTCTTTAAAAGAAATCAGTGAATCCCTCATCCCAGAAGGAGATGAGGAGAGCCCAGCTGGAAGGAGGGCTGGACACGGGTTGCTCTGCGCACTGCTGTGTCTCCTGCTGGTGCCCTGCTCCATTGCTACCTCCAGTCTCTCCCACCACCCTGAGTTATTAAACTGTGTAGAAAGACCAACAAGGCTGTGGTACCTCTCAACTCCTTCAGCCCAGCAGTGTTTAGTCTGGCATCTCCCACATCCCTGGTCTGAGCAGAGACCAAACAATACTCCTGAGGAGTACATCAAGCCCTTGTTTGGGGTTGCTGCCCCAAACTTTCAGCTCTGGGCATGCACATAGGAACTTTTCCCAGCGTCCTTCCCTCTACTCACCTCCTCCCAGTGCAACACGACTCACAAGCTGGGCAGCTAGCAGAGAGCCAGGGCAGATCCTGCCCTGTTAGCAGCCTCTGCTCCTTACCACGTCCCTGAGCTCAGCTGTTTCCTTGCTGTGCTTCTCCCTGCCTGGCTCCCAGCTTGGCTTTCACTAAGCACTGGGGTCATGCACAGGGTATTAAGGTGCTTAGCCTTCACCCACAACGTGGTTAAGCTGTATCCCCAAGCCCATCTGAGGGGGAGCAACCAAAGCCAGGCAAACAAAGGAAGAGCTGGAGCTTTGCAAAAAGAAGAACACCTTTATTTTTTTAAACTCTGTCTTTAAAAATGCACTTGCAAAAGTTTACAGCATAAAAAATAGTATCTCATGGCTATAGAAGTGACACAGGACAAGTCCTACAAATACATCTGTAGACCTAGGGAAATGTTAACTCTTTGGTACCTTAGTCTGAACTCCGTTTTTCCTTTGCCCTTGGGATGGTTGCTGGCAGACAGCATGGGAGCAGGTGCTGCTTCTGGTCAGAGATGCTGCAGAGTGACAGCATGATGCCAGCAAGCCAGCACAGCAGGAGGAGGAGAGGGCAAAAGGCAGTTCTGATGCAATCCATGAAGGAGGAAAGGATAGGAATGATGGGACTCTGCAGGCTTCCCAGCATGAGCTGGCTTCCCTGCCTCCTCCCACCCCTGCAAGGATCATCTGTTTGAAGGGCTGCTTAAGCTACACTGGAGCAGTTCCCCTGCCTTTGCCAAAGCAGACTGGATCCACCCTGGCATGTGCCAGAGACTTCAGGCCTCTGGGTGACACGTGGGAATTATGCTTGGAGTCCAGCAATACTGGCCCATGAAGCTTGATTTTTTAACACTCCTTGGCCTGCCATGAGCAAGTCCTGCAGGCAGCTTGGTGCCTCCACAGTCACAGGCAGTGCTGCTTGCTCAGTAGCCAGGCAGGGCTGAGGTCTGATGCAGGAAGAACCTGTGCATGGCCCAGGAGCTGCCCAGTGCCCAGTCAGGACCTGCAGCTGCCCTGGCTGCTCTCTGCCTGTGCAACCATCCTGGGGCAAAGGCTGCCAAAGGCCAAACTTCATGTTCTCCAAGTGAGCCAGGCTGGGCAGCCCACTGCTCTCCTGTCCATGGGAGACCCTATGGCTTGCAGGGAGAGCTGGCCACAGGATGTCCTGGGACCTGAGCTAAGCTCTGAGCCCAAGCAGAGCCCTTCCTCACCTTGGAGCATGGAGTCTGCCTCCTTAGCATGTTAGCTGACATCTTGTTTTAGAAAAAGCCCCCAGGAGGAGACATCTGTGAAATCCCCTTCTCCACATCTGCCCTTGGGCTTCCTCACAGCCAAAAGCTAAGCCTCTGCCCAGTCACCTGTGCTTCTGGTGCTGGCTCTCAGCCCAGCACCCTGACTGGGAAGAAGGAGAAGAGCTGTTTCTCTCTTCTGGCTGACTTCCTTCTGGCTGCACATCTGCAACTGCACTTCTGCCTCCCATCCCCGTGGGAACTTCACTGTGGTCCTCCCTTCATCAGGCGAACAGAGACAGCCGAGTTAGGAGTAAAGTCCACTGTGCTCTGCGCTTCTGAACAGGACACAAACACTAAAGGGGGCACTCTCAAACCGAGAAGGACAGAAGGATGAAAACCTGTGCACACATCAGTCTGAGGAGCATCTTACACATGGAAAGAGACACCAGAGTGTCACATTAGTTTCGGGGATACACTTAGGTATGTATGGACTAGTGACTGGCAGTAGGATTATGCTTATAGTGGTGCTGATAACCATGTAACAGCTGCAGAGTAAAATATCATCTAGAAATAAAAGATATTGCACTAGAGATGGGCCCAAGCTGTAGCCCTCTTTGCAGGGGGTGGGGGGCTCAGTTTGGGTCCACCTCTAAACACAAGAACACACTCAAACAAAAATGCTGATCATCAAAACTGAAGTAAAACCCAGAGGGACTGGTTCCCTTCAGAGCCTCACCAGAGAATTTATAGTTCCAAGACTTGTTGGCCCTGCTGACCATTTCTCCTGGCCCTCACCTGCTGGGCCACCCAGGAAATGGAATGACAGCAGCAGAGAGGGAGAGGAGGCTGGAGCTGGCTCCCTGAGCAGACAGAGCTTGTCTGGGTGCTGTTGTAAGCCTTTGCCCTGCCAAGCCCTCTCTGGGAAGAGAGTTTCAGGGCTGCTTAGCAAAACTTGTTGGCTATGCCCAGCTGCCAACTCATCCCTGGCTGGGAACCCCTGCTCTCTGCAGCAGGTCTGCACACCCACCCTCACTAGGTGGTGATGGGAACAGTTGAATAGGGACAGGAAAATACCACAAAGTGCAAGACTTGGCCCTTGCAGTCACAGGGCCAAAGGCAAATATTTGGTTGTATCTCTCTGGAGAGGAGAACAGTACCACTTTGCAAAGAGCCTGGAGTACCTACTTGGAGAAGGAAGAGGCAGGTGGGGATAGTACCCTGCCAGCAGCCACAACAGGTTCTGATGCACAGAATAACTGCAATGAATGTACAAGTGAGGCAAAATGCAACAGGCATGCAAGGATAATGCCCAGCTAATAGGACACCTGAGCTCCACCAGCAGGGAGGAGAAATAGATCTCCCCTTTCAGGAGTGTGGAAACAATTTAACAGTGGTAAATGATCAATTTAGTGAGCAATTAATCTGTGCAAGATGGAGTTTAGTGCTGAATTTGTGCAGCAAACAAGTGGCCAAAGGGAAGGTGAGAAGAAGTGAATTGCTGGGGAAATCTTTGGGCTGGATGGAGGTAGCAGAAGCAGCATTCCAGGGCTGCTCTTGATTCTAGCATTAGTTCATCTTTTTATTAGTTGATCCAGCCCAAAAATAACAGCTTGTTGATGAAATGTGCTGATGACCCAATGTCTGGAACAGCAGGGAGTATCTCAGTTAGAAATGCTGGAGGAGTAGCAAGACACAAGTGCATAGATTGGTCAGAGGATGACTCGAAACTACCAGCATGTTGTGGCTGGGGCAAAGCCAACACTACCCAAAGCTACAGCAGGCAAGTCAAATCCAGAGCAGAGAAGAACTATCAGTGCCCTCTGTGAGGTCTAGATTCGACCTTACCCGGAGTGCTGGGTACTTCTGGTCACCTTTGACAGAGAAGGACCAGTTAGAAATGGAGCTGGTGCAGACAGCGGCTGTTAGGATCAGACTAACAGAGACATCCAGGTTGGAAAAGCCCCTCAGGATCACCAAGTCCAACCAACAACCCTATTCTACAAGGTTCACCCTAAACCATATCCCCAAGCACCACATCCAAATGACTTCTAAACACATCCAGGGTTAGTGACTCAACCACCTCCCTGGGCAGCCCATTCCAATGCAATGGAATTCTATGGCCTCAAGCTGCAGTAACATGGATCCTACCAAGCACCTTACATGTAACAAAAATAAAGAGGTCTGATCCCAAGGAACTCAAGAAGAGAAGAGGAGGCTCAGGGCTGATCTCATTGCTATCTACAACTACCTGAAGGGAGGCTGTAGCCAGGTGGGGTTGATCTCTTCTGTCAGGCAACCAGTGACAGAACAAGGGGACACAGTCTCAAGTTGTGCCAGGGGAGGTCTAGGCTGGATGTTAGGAGGAAGTTGTTGGCAGAGAGAGTGATTGGCATTGGAATGGGCTGCCCAGGGAGGTGGTGGAGTCGCTGTGCCTGGAAGTGTTCAAGCAAAGCCTGGATGAGGCACTCAGTGCCATGGTCTGGTTGATTGGCTAGGGCTGGGTGCTAGGTTAGGCTGGATGACCTTGGAGGTCTCTTCCAACCTGTTTGATTCTATGATTCAAAAGTTACTGCTTCCCCATGGATTTCATCAACTGTGGCCACAGAAAATGGCTTCTTCACTGCAAGCAGGAGGAAAAGAGCATGGAAAAATAGTTGCCATTCACAGTGTGCTCCCTCCAGATGCTGGGGAATCTGACCATGGGCTGAAAATACACTCCCCTAGCTGCCAATAAAAGTGCTATTTCTTATGTTCACATTTCACCAAGGACATCAGCCCACAGAACACCTACTCCTCTTTCGGCGGCAGAAATGGCAGCCCTGCAATGATAGACAACTTCAAACAGAAGCTGTTTTGCTGAGGATTTCTGGCAGAACTTTCATAATTTGGAAAAAAAAAATGATGCAAAAAAACCCAAACCAACAAAGTCTCAGTGGCTGTCAGATGGCAGAAGCCCAGCAAGAAACTGCTTGAATTTCTGACTTGGTAAAGCTTCCTATGCAGTGTTTGTGAGATAGAGAGAGAGATGTGCATGAGTAGGGCAAGGAAGGGATTAATGCAGGTGGGGGCATGCAGTGAATAGAGCTCTGTGCAAGGAGAAACTTCTCCTTTCAGGAGGGTAAGAGCACAGCAAGATGCTGCTTGAATTTCTGAACTGGACAACCTGCCTGTGCAGAGTTTGCAGCAAGGATGGGGTTAATGGGAGTGGGGGCATGCAGGGAAAGGAGCTGGGTGAAAGAAGAAACCTCTCCTTTCAGACAAACACCCTGTTGGTTTCTGTGGTGGCAGGCCTGCAGGTTTTGCAGCTTCCACCTCTGCAGAGGTGGGTTCACAACTGGCTTCCAAAGCCTGGTGTTCCTCCTGCCTTCAGTCTCCTCATTCCAGTGCCAAACAAGAGCATGAGAAGTCCCAGGCCTGACTGTGAGAAACGAGGAAGGAGGTGGGAAGCAGGAGAAATGTCTCTGCCCTTTTATTCTTCACAACATTTTCCAAGAGAGAGGAATCCTCTCTGGTTCCTCTTGCTTTGCTTGGTACCTCAGGGCACCTCTTCCCCAGCCCTCACAGGCTGCAAGTGGCTATGCCTGGCCCCGACAAAGCGGTAAGGTGTGAGATACAGTTCAGCTGTGACCAAACTGCTTCCCAGCTTCTCTCACTCTCTTTCTTTTGAGATGTCCCTGGGTTGGTGTTTTGGAATCCTTATGGAACCCTTAGTTTTGCTATGACTCAGGAGGGGAATTGGTGAGACCTTCCATCCTGAAAAAGGGTGGTTGGGAGCCCTTGCTTCCCAAAGGGAAGGCAGCTGGTGGGGTTATGTGTGTGATCTCCCAGCAGATGAGCTGGGCTTAGTGGCAGTGGATTAATGAACAGCTTCCATATACTGGCCCTGGCTAGTGGATTAATAGATTTGTTCCCTTTAAATCTGCAATGGAGAATAATTAGCTTAGTGTCCACACAAATGACACAAACAACACTGGACTGCCCTCTTTGCTACTACAACAGAGTCATTGTGAGAGCAGTTTGAGTTCCTGGCATGCCCTTGGGGCTCCTGGTGCCCTGCTTGATATGAAAAGGTTCAGGGCATGACAGCCCCTCTAGGTGAGTGCAGAGCTGTGCCCCAGAGCTATGGGTACCTGTAGTGCTTATGATGCTCTGTCCACCAGAGAAGAGCTGTCAGGAGAGGAAAAGGGTGGTTTGGTGTCTCTGGGCTCTCCAGGGCTTGGCTGTGCTTGGAGAACCTTCCCAACGTGCTCTTGGCCTCCAGCAGCTGAAGGTTGGTGTTGCAGTTTCTCTGCACCCCAGCAATGGGCTCCAAGTAAATCACCTGTCCTGGTGGGATTTCACAGAACCACGGTGATGCTGTGACCATCAGAGAAGTGCTGGTGCAGAGGAGATGAAACTCATTGCCGTGGGGAGGGAAGAGCCTGGAGTGTCATCAGTGGTGTCCCCTGCGGAGGCGCAGCCCACGTCTTCCACTTGAAAAGAAGATGTTGGTCTGTGAGATGTCTCCCTCCTGCAGTGGTTTGATCACTGAGGAGGATGTGGCAGTGATCTGGAAGGTTGCTGGCACTGAGCCACCTCTTGGTAAGGAGACAGGGGATGGCAGTGGGGAGAAGTCTTTGATTCCCCAGCCAGCACTGGGAGACAGGTAGGAAAGTGGAATGCTGGGCCAGGTGAGGATGTCCTGATGTACAAGTGCAAAGCATGGCTCTCTCTGACGTCTGGGTCAGGCCCTCAGCTGGCCTCTCCATAGGGAGATGCAGAGTCAGCCCATCTCTGACTACAGGAAACTCTCCTCCACCTCTTGGTTCCCTGTGGTTGGCTCCTGGCAGCCTGGCTGGGGGTCGGATTCCTGCTCCTCGTCCTGCTGGAGGCCAAGAGGGCTGTCACAGGATATTGTAGATGATGTGTTGGCTTCATTCAGCACAGAGCTGAAAGGGAGACAAGAGGGAGAGAAATGAGTGCCTTGTCCCGAGTCTCCTGTTGGAAGAGGGTTCCCAAGAGCTGAGGAGTGAGTTGAGTTCCCACAGTATCCCCACCCTGAGTAGCTTTCCACAGGGAAAACAGACAATATCAGTTGGGTCTACTCAGCCCTGAAACGACACAACTTACTGCCAGCTGGGTGCTGCAGGCTGCGGGCCTCTGTATGCCCTCCTCCTTGTGAGTGGGGTCACTTGTCCCCAGCTGTACTGGCTGATCTATGGGGATGTGACATGGCACCCCCTCTTAGCTTGTGTACCAGCTCCTCTGGTTCATCTGAGGGTGGCTGAGCACTGGAACAGGTTGCCCAGAGAGGTAATTGGAGCCCCATCCCTGGAGTATTCAAGGTGAGGCTTGAGAAGGCTCTGGGCAACCTGATCTAGCTGAGGATGTCCTTGCTCACTGCAGGGATGTTGGACTAGAGGGCCTTTGGAGGTCCCTTCCAACCCAGGCCATTCTATGATTCTATGATCTCTATCCCTGCAGGTTCGTGCAAGGTCACAGCACCTCAGGTAGGGGTGACTGCTGTCTTTTTCTCCTGGTACACCCAGCCCTGGTCTATCCCTCAGCAGAGCATCCCCATTTGCTCTCCGAGGCTCTGCTTTCAGCTTTGGCCATGGAGGGGAGGAAGGATGCTCAGCAGCAATGTTTTCACCTGGCGCGGCTGATGGAGGGCTCCTGCGGGAGGTCGCAGCTTGCCTCGGGTTTGGGGTCGGGCAGAGGGATGATGTAGTCATTCTCGCCCCCGTCTTGGTGCACAGCTGTGTAGAGGATGCTGCTGCTGGGGGAGCTGGCATTGAGCCTGGCATTGTTCAGCCTGGCATTGTTCAGCCCGGGGACGATGGGTCTTGTGCGCACAACGGCAGGGTGGTCGCTCTTCATGAACTCTTCATCCACCTGCTGGTACCTCTGCTCTCGCAGGGCAGGTTACCAAGGGAACAGGAAGGGCTCATGAGTGGAGAAAATCACAGAATCACAGAAACAACCAGGTTGGAAGAGACTTGCAAGACCATCCAGGCCAACCCAGCACACAGCCCTAGCCAATCAACCAGACCATGGCACTGAGTGCCTCATCCAGGCTTTGCTTGAACACCTCCCAGGGATGGCAACCCCACCACCTCCCTGGGCAGCCCATTCCAATGCCAATCACTCTCTCTGCCAACAACTTCCTCCTAACATCCAGCCTAGACCTCCCCTGGCACAACTTGAGACTGTGTCCCCTTGTTCTGTCACTGGTTGCCTGGGGGTGGGGGTTGCAATTGCTTTCCCTGGCTGTTGGGCTTTTCATAGAGGGGCTGGCACCTTCTGGCTGGGCTCAGCTACTCTGCCTCCACCAAAACCAGGTCACAAACATTTATGAGGGAGACATCACGGGCACAGCTTGGCAGGTCCAAAGTACCAAATGGCTGGAGGCAGGTTGTTGATCTCCTGCCTGTTCTGATTCCTCTAGTTACTGATGTACCAGCTGCCTGTCTGGTGATGCCAGTGGTCTCAGCAGTGTCCCCAGGGTGCCTAAAGCACCTTTACTGTTCAAAGTAACACAGCCATAGTCACGGCAAAATCCTCTGGCACAGCAGCACCAAGTGCTGGTCTCCAGACCCTGCCTGAGGGCCCTAACCAAGCATCCTCCACAGGGCACAGACCCTCTTCTGTCCCTCCAGCACAGGATCCTTGCAACATACCTTTCTGTAGCACTCCACCAGAAGGTTTCCCATCAGCACCACCAGCTGTGAGAAGGATGGCCTGATCTCAAACTTCTCCTCCCAGCACTTCTGCATGATATCATAGCTAACAAGAGGGGAGAGAGAGCACTCTGGTGAGTTAACAGGTGGAGAGAGGAGAGGCAGAAATGCTCCTGTAGCTTGTGCAGGGCAGCACTCACATTTCCTCAGAGGCATGGGTGGGTTTGGACATCCGATAGCCACGTTTGATGGCGTTGTAGAACTGTTCATTCATGGGCAGTTCAGGGTATGGAGTCCCCCCTGGGCGTAAAGGGAGAGCAGGACATCAGATTGGTAGGCTGCCTGCCACCCCCTTGCCAACATGCTTTTCACATCAAGGTTCCCTCTTTGTTCTTTACCTTTCCTGTTCCATCTCATTTCCAGATGGTAATGTCAGCATGGGAAAGAAGAGATAGGGAATGAAGTGCTGCTCTGACTGGTTAAGACTGAGAGTTGGGAACTAGAAATGGATTTCTATTGTTGGTGGGAATGGATCCTGCTAACAGACACCTACAGGCACCATTGCGATCTCCAGAGTACTTACCTAGAGTGAATATCTCCCAGAGGAGGATCCCGAAGGACCACACATCGCTCAGGGTGGTGTAGAGGTTGTTGAAGATGCTCTCTGGAGCCATCCACTTAAGGGGCAAGAAGGTCTAAGAGGGAAAAAAGTGAAGAAAGAGAGTCAGCTGCATCAACATCACTTGTTTCAGAGTGAGACCAACACACCTACTGACATCTGCTGTCAACCACTTTTGGAGGGCCCAGCTTCCTCTTCCCTGTGTGGCATGCACTCAGCAGGCAGGAGGGGAGATGGGTATGCCACAGCCACTTCCATCACTGCCTGCCATGCTGAGCTCTAGTGGTGGACATTCTTTGCTCTGTAGTCCTGGGGGAGCCTGCTGACTCACACAATCTGAAGAGACTCCAGGCCTACCTGAACTTTGGAAACTGCAATCACACTGGAGAGAGCTATGGGATGACCAGAAAAGAGCCACAAGACACATCCTCCTCTTGCCCAGAGTGATACACAGAGAGAAGCCTCACTTGACCATCCTGTATGCAGCACTGCTTGTGCTGCTCCTGGGAATTGCTTACACAACAAATACCAAAATAACCTCCAGGAAGGATTGCAGAGGGACTCAGTTTCATTTCCCATTTTGGAAAGGAAGGAGGCCATGGCAAGTCTGGAGCGAAACCCTCCAGCCCCTTCTGCAGGAGGGTCTCCCTGCCCAGGCACTGGGTGCCTGCCTGCCACCTTGTGTGAATGGGACAAAGCACCAGAGAAGTTCAGGAGTTCATAGAGTAGCTCACAGTGGGGGTTGAGAGGCCTGGCTCCACCCTCAGCTCCTCCAGCCTCAGTTCCTCTGGGAATTGCTTTGCTAGGGGTTGCATGTTCCCAAATGCCCCAGGGGTGGATGTGCTGTTGAAGTCACAGAGGAGGTTCTGGGGAAAACCTAGCTATGGCCTCATCCTCTCCTGTCTCAAAAGGGTGGAGAGGTCTTTCTGGAAAGCAGCTGCTTGCAGGAAAACACTTCCCTTAACTGGTGGTCTAGTGGTTAGAGCAGAAGTCTGTGAACCTCTTCCCAGGGTGGCCACTGCCTCGCTGCAGCACTGGCAAGCTGCCTAACCTGACACCCATCCTGATGCAGCTCAGGACCAGGCTCGGTGGCATGCAGAGAAGGGATGCAGCAGTGCTGACAGGGATGGGCACAATCTTTAGTTTTACTGCTGCTGCCAAGGCTCTTCTGTAAGAGCCTGGAGATGTGGGCATGCAGCCTTGCCACTCTGCAGCACACACGGGCAGGGCAGCTGGCTGTTGAGACCAACTCCTGGAAGCCCTACCCTGACACCACTCCTGGGCACAAAGATGGACAGGGGGCTCGTGGCAGGAGAATGTAGAGCCAAGAGCCCCAGGAAGAAGGGGCTCGCACAGCTCCTGTACTCACGCTGCCTTTGGAGATGTAGTTGGAGTCCCTCATGATGTCCCTTGCCAAGCCAAAGTCACAGATCTTCACCAGCTTCCCCTCACAGATGAGGACATTCCTGGCAGCCAGGTCACGATGCACACACTGTAGGGGGGAGGCAGGAGACTGTCACTTTGAGGGGCCTGCAGATAGCCCAGGAAGCATCCCAGCTTCAGCACTAGCCCCTGTCTGTGGCTGCAGGGACAGGAGCCATCTCACATTACTTGAGGCATCTCTTCCACCTCTAGGGACAACCATGGCTCAAAGCCACCAGCAGAGCTACCTTATTTCCACCTCTCCCCTGCACTCCTATCCTCCTGATGTACAGGCATACAAATCTATCCGGGGCAATTTGGACAAGCCGGCAGAGAGGGGATTGCCAGGGCCTGACCAAGCAAGTGGGCTGGTGGGCTGGCAAGGAGGGGATGTCTCCATCTCTGTTTGGGCAGTCCAACCCAATGATCTGAAGAGTTACACCAGCCTAGATTGTGCCTGCTGGATGTTTTGCATAGGTGCAGCTGCAGGTTTTGCCCCAGACCCTACCATATACTACTAGAGAGCAAGCTGATATCACAGCCCTGTAAAGAGTGGCTATGGGAAGCTACAGGAAGCTGCAAGCTCCTCTTTGATGCAACATGGGGGAGCCCTGACCATGAACTTTGAGGATCAGTCTGTCTGGTTGGAGGCAGAGAGCCAGCAACTTCTCTCTGCATGTCATTGACACCATCACTACCTCTTCTTTTAGCTCCACCCTGTGTGATGTTTCACAGTCCAACTGTGTCACTGCCTGCCTTGGGCTAAGTCAGACCCTAGGAAATTCCAGAGTCTAGTTCTCTGTGCTGACTTCATTTCTACTAAACAGGCACTTCTGGTGAGGTCTGGGGGGGCTCAGGTCTTGTGGTGCAATAGGGATGTCTGTGGAAAGTAGTAGCCCTGCTGTGGAGAGCCTTCTGCTTCAGCACAGAGAGGTCATCCTGGTAACTAAGGATGATAAAACACCACAGCTGTGCTGCACAAGGCCTGGGAGGAGCTCAGAGTCAGGGAATTTGAGGCCTGAAGCTCAATCCATGCCAGGGTTAGCTGTCACGTGCAGATTACAGTCCTGCTGATCCTCAGGGCTGCCTTTCCAAGGAGCAGTGGCCAGCAGCTCTTCAATTGCATGGCCACTGCTCCCCTGAGGAGCTTGGCAGGGGCAGAGGGACAGCAAGTAGAAGGTGACCACAGGACACAGCAGACCACTGCTGGAGGCAGCATACATACATTTTTGGAAGCCAGGAACTCCATCCCATTGGCCACCTGGAAGCTGAAGCCCACCAAGTCCATGTAGCTGAGGAGTGGAGACTCATTTATCAGCGTCATCCTGTCTGTTCTGTCAGGAGCTGGAGGGCAAGCAGAGGTGGGTGTTGATGTGAGCACACTTGTGGGCTGCCCACCGGTGGAAGGACACACTAGGGATTGTTCCACCTCCACCAACAGAGGGACAGTGCTGGAAGCTGCCTTGGTGAGGGCATCTGCCACCACTGCTGGCCTCACCTCAGAAGTGACCCTTGCAATATGAACCATCCCTCTCTGCATGCAAAGGCATCCAAGAGTGGAAGTTACCTGAAGGGGCATAGGTGTCCAGCTCGTAGGGGGTGCCGTAGTTGGAGGAGTCGATGTCGGCGTACTTGACTTCCCCCTTCATGTCAGACATGGGCACGTAATCCAGGGAGTCATCCTTGCTCATGTCCATGTAGCCCCCATCGCTCTCGACAGACAAGGAGAGGTGGCTGGAGGGGAAGCAAAGAGGGATGAGGGCAATGATTCATGGGACTGCAGTTCCTGAGCCCTCAGCCCTGGCACTGAAATGTCCCACACAGCAGGGGAAGAAGACTGGCATCATGTGTGCAGAGAAGTGCAAATGGCACTGGAGACCTTCTTCCACCAACTGACATCTCAGGTCTCCTCAGCAGTAGCTTTTAAGCAGCAAAGACCACACCAGCAACACCTCCAGCTGTCTCTGCCTGCAGAATGAAGATTCTTACGCTCACCTTGCCTAGCAGAGCACCAGGCTTGGCTGAGCACACAGTCTGGGCACTGGGGAAGGCAAGAAGGGAAGCCAGGGCCACACAGTTTCACAAGTGTCCACAGGGCAGGAGAGTGTGAGACTGAAGCTAGATTGGGCAGGTGAAATCCTCCATCTTGGCTGTGCACATTATCAGACTGGACAGGACCAGCCTGGAGGGGACTAACCTGAGCAAGCAGGACATAATCCTCTGCCCACAGGTAAACCTTCCCAAGCAGGAGCAGCAAACATCTGCACCTTTGGGCAGTTCTTTGAGTGACAACAACTGTGTCTGGGAAGTAGCATCTTAGAATCGTCGAATCATGGAAGGGTCTGGGTTGGAAGGGGCCTCCAAATGTCATCCAGTCCAACCCCCTCTGCACTTATCAGGGACATCCTCAACTGGATTAGGTTGCCCAGAACCCTGTGGAGCCTCACCCTGAATATCTCCAGGGATGAGGCTTCAACCATCTCCCTGAGCAACCTGTTCCTGTGTTCCTCCTGGTAAAGCCTTGAGCCAGCAATGGGAAACCTGCTGCATGGTCAGAGCTGAGAGACTTGGGAGACTGCACTCAGTACCTCAGTGGGACCTCAGCTGCCTTCAAGTAGGAAGCACAGGGGGCAACTGTCCTGATGTCCTAACACTGTTCTAAAATATAACAGTGTTGTTTTGCTGTGCTGGAAGGAAATGCTGCTTTCTAATTTCCCATGGGAGCATTTGCTCTGAAGTGCTCTTACAGATGGCAAGCAGATGAAGGACCATTTCCCTTTCCTTGTAGCACCTCTTGTGCAACTGCACACCTTCTACCACTTCTGCTTCAGGCTTGGCAGCAGCACAACCTGCCCTGAAAAGACAGGCCCGAGGGCTCCAAGGGTTAAGACATGCTGGGAAACCCTTCATCTCTGTACTTGATGTGTAGCTGTCCTTATGCCAACGAAGTTAACAAAGACAGGGAATTCTCCCACCTGGCATGGAGCAGCTGATGGTGCTAGCAGATTCAGCCTCCAGGACATACAGAGTGCCTCTGGAACTCCCTGTCTGCCGGGAGCTGTTTGGAAGTGGCTAGCTGGCACTCGAGCTGGTCTCACAAGGGAACAGAACATCCAACCCTACCTAAGAGTTTGCTCTACTGGTCTGGAGGAAATGCAGGTATTCCTCCTCACAGTGCCAGTCTCCCTCACTACAGAATCACAGAAACATTCAGGTTGGAAAAGATTCCTGGGATCAGCAAGTCCAACTGAGACCTTTAAAGCACATCCCCAAGCAACATTTAAACATATCTGGGGTTGGTGACTCAACCACCTTCCTGGGCAGCCTGTTCCATTTTCCTGATGTCCAACCTAAACCTGTCCTCTTGCGGTTTGAGGCAATTCCCTCTTGTTCTATCACTAAGTACCTGTGAGAAGAGACCGGCACCAACCTCTCCACAACATCTACAGGTAGCTGTAGAGAACAATGAGGTCTCCCCTCAGCCTTCTCTTTCTCAAACCAAACAGCCCCAGCTCCTTCAGTCGCCCCTCTCAAGCTTTATTCTCCTGCCCCTCCACCAGCTTCGCCACCTGTTGGGAACTGGCTGAAGGAAAGGGGGTACGAGCCCCTAGAAGCTTGTACAATCAAGCCTTGGGTGTGAGGTCTGAGTATTGGAACTGCAGTAAACCACAGCACTGTGTGTGAAGAAGCTAAAGGAATTTGTCCTTGAGCCTTCTGATAAACAGCTTCTCTGGGACTGTGTCCAGATTAGGAGGGAAGTTAGCCCTGACTGATAGCATGGGTGGGAGGATCATGCAAATTCCAATCTTTAGACGCACAAAATGCTAATTAACAGCACCGTGTTGCATGCTGGATGTGTTCACTTTTGCTCACCCTAACCAGAAAGTCTGTCCTTTGTAACTTGAACCCTGATGCTCTCAATAAAGAATTGGATCACCTTGAAGCTAGCTCATGTTGAGTCGTCTCTTGGCTTTCCCGACCCCGCAGCCACCCTCCTCTGCACCCGCTCCAGCATCTCCACATCCCTCTTGTACTGAAGTGCCCAAAACCGAACAGGGTTACTTGGGGTGGGGTGAGGATGCGGTAGGCACCATGGAGGAGGAGAGTGCTGCTCTGCAGGTACCTCTGCACGTGGTCCTGCTTGGGGGCGTTGCCGTAGAGCTGGGTGTCCGAGCGGGCCTTGTCCCCGCAGGACTGCAGGAAGGTGTGCTTGTTGCGGTGCAGGTAGTCCACCAGGTCCCCGTAGCGGCAGTACTCCGTGATGATGTAGATGGGCCCTGGTGGGACAGAGCATCCATCTCACACCTGCCCTGACCCAGCTTGCTCCTCGGGGTAGGCTGTTTCAGCCCGGGGGGATATGACCAGCTGGCAGGGCCAGGGGGAAAAGCCACTTTTGTGCTACTGAGCGTTTTAGCACCTGATGTTTGTGTCTGGGGAGGGGAGCAAGGGTTAACAGAAATGTGTCTCCTCAGCTTCAACCAGCTTGGGAAGAAAGAGCCACACAAGGCTTTCCTAGGGGAAGGGTGAATCATTCCAAACCAGGAAACAGGAATTATTCCCACTGAGGATAGCCCTCCTTAGCACAGCCCAGGGCAGAAGGGAGAGGAGAAAGGGCACACACGGCTCAGTTACCTCCTTTGGTGCAGGCCCCCAGCAAGTTGACAATGTTGAGGTGAGGTCCCAGGTGGCTCATGATCTTCAGCTCGGACATAAGGGCTTGCTTCTCACTGCTTCGGGCAGTGGCTGTTGGGAAGAGCCAGTATAAATGGCAGGGAAGGAGCAGGGAGAGCATGGGCACCGTCTGGCCTCACAGCCTTGGGATGGAGGACAGGCAAGGTGTGGAGACAACTCACACTTGAGCATTTTGACTGCCACTTTCATGGTGGACTGTGAATGACTCAGACCATGAGCTGTTGCCTCCACCACGCGTCCAAAGGCACCAGAGCCAAGAGTGCGTCCTGCAAAGAAACAAGGAGAAGACAAAGTCGGTGATAGTCCTTGAGGAGAGCTGAGCAGAAGAGCTTGGAAAAGACAAGTCCCCTGCCTGAGACCACACCAGCCTGCTGCAGCCATCCTGGTGGGCATAGAGGTGGTCATGATGTCTGGGATTGGAGCTGATTTCCATCTGGCTGTGAAGGGAAGGTGCTACCGGTTGCAGGAAAGGGGCACCAGGGATAACCTGGTGCTTTGTGCCAGAAGTGCAGCCGGCCTCCTGTTGTGGTCCCCAGTGGTCTCCCTGGCCCAGGACCACATCATATCATAGAATCATAGAATGGCTTAGTTTGGAAGGGACCTTAAAGATCATCTGGTTCCAATCCCCTGCCATAGGCAGGGACACCTCCCACCAGAAGAGGTTGTTCAAGGCCTCATCCAACCTGGCCTTGAACACCTCCAGGGAGGGAGCATCCACAACCCCCCTGGGCAACCTGTGCCAGTGTCTCACCACCCTCACTGCAAAGAACTTCTTCCTAACATCCAGTTTAAATCTCTCCTCTGCCAGTTTAAACCCATTCCTCCTTGTCCTGTGATTTCAGGACCTTGTCAATAGTCCCTCCCCAGCCCTCCTGTAGGCCCCCTTCAGATACTGGAAGGCCACTCCAAGGTCTGCTCAAAGCCTTCTCTTCTCTAGGCTGCAAAGCCCCAACTCTCATAGCCTGTCCTCATAGCAGAGCTGCTGCAGCCCTCTGAGCATCTTCGTGGCCTCCTTTGCACTCGCTCCAACAGTTCCATGTCCTTCTTTTGTTGTGATCCTCAAGGATCTTTGTGTCTTTTCTGGATTTAAGTTGTCTGGAGACCCCAAACCTATCACTTCCACACATCCAGAACCCCAGGGGTCCATCAGTGGGATGTGCAGAGCCTTTACCTAACACCAACTTGTCCCTGGGCACCTCCCAGGTGGAGTCGTAGGGGAGCTGCATGGGATCCACGTAGATGTACTCGTGCCCGTCGGAGCTGACCGACTCGATCACCTTCCAGCGGATTTCATAGCGAGGCTTCTGGGAAGGGGAGCAGAGGGAAAAGAGATCTGAGGGCTGACAGCCAGAGAGGTCAGAATGATGGGGATAGGCTTTCAGGATGATGCGGATGGGCTTTTTTAGGGAGTCTGGTCCCTGCAGCTTCATTTCCCCTCTAGCCTACAGATGCCCAGGGCATGCAGTCTGATGGAAGCCAAGCCCAGGGTCCCTGGTAGAGGTGGGAGATCATCAAGCCTATGCCAATAGGAGGTCACAGCTCTGCCCTTCCCAGCAGCCCTAACATGAGGGTACTGCTGTGGCAGCCTGGGAACACTCTTCTCTTTTACCTTCTGCCACAAGACGATCAGGATGATCAAGGAGATGACGGTGAGGACCAGCAAGGCCAGGATGATGGAGATGATGACCACCTTGAATGGCAAGGCTACAACAATAACAGGGACAGCAGTCAGACTCCTCCACCTCTTCATGGCCTGTGTTCCTTGGAGGAAGGAGGGGATGGCAGTGCAGAGGGGAACCTGCACCCTTCCACTTCTCATCTCTAGTCACTGTCCTCCTCCTGCTAGACACCTCCCTCCCCAAACATCTACCTTGCCCTCCCTTTAGGTGGGGTCAGCCCAAGTCCTCTCCTCCTGGGCAGACCTGCCCAGCCCTTGGAGAGCCAACACCCCAAGACCAACGCATTGATGGGTAGTTACAGCCTGATGAAAGCTTTCTGCTCTGGGAGAGGCTTGACCACGGGAGGTTGTAAGGAGCAGGCTTGCTTGTGGGGAGGCCGGGGCTGAGCCCCTCGTATCTGAGATGTTCAGCGTGTGGATGTTCAAGTGCGTGGCACCATCTAGTGACCCGAGGGCTAATAACAGGACACCAGGGACCTGCTCAGGCACTTTAATCTTTCCTCCCTGGAGGGATGACCCTGCCAGTGGCAGGAAGAAGATGTCCATGGCCAGGGGACATAGAATCATAGAATGGTCTGGGTTGGAAGGGACCTCTAAAGGTTATCTAGCCCAAGTCCCTCTGCAGAATGCAGGGGCATCCTCAACTAGATCAGGACATAAGGACTCAAGATACCCCTTGGAGCAGCCTTGTTTGCTCAGCCCGAAGGAGGCTTCTGTTTGGACACCTTCAGGCTGGGGACATGGGGAGGGAAGCGCAGCTGCCTGTCAGTGGCTCAGACGCTCCCCTCCGCGCTCACCGTGTGGGACCAGAGTGATGTCCTGCGAGCTGGTGCCCAGGAAGTTGCGCACGGTGCACCTGAGGAGCAGGGGCTCGTCCAGCCTGTGCAGCTGCAGGGTGCTGTTGACGCGGTACAGCTGCAGCTCGGCGTGGTAGGAGGCGTTGGTCTGCAGAGCGACCTCGGCGGACTCGTTCCCCAGCAGCCGGCTGGGCTGCCCCGCGGCGCTGCACCTGCGCCCGGCGGGGAGAAGGAAAGCTGAGGAGGGGGCAGCCGAGACCAGGCGCCGTGCGCTGGGTTCAGGCTAACGCTCTAGCCCCAGCTCCTCGCTCCAATCAAGAATTGGCAAATTCCAGAGACTTCCAGAGGAAAATAGTAAGAAAGGTAAATCAAACAGGGGACTGGAAACAAACAAAAATGATTATAGGTCTGTGTCGTTCAATTTGCTTGCTGATTAGGGTTTGCTGCATGAACTGTTGTTTTTCTTCTCCTTTTAGCTGCTTCTCTGAGATTCTGCTTTGCATTACTGCATTATCTCTTTCCTGACCTTCTGCTGGTATATTGTGTCCCTGAAGTACTGGGAAGGGAAGGGGGGGAAGAGAAAGTGGGAAGAGAGAAAGGGGGAAAAGAGAAGGGGGGGAAGAGAGAAAGGGGGGAAGAGAGAAAGGGGGGAAGAGAGAAAGGGGGGAAGA